>JAJTUV010000275.1:850000-862991 GCA_021653895.1 Mastomys natalensis
CCTAGCCTTTCACCCACAAGCTGTCTCTCAAGGTCATTCTCATGGTAGAATCCTGGAAGGTGAACATGGTATCACTGAACCCCTTCTCTGTTTTTCTCCCCAGTGTGGCCATATTGAATACGTCACCATTGTCTCTTCTTCACTGTCACTGATATCTTTCATTGGTACACTGGACCAGAACTTAGCTTCTTTGAGGTTCCAGAGCTCCAGCTTTGGCGCCAGAACTCCCCGTTACAGGATGAGCCTACTAGGGAAGGCTATAAAAATTGCCCTGTTCTTTGCTGCAAGTTTTCATCATTTGCCTGTTTTTTCAAGTTCCTGGCCTGGGATCCTGACTGCACTCATGTTAGGCAAGTGCTTTACAATGAATTGTGCACCTATCTGGGCTTTTGATATTGGTTTTCTGCTCACCATGGTATCTTAGCTAAAGTGGATAACTTAAGCTCAGTGCATTCTCATTGGCTCTCAGAGTTTTTCTCATGGGTTTGGCAGTAGATGCTCAGTATAGGCCCATGTGATGAATGAACCATATGGTTGGCAAGAGTGTCTGTATTAATTGTACCACAGTTCCCAGGTGGTGTGCTTTCGTTTTTCCCACTGGCCTTGCCCCATTACAAGAAGAAACAATACTTTGATCACTTTTTCCCATGCCATGTTATATTTTTATTAACCATGTAAACAATCTTCATTAACAACTAGGACAAAACAGAATTTAGCCCTCAGACTGGGGCTCTTGAGAGAGCTATAGGCTGGGATGGTGGTCTGGGGTACCAGTTTACAGTGCAGCTGTGCATTATGTCCATGTGGAAAGAGGCTCTTCCTCTACATCACAGCTTAGAGTGCAGACGTGGAGATGTTGTGTGTGTGTGTATGTGTGTGTGTCTTCTAGACTTTTAGGACATTTCCTGCCACATTTCCTGAACTTCAGTCTCTTTGGCCAGCTGTACATTCCTGCTTCTCCATTACCATCAATTGAAACCTAACCTATGAAGGCTGGAGACTTTTTTCATATTCAACTTGTCTGACATTTTCTCAAGATAATCTGTGTCGTTGTGCTGTAAACCTTAGGCTGTAGGTGCTCCCACTTGAGCTCGTGTTAGTGAGAGACCTGTATTGATCATTTATGCATCTATAGTTGCTAGTCTACTATATATGGTCCATAGAAGGTCTCTGGTACACTCTTGCTTGACAAAATGAAGATTTTCATTAAGCAAACAATTCTGTCCTGTAAGCATAGTTTACAAACATCTGTGAGAGAAATGAGGGCTCATCACTGAGGCCAGGGCCAGATTGGGAAGGGCCTATTATGCCAGACCAGGAGGCTGGGTTTTTGTGCTGGTTTTGCTATGGAAAGAAATGAAAGTTTTTAAGCAATCGGGAATGGTTTAGTGATCGAGGCTGCTTTAGAAAGCCTGGTTCAATGGTTGTATAGAAGACAGATTGATGCGGTAATAAATTTTAAGCATGTCTGAGCCTTTGTTGTTTTCAAAACTGACAATGGGAACTTTACCAAATAAAGGGTCCTGGAACTCGAGCCCAGGTATAGCCATCTAAATTTTACTATCCACTAATGGGGCTAAATACACCTTATCCACCCTCCATTGGCTAATGCAGACTATAGTTTCTGAAGGCAGATTGTCCCCTTGAGACCAGTAGACACCTGCCTGCAAGCTCCATTATTTACCATTTCAATAGAGAAAAAAAGTCACAAGGAACATCCTAATCCTTAATGGTAAACAATGTTGTCCTCAGAGGAGACAAAGGAGGTGCTCCCACTTCTCTCTTTCACCATCCTCTGAGATACAGAAGTCTCTGGTCTTCAGTCTTCAACACAACATGAAAATTATATGATTCTGTCACAGAGTAAGATTTAAAAAGCTCACCTTAGAGAAGATTGTGGGTTTCTATTCACTTTGTAAGCATCCGGTGAGATGTTCACACCTTCATGTATCCTTTGCCAAGCACTTAGAATTATTTTCATCAGAAGTATTTGTTTACCAGGATCTAGTGAAAAGCAGTTTAAATGAATCATGTCTTCATTCACCATAAAGATAATGATTTATTTTATTTAATTGTTCTGGGATCTGGCCCAGACACTGGCATTTTTAAGAGCTCCCCAAGTGATTTTAATATCTAACTAGGTTTTTTAAAAGCACTAAAATAAAACAAATTAATATATAGCAAGGCAGATAAATGACAGAGACAGGGGATTTCCACCCCGTCTGTTCCCATTAGTTCATCCACTGTCAGCACTCTCTTTCTTAGGGTGCTCTCAGTTGGAAGAAAAGTTTTGATAAACGATGGAATAGGGAAGAGATTATCCTTTTCATTCATAGAAGCTGTAGACAAGGGGGTCTTCCAAGTGAGTTTAGCAACTGTACAAAGCTGCCAAGGCATGGAGGGCTTAGCATTTCTTTGCTTGTCTTCTAAAGCAGAATGGTCTGCCTTCATTACTCTTAGATTGCTTGGTCAGTAAAGGGTCTTTCATGTATCTCTATCAGCTACAAACAAACAAACAAACAAACAAAAAAACCAAGCCTAAAATAATTGCATGCCTTTGTGCCCTTAGAATAAGGAGTCAGCAAGCCTGAACAAAGATATGAGCTCCAGGTTCAATGAGAGACCCAATCTCCAAAAGTAAGATGGAGAAGAGATTTAGAAGACACTACATGTCATCCTGTGGCTTCCCATGTGTACACATGATGCATGAGCATAGGTACATATCACACACATGGGCAAGGTAACAGACAGACAGAGAGAAGGAAGGGAAGGGGAAGACAGACAGAGATGGAGGGAGAAGGAGAGAGAGAGAGAGAGAGAGAGAGAGAGAGAGAGAGAGAGAGAGAGAATGTGCATGTGTGTTAGAAAGGACACTTGCAAAGATACTCATTAAAACATAGAGAGCTTGTCTATTAGAGCTAACCTCTAAAATTTCAATTTCTTCCTGATTATATAAGCTAAGATTTCCCAGAAATGTCTCTGGAGTGGAAAATCACAGAAACTTGGAGGAGGAGGAGGAGGAGGAGGAGGAGGAGGAGGAGGAGGAGGAGGAGGAGGAGGAGGAGGAGGAAAGGAGAAGACTATGTGGATCTTTTCTTTCTGGGGATGACTTGCCAAGTAGAGGAAATTTTCTCTTTAAAAGTGTGTGTGTTTGGGGGTGGGGTGGGGGGAGAAGCCCCAGAGAATTTGGCAAAGAGGTGTAGCTCTTCTGACATCTTCAACTGGCGTGCTGAGAGGATTTAGCTGCTAATTACTTTGTATTTTCTGAAGTTCTCATTACCATAATCACCTCATTGTCTTCAAAGCTACCTGCTGTCTATTCTTCAGCTGCTTTGAATCTGGGAATAGAGGACAAAGGAGAAAACAGGTCTCTGAATCATTGCCCTTCCAGTCAAGGAGATGGATGAGGCCTGTACAGAATCTTCCACTTTGTGAAGAGACTTCTCAGCTCTCCTGGGGTCCCCACGACACTTTCTTATTTTGAAACACAAAATCTGTCTGACTTGCTTTGTAGACCAGTATTGAATTGCAGTCATCCTCCTGCCTCTGCCTTCCCAGCATTGTGAATACATGTTACAGTGCCCAGCTCACAAAGTTTCTCTCCTGTCCTTTGGTATCTTCATGTACTTCAGAGTCCCGCATCTCCTGCTGACAGACATGCTCCGTTTAGATGTGTTAGCAATCACGTGGGGCTGAGCTTCCCACGCTGTCATCTCACTGCTTACCACACTGACTCTTCAGGCAGTTGGTTTTTAGTGGACAGAGTTCATCATTCCTTGGGACTAATTAACTAAGCAAAATCAGATTTCTCCAGAATGTCTATTTTCCCTTTATAAAGCAAACAGAATAAGAGCTTACAAAAATTAAAACTACATATTTGAAAGAAGTATGTTTAAAAAGTATTTCCATTTTAATAATTATAATCATTTATATGATTTTTGTGTCTTTCTACACATACATATACACATATGCATACATCTATCTATATATGTGATTAAATAAATTTGAATTCTATTGTGATAAATTATTCTCTGCCAGTGAAATGAGCCAATTTAAGCCAGATTAGAGTATATAAAGTCAGGTTTATTGGAAAGTTGCTCTTGGATAGGTTCACTGGTCTCAAGGAACAAGGCCAAGAATGCAGCCATTGGGAGGGACACAAAGAGGAAAAGAGAAAGTATATTCACATAGGAGAGAGAAATACAGAGAAGAGTTGTTAGTAAGAGAGAAGAGAGTGAGGAGGGTGAGAAAGATGAAGAGATGAGAGAGAGAGAGAGAGAGAAGAGAGAGAGAGGAGAGAGAGAGAGAGAGAGAGAAGAGAGAGAGAGAGAAGAGGGGAAAGGGCCTAGCCCCTGGGCTGGAAAGTTCAGGGTAGAGGGCCAGGAAAGACTGAGGGATGCTAGAAGAACCTGGAGGCCAGGTCCACTTTGATATGTTAAATATGCATTTCAGCTATTTGTCCAGGGTCTGAATCCCAATATAGTGTAGTCTAGGTTTTAGTAGTTTCACATTTTCTTTCAATTGTGGTACCAGGCCTTGACACCTAAATGAAGATATGACTCTTGGGCAGTCACCAAATCTGTTTCTTGCCTACCAGAAAGCTGGTTCAAATTGTCAGAAAACAACATGTTTAACTATCAATATACAACTTCAGAACACTATGAAAAACTGAAACAAAAATTTTCTAAATAAGAAGTCAAGGCCCCCACCTCCACCCCCCAGGGTCCCTCTGGAAGTTCAAGGTGATAATCTGGCATGTTGGCAGAGCCTTAGGTGGGAGCAATTTGCCATATAAGCTTAGGTCCTTGCAACATTACTCTTTCCATCCTGCTTGGTTGTGTTCCACCTACCCAAAGAGAACTCCGTCCATGGCTTTTCTCTTCTAGTGATTGATGTGAAACATACGACACAGTGGCCAAGCATGGGACTGGATTCAGTGAATGTCCATTTGTTCAAGGGCAGGCTGCCTGTAACCCTGAACAGTAGGAGCATTCTGTCTCCATGGCTCCTCTTGTCTGCAATGGAGTACGGGAAAGAGGCCATAGCCCTTTATCAAACTCATGCAGAAGGTGTGAGTTTGTGGGCTGAGCATGGGTATGAGTATATGTGAATGTGTTTTGATCTGTGAATCGATTATCTTTTATACTTCCATAGCCATCAGAACCCCACTGAATTTAATTCCTATGCTTTGAAAACTGGAATGCTAAATCTTACATACACACAAAAATCAAACCTACACACCTATGGACACCTGATTTTTGATAAGGAACCCAGAAATACTCAATGGAAAAAAAGAACTCATCTTTAACAAATGGTGCTGTTCTAATTGGATGTCAGAATGTAGAAGAATGCAAATAGATCCATATCTATCACCCTGCACAAAATCCAAGTCCATGTAGATCAAAGACCTAAACATAAAACCAGATACACTAAACCAATGGAATAGAAAGTGGGGTATAGCCTTGAACCCATGGGCACAGGAGAAACTTCCTGAATGAACACCAGTAGCACAACCACTAAGATCAGCAATTAATAAATGAGACCTCGTGAAACTGAAAAGCTTCTGTAAGGCAAAGGACACAGTCAACAGGACAAAACCGCAGTCTACAGGATGGGAAAAGATTTTCACCAATTCCATATCCAACAGAGGGCTAATATCCAAAATATATAAGGAAATCAAGAAACTAGACATCAACAAATCAAATAATCCAATTATAAAATGAGGTACAGATCTAAACAGAGAATTCTCAACAGAGGATAGCGCAGAAACATTTAAAGAAATGTTCAACATTGTTAGCCATCAAGGAAACGCAAAATGACATTGAGATTCCATCTCATACCTGTTAGAATGGCTATAGTCAAAAAACACAAGTGACAGCTCCTGCTGGTGAGGATATGGGGGAAGGTGAACATTTCTCATTGTTGGTGGGAGTATACACTTGTACAACCACTGTGGAAATCAATATGGAGGTTCCTCAGAAAACTGAGAATTTATCTACCACAAGAATCAGCTGTACTACTCTAGGGCATATGCCCAAAGGATGCTCTACTCTACCACAAGGACACTTGCTCAGCTATGTTCATAACTGCTTTATTCACAATAGTCAGAAATTGGAAACAACCTAGATGTCCCCCAACTGAAGAATGGATAAAAAATGTGGTATATTTACACAATGGAGTGTTACTCAGCTGTTAAAAACATCAATAATATCATGAAATTTGAGGGCAAATGGATGAAACTAGAAAAAAAAATCATCCTGAGTGAGGTAACCTAGACTCAGAAAGACAAACATGATATGTACTCATTTATAAGTGGACATACAGACCCAGAGATGTTAAGTAAGAAGGAGGGCTCAGTGGAGGATGAATGGATCTCCTTGGGAAGGGGAAAAAGAATAGATTTTGCTGGTAGATTGGAGGTGGGTTGAGATGGGCACAAGGGGTTCCAGGCAGGTGGTGGTGGATGGAGGGAGAGAGTACTGGGAGAGACAACTGGAACTAGGGGTGCATTTGAGAGGTGATGTAGAAACACAGTGCAGTACAAACTCCTTGGAATGTGTATGAATGACTCTTGTGAAGTCTCCTATATAGTAATGAACACAGAGGCCCAGGCAAGGCTGCCAGCAGTAAGATTGGAACATCAAGCCAGCCTTTGACTTACAATATGTTCTTCCTGGAAGATGTGCTGGGGTTATGGTGGTGCAGAACTTGAGAGAGTTGCCAGGCAATGACTGGTTCACTTGAGGCCCACACGATAAGATGGAGCCCATGCCTACTACAGCATGCATGACCAGGAACCAGAGGCTGGGAATCCCAGAGACCTAGGATAAAACTAAATATAACTGGCTACCCCACAAAAGTCAATGAAATGATTCCTAATGATATTCTGCTATTTTCTCATATAGGTATTTAGCCTAATTGTCATCAGATGAATGACATCCAACAACTAATGGGAACAGATACAGAGACCCACAGCCAAAGTCTCGGTGATGCCAAAGAAACCTTACAGAAGAGGGGAGGAAAGATTCTAGAAACCAGAGAGGTCGAGGACACCAGGAGAACATGACCCACAGAATCTACTAAGCAGGGCTCATAGAGATTGAAGTATGGGTCTGAGCTTGGTTGTCTGTATATATATTATGGTTGTATAGCTTGCTGCTCTTGTGGGGCTCCTAACAACAGGAGGGAGAGATATCTGGCAATTAGAGTGTGTTTGGAACCCTTTTTTCTTACCAGTTCACCTCATCCAGCCTTGATATTAGACTTTGTGCCTGGCCTTATTGTAATTTGTTATGCCATGTTTGGTTGATACCCTTGGGAAGGCTGCTCTATTTTTTTCCTGAAGGAATATGGAGGAGTAGATCTGGGGGAGAGAAGAGGAGGGTAACTGGAGGAGTAGAGGTAAAGAAAACTGTGGTCGGGATACAATGTATATAAAGAATAAAAAAATTAATTAAAAACTGTTAAGGATTAAGTGACTATGGCTCAAAGCTGCAGGAAATAATGCATAAACACGATAGCACTGCATTTTATATTTCTATTCACTATACAAACCCAGCATAGTCTGAAAGGATTCCAGAGATTAATAACCTATAATCAATACCTAATTTTCAAAAGAATTATATCATAAGACAGAGCATAGAAATATGCCATTTTCCTTTGTATGTGAGTTCTAGTTGATTCATGGTCTGAATGTCCAGGAGATTGCTCCCCCCCTTCATCCCCTGCATGAATTCTCTGTGAGTTAGACTGATATTATTATAGGTTCATTCTTTGTTGTTTATGGTATTAAAGCTATTTGATAAAGATCGAAACACTGACAGAGATTTAGGTGTTTAACATGTTATATGTGCAAAAAGAGTAGACGTCAAATATAGATCCCAGCTAAATAGCTTAAAGTGCATTGTTTATCACGCCTTACTTTATTGCTAATCTTACATATATTGCTCATCTAAGAGGGAACAGGCCTTACATATTCATAAATGGCCTACAAAGCAAGCTGCCGAATGAGGAATATTTAAACTCAGCATTCATAAAATAAGAAATAGAATTACAGAGTTGACAGAGACCATAGAACTGTCAGAGAAATAAATGCCAAACTGTCCCTGTTCAGAAATGAGATGGCTTAAGTGGCCTAGTTGCTCAAGCGATAGAGTCAGTCAGACCCATAGTTCTTCAGCCATGGATGGAGGGAGGGCTTTCTGGAAATAGTGTTCTTTGCCACAATCTAAGGAGGATGAGGGAAGAGAAGGCAGAGGAAGAAAATGGAAAGATGATGCCAAGAAGGTAAATCCCTCTGGTTCCATGGTAGCAGTATTTAAGCTACCATGTCACTGTCTGACTTAAAAGATGCCGTATTAATCTCTCTGTGTCTCTCTGTCACTCTCTCTGCATTTCGTGTCTCACTAGGTTTCAATGCTGCTGCTTCTCAGAGGAATCTAAGTTAATGTGCTGCTGGGACAGGAGCATGGGTGTTCTGTCTTGGGTACTTGTGTTTGTGTCTACACTCTGTAGCTAACAATGTATTCTCTGAAAAATCCTCAAGTTCCCTTGCTGTACTTCTCAGTGCAGTCTGAGCAACCACCTTGAGGATTCATAGATACGTTTTTAGGGAACTATAAATGCACTGAAAAGGAAGGTGAAAATTACTTTTCAGTCCGCAGCCTGCATTAAGCCATCAAGGTTTATGATGGGAAAAGCTAGGAACACCTATGAAAAGGGGTGGGCAGAAGATGCATTTTCAGAAAGGAAAGCCCAATAGACCTAGAAAGGGACAGTCCATAATATGAGCCACAGCAATATCCTAGAAACGTTCACAATGGGAGGAAATAATGTGGTGCTAAAATTGGGTCAGTGACACATTTTTCTTATGTCTTCCCATCAACTGTCCAAATGGAGTTACCAACTGACTCTTGCTTGTCCTTTTCTGAGACACGATGACTCCCTGACTCACTGTTCACGCTCAATGGGCCCTTCAGAATGCCACATGCTGCAGCAGAGCTGCTAGCTACAAAAATGAACAAATATGCTTTTATCAGCTTATTTTGAAAGAATTCCTGAAAGAAATTTTTTGAGCTAGACTTGACCCTACTATGCAGACAAGGATTGCCTACACCTCCCAAGACTGCAGGCATGGAGGCACACTCAGTTTATCCATTCATGGGAATGGAAACTAGACTACCGGCCTACTAGGCAAGTAGTTGAGCTACAGCCATAGGCCAGATTTCCATGATTCCTCACCTCTCTGGACTGTTGCATATATAAAGGGAATGTAGGGAGCATGTACCACTCAACTGATGCTCAGGTAGAGATGTCTCTAACCCTTGGTTACAGGACACCCTGAAACATGTGAAACCCTTGATGGGGTATGTCAGTGTCTGCTGCTCTGCCTAAGATGCTACTGAGGTTCTCCGACAAAAGGCCTTAGAAGAGCTGCAGTAGGCTTTGGCCGGGAGAAGCTGTTAGAACCAAATAGGCAGAGGCAACATGACCACTATATCAGAGGATTTTGTGCCTACCCATAAGGCCAATGTTGGGTGCTCCCAGCTAGTTCCATGCTAAGGAAAATGCCACAGAATCCTACTTTTACCTTCTTACATGATACTTAGGGAATTAATTTCCTATTGTACAATGGGGTGGAGGCCTTCCACATACTAAACAGCAAGAAAAGTTTGCCAGTTATAATTCTGAACTCAAAGTACATTTATATTTTATGTGATAATATAAATCATGAATTCTTGTGTGGTATCTGTGTGTATTGTATATGTGTGTACATGTTGTGTGTAGATGCATGTATGCCACGGTGCATGTGTGGAGTTAGGTGGACAACCATGGCTATAGGTTCCACTGTGCTTGAGACATGGTCTCTCGTTCACCAGTCTACACTAGATGAGCTAGTCTGTTTGGGGGTTTCTCCTGTCTCTGCCTCCCATTGGTTAGGAGTTTTGGTCTTACAAAGTGCTACTGTGCTAAGTTTAAAGTGCTGGGGTTCAGAGTCTGGTCCTCATGACTGCACATCAAGCATTCTACCCATGAGCCATTTCCCCAGCCCATAAGGTGGAAACTCTAAATTTCCCTTCAACTCGATCAAGGTCCAAGATAAGCATTTGGCTGTGGATGCAGGGCTATAGGTCATGGAACTTTCTGAACCGCCTGTCTTATTTCTGGCTCCAGCCTTCAAAGATAGTCTTCCAAGGAGAGAATGGAGCATAATGTGACCAGGTAACAAATATTTCAAGGGAAGAACATGTTCTTAGACTTTGAAATAAATCTAGTATGACTAGCATAAAAGCATGATGCAGTGTTAACCTCTTAATGTCATGAGGCAAGATGTAATTACTTGGATATTTTATTTTGACTTTACATGCGGTGTTAAAAACCCAAAGTACATATTATTTACACATCCACAATACAAGTTTACAAGATATCTATACACGTTAAAGTACTCTATAAAACAGTATAGAGCCACTTCACTTTAGGGTTATTTTTTTATGCCGTACCATTAAAAAAGATACAATCTGTGTTTACCTTTGCACAAATGGATAAAGCATTTAAAATTAAATTAACAGAATACAGACTAGAATCCATGTTAGAAATTTCAACATAAATACTGATAGAACTCACAGTACAAACTCTAAGGCAGCACAATGTTACAAAATGTTATCAGGGGGTCACACAGAGTTACCACGCTGGGATTAATATTGGTAAGGTAAATGCAAACAACATTGTTGGTGGCAGATGCGTAGTGCTTATTGTTGGTTGGTTTAATTGATTATTAAACTGTAATATTTTTAGTCGCAAAGCTGAAGTGTTTCAGCTGTGGAGCTTCCAAGAGATCACAGGGAATCATTTTTCTATAGAAAAGAATGTTCTTGAAGGAAAAGATCAACCGCGTCAGTATTCTACATCCTGTATAAAAATGATCTGGTGTTTTGTACCCCATCTCCCCCAAGTAATGCATACCATCGTCACTGTCCCAAGATATCGCTTTAACTTTGCCTGACTGGCTCAGGAGCCTTCCTCGGCTGTGGAAATTTCTAGATTAGGTTGGGTAAATGACTGGGTGATGTGCAGTGGGTTAACCAAAGCTGTCAGTAGGCTACACACCTTCAGCCATCAGTGGACTCTGCCAAGCTATACAGAAATGACTCTAGATATGGTTTCTGCAGGTGCCACGTTCCCTGGGAACCCTCATCTGACTTCACATTATCAGAACAGCGGGGATGGAATGTTTATCATGGCAATAGTGCATGCTGCTTCTGATCCTGGAGGGGGGGGCGGCGTTGTTCAACAACAAATCGATCTAGGTTGCTTTATGACGGTAAGAAGTCTTCAGGTGCTGGCTGCAAAACGTTTACAAGTGGCACGTGGGAAATGATGCTCTGTAGTGGAAACACTCAACATACTTCTACCACTCGCGTGAATAAGGCACAAAATGCACAGATCCAGGTAAACTCACATGTGGTATTTACAGTTCACTGTCATTGCCTGCATGACTCTGGAGAAAAATCCTCACAAAGCAGAACACGGAGGGAGGCCAGGACCACTAAGAGCTTTACAGACCCTCCCTGCTAAGCCAACTGTAATTCCTTTTCTGTCTGTCTCTTTCTTTTGCCCTACTTTTGGTTTTTCTTTCGCCTTGGGGGTTGGGGGTAGGAGGAGTTAAGAGAGGAAAAGTTTTACTACATGGAAAATAAAATAACACAATCGAAATAAACGCTTGTAAGTGTGTCCAAGGTTGAGTAGCGTGCCTCAGGCTTTGATTCACAGTGGACAGGTAAATGTTACTACTGAATACTGATAGATACATCAAGGATACCTCTTAATTTCTCTAACTTCTTAAGCTGGCAAGGCTGGAATAGATGTTCTGATGGATAGCAGCACAAAATTACTTAGAACGATTAAATGTTCTGACACTGGGTACCACACAGGTTATGTTAATCACTTGACAGTCAAAGAAGCCTTGACTATTCCTTATGGAGCTGAACATGATGGACCAGTGTAGGAGGATGTTAGTTCTTGTTCAGTCATGCTTACTGTAAACACTCCATAGTACAAAAGATGCAATGGGCACCTAAATAAATCCTAATGGTGGATCTCTCTCTCTCTCCTCTCTCTCTCTCTCTCTCTCTCTCTCTCTCACACACACACACACACACACACACACACACACACACACACGCTCCTCTCTTACACACACACACACACATACACACGCTCCTCTCTTACACACACACACACACACACACACACACACACACACTCCTCTCTTAACACAGTTTGTTGGTGGCATTGGAAAAAAAAAACAACAGTGCCACACTTGAAAAAAAATGCTACAGTTTGGGTCAAAGATTGACTTTTCAGCAAACTGCTTGGTAATCTCCAAGCTCATTTTGTTTTGAGACATTCCCATCTTTCCATTTTGACATTTGTGCAAGAGGCAAGGTGAATGCATACATATTAAAATGTTCACATTTAATGGGAAGACCACACAGAATGGCAGTCTACATTGAACCCATTTTCAAGTATTTGTTCAGTTTTCTGAGTACTGTATCAGCTCTTTATACTGGTGAAGGGAGCCCATCCAGGCTACACATCCCTTCGGCTTCAAACGAAAGAAATGGAATGAGCAGGACCTCCCTTCGTTTCGGCAAGTACACAGAAGCCTTGCTGTAGTAGCTACATGTGGCAAGTTCTGGTGTTACCAAAGTGACAGAGTTTCTTTGGCTACTTGTTTCTCTTAAAATACAAGCAGGTATCTTGTCTTAAGGTACCCTCACAGCTTCCTCGCAACAGCAGGGACAGGATAAAGCCACACAAGAATAGCACACTTGAGGCTTAGTAAGTGTATTTGTTCAGTGGTCTGACAGATGTGGTTTGAGGAACAAAGGAAGGCTTTGGTGGCACATCAGGTTTTAAGGATGTGTCCTCTTTAGTCCCGTCCTGGTAGGGTGCCATTACTGGTGTAGCTGCTTTGTCTGGAGAGGGAGGG
>JAJTUV010000276.1:600000-906543 GCA_021653895.1 Mastomys natalensis
AATCAGTTGGATCTTGAATTGGGTAAGTACCCTCACCCTCAGCTTCTTTAATCCAGGATAGTGGTATGAAAAGGTGAAATATTAGGTGCAGCTGGAAATGCATGCAAAGCACAGACTACAATAACTGAGATACCACCCCCAACCTCTTAGATTATTTTATACTTCTACATGCATGCTTCTCTTTGATTTGTACCAGCCAGGTAAGAAGAATTCTTATGTAAGAATGGACTTGTGTGGGATGTGGGGGTCTTCAGGTTATATAACAGCAGATGATTTGCCTATTTAAGCGATTACCTTGAAATTAACAAAATCAATTTTTGATTACCATTAAAACAAAGCACATAAAAGAAGATAGGTGATTCATATTTCAAGTTGCTGCTTCTCTAATATTAGATCGGGTCCTAGGTATACTTTCTACATCTCAGAACAGTTGCTCTTATGTCAATCTGGTATCCCTCAATTTGGAATCAATTCCCGACCCTCAATAGTAACTGGCTGTAGATGATTAGTGGGATCTAAGGAAATTGAGACTAGTTCTCAGCAAAATAACAGCAGCAGTGAGATTGTGATGTTTTCAACATACAGTAGAGGAAGCAGTATTATTATGGGATGGATAAATATAGGAAAAAGAGTACTTGAGATGTGTGAGAATGTAGTTTCTTCCAGTGAGTTCACAGGAGGATAAAAACGGATAGAAAAGCAAAGCAAAGCAAACCTCTGTGTTTTAAAAGGAACAACACTTTGCTTATACATCATTTATAAATGCATATCAGCTGCATATTAATACTATATGGGAGGAAGCAACATGATATCTTTTTCTGAAAAAAAAATGGCACAAAAATGGATGCCATGAACAGAAAACTCTAAAATGAAAAATGCAGCTTTAATCAGTATCAGCTTTTTCAAGAGAAGTAGCATCATCTAAGATGACAATTTAATACAAATGTTTGCATATTATTTCATTCTGGAGTCCACTCCTTAACTTGCTTTGGTGGCTTTCTTCAAGTAAGGTGTTATTTAAGTTCTCTATGAATCTTAGGACTCTAAATCTTTGACATTCTATTACTCAACCAATTGATAGTTTAGGAGCAAACTAAAAGCCTTAAGTTCCTAAAGAAGAAAAACCAAACCGTATAGATTCATAGGTATTGTTACTACAGTTGGGCAGATATAACCATGTTGGAGAATTATCTTAGTAGGAAATGTCAACTGGGCTTTTTGGCTCATATCTGTAATTCTAGTCATTGAGAAGCTGAGGCAAGAGGATTGCCATGAGATTAGAGGCCAGTTTTGGGCACATTTTGAGTTTCAGACTCAAAGGAAATTTTAGAAGGATACGTAGAATATAAATAATGATCATTTCTTATCTTCATCACATTAACCCCTGGGTAAAGTAGTGAATTTATACTCTTCTAATTCTTTCAAAATGCCATAAGTTAAGTATAGTAATATTTTCTTTATTTTGAAACTGAGAAAACAAACCAATAGGGGTTTAAATAAATTGCTTCAGTGAATACCAGTAAACAGTATGCCCAGGCATAAACAAGATGAAGCAGATGTCCAAATACCTTTCTACTAAAATAGGTAGATACCATCAACACTTTGCAATTTACAATTCTGTGATTTTTCAGATCTAGAACTTTCTTACAAATATAATATTCAAGTATTTTACAAACAAGGAAGCTGACTGGGGTTGTCAAATGAATTCCCAAAGCATCAAATTGAGAACAATTATCATCATTTACTGAGCAGTTATTAGCACTATGCTGAGCACTTCCCATGCATGCATCCTTGATTTGAGAATGTAAATGTGAGATAAGGCACTGTCTTTAAAAATCTCTTCAAATTCTTGGTATAGAAATCCAATGCAGAATAACTTAACTAGTCATTTACCTAGCTAGTAGCTACTGGCATCACTGTCTAAAAACAAAGAACTTAATAAGAGAACAGGCTCCTTTATCAGACACTTCTCCAGAAAATAAGAGGACAAGAAAGAAGGCAAAGGCTTAGCTCTGAGAGGCAGAAAAGACACAGGAGCAAACCACAAGCACATCAGCCAGGAAGGTTCGAGAAGCCAAGAACATATTGGTTATCTAGGACTCCTGAGGCACAACTGTCACAAAACACCTACTTACAATTACTGATAACAGCTAGAGCCACAGAAATATATTATTTAGAGTGACAGCCAAGAAGCATTGGCACCAATTCATCCTTTCCTTTATAAAAGTGAGAAAGCTAAGACTCAATTATTATCCATCAAAACATCGATCTTCTAGTGTTACCTCCCCCTCATATCCACACACTGACCGTAAGCTATCCCTTTACCTCTGGTTTCTATCTTCCTGTTAAAAATTCAGATTCAGACACAAAACATCATCTAGCTTATCTCCCAGAAAAGAAAATACTGCTTCCGTTGAAGAAAGCCAACAAACAACAAACACAGTAATGATAAATCTTGTCTGCACACACTGGTAGTTAACAATTTTAAATAAAGTTGGACACTAAAATTCCTACTGGTAAATTATATATTTTTAAAAAGGACAACATTAATATAAAGTCTTGGGTATACATCTTTCGTGTTGTTTATTTTAATGTAGCAAGAAGCAGAAGTAAAACCCAATTTTATCATATAATAAATTGTAATTCCAAATAACAGGATTGCTAAAGTCAGAATGTGTACATTTGTTTCCATGTTATATGACACAATTTGTATACAAATATAAAATGAAGGTAGATTTGTTATTGGGTCAAATGATGTCCTAGACAAAGAATGGAGGCAGTGCTTTATTCAGTCCTCGAAGCAACTTCACTTTCCTTACTTGTCCTCTGTGACAGTGGTCTCACTGGACTGTCAGCAAATGTCCTCTCCTTCCACTACTTGCCATTAACTCATTTGAAATATAAACTAGATTGTCAGCCCTGTGTTGAAATGCTGCTCCTAAGCAAACACTGAGATGATGATGCTTGACACCTGGAGAATTAGGAACGGAAGGAAACTGCTTTTTAAGAATTTTAAAAATTGTCTCCTGTTTAACATTGTCATACAACCAATGACTGACTAAATTTAAAATTGACCCAGTGGTTGCATGTCTACTTTTAACACCTGCTGAGACTTCAATATTCTTCTATCTTGCTTTCTTCCCCTTTTCCTCCCATTTGCTGTCCTCTCGCCTTCCACAGGCTTTGCTTACGAAGGCTCAGTCCTTCTGAGTGCAGACGTTACAAGTGTGGAGCTCCATGCCAAATTTACTTTGGGATTTTTGGATAGGTATTGATTTTTTAACACTAAAGGAATATCTCTGATAATCCTCCCAAAATTATGTCTCCCTTTTTAAATTAGTAGTTACTTCAGTTGTATTCTGTTTCTGTGATAACACACTATGATGGAAAAACTTGCAGGTAGAAGAGGGCTTTATTTCCACTTAACAGCTAGTGGTCTGTCATTGGGGAAATCAGGGCAAAATCCTCTGTGTTCTTTTCCCACCTCCCTCTGCTGATGGCATCTTAGAAAACTATAATTTTTTACTATACACAACCAGGATAATGGCACTAGTGAACTGAAATTTATCCAAATCACTCCAGTTTTCAATGTTCTTATATGCCTGAGAGTTGAGTACTAGGCATTTTTACACAATGTCCAGATCATATATCCATCTGACCTGAAATGAGATACAAAGCAATTTACTTTCCCAGCACTACCCTAGCAACATCTAGAGACATTCTATGTCCCTAATTTAGTTATTTCAAGAACTGTTACAAGTGGAATCACTGGGTGTAATCTTTTGAGGAGTAGTTTTCACTTGGTGCAATTTTTTTTGAAAAATGTCCAAGTTGTTGCTTGTATCAATAATTCATTCCTTTATCGTTGCTAAGTAGTATACTGTGGGGCCACCTTTGCAGCTTCATGGAAGACCTGGCTTTTGCATTAGACAAGCTTCTCTTCAACCTTAAATGATGTGATCTTGGTGAAAGTGTTTAATCTTCTTTGCTCATGAAATAGTTTTTGGAAAGATTAAGTTTGGTATTAATAAAATACAAAGGATGGGTCAAGGTGTCTACAGAGGTTAATGTATGATTTTCAGCCAGCATGAATGGATTGTAAAAAATTCCTAGATGAAAAGACATTTTTTTACTTGTGAAGGCTTTCTTCAATTTTCTGTGGCACTACTCATTGAAATTCTGCTGTGTAAGGACTGACTCATGCTTCCTGCTTGTTCTAATAAACTGCTCAGTTTATACAGACTACTTGAAGTTCCTAAGCGTGTTATAGTGATCAGTCACATAAATTAACTTGGTAGAACAACTGAAAAACACAAATCACTAAATGCATATAAATTCTGGCATTTTGAAAATCTAATTTGAATAAAAAGGAAAAGAAAATTGTTTTCCAAACCCATGTAGGATGTTAAGAGAGAACCACATTGACCATCAAGAATTAGTTTCCAAAGATATAAACACAAGATTCTTACTTATTTATTCTCTTACCTATTTATTCTTTTACCTATTTATTCTCTCTCTTTTATAGTAAAGACAGAATTTCATATTTTATGTGTGTCTCTGCACATGTACATGTTCATATAACAGATGGTATTTACACTTAAGAGGGCAAAGAATAAATTTGAGCACTGTCCTCAGGAAGGCTGCTCATCTACTTTGAACCATTTTTCCTTTTAGTATAAAGATCATTAGTGAAGTTATCCTGACTGGTCACTGATGCCCATGGATTCTCCTAACTGTCTCAGTGGGTTCAGATTACAATATTTTGTAATGTACTGTCTTGCCTTTATTTATAAATGGGGTCTGGAGACTGAAGGGAGTTCTTATTTTTTCAAGGCAAGTACTTTATCAAATAATCTATTTTCCAAGCTCTATAACTTCATGTTATTAAATATTAAGAGGCACCATTCACTGATAGTATTATGAAGATTAAAAGTATAACATACACCCACAAATACACACCACACAATACAAAGTTGAAAGTATGCAACTGTAAGTATGAAAGTAAAATTCCTAGTCAGCATAGAAATAATGCTTTTACAATGTTAGTTTATATACTTGAAGAAAAACAAAATTTACGTAGCCTAAATAAACTGAGTATAGAAAACATTAGTCTTCTGTGCCAAGAAAAGTAGATCTCAAGAAACTAGGCCTCAAGTTACAGATTACTTGGGCCAGAAAGTCTACCCTAGATTTGGTCATTTTCTTCTCAGTTTATGAAGCTATATTCTAACATTCTGAAACTTTAAATTTTCTCATGTCACTTAGAAAAATTAGCTTCTCGGAAGATCTTCCTACCACAAATAGTAAAAATGATTATAATTATTAGTAGGTTTCAATCTCTTTTACACTATTAACCTAATTAATTCGTCAGTGATAGCTTCCTATCCATAATCAAAGAGTAATAAGTTCATTATTGAAAAAATGGTCCCTATTTCTTTAAAAGAGTTTCCTACACCTTTGAATAAGAAGTTCAAAATACATCATAAAATGTTTTCCTCTGTCTCCCAATATAAAGTATAGTGATTCAGGACATGCATCTGATGACTACCATTGCTGCCTCAAGTATTGGCTTCTTTGACTTCTTTCTTGGAGATATGAGTTAAACTTCAGATCCTCAGACACCTCATCTACACTGCTAATAAAAAAAATCTAGAAAGCTTAATGCTAAGGAGGAAGGCAAGATTTGATCACTGTTGTTGGTCAATGGCTAACACTGTTGGATTGTCACAGCCCCAAACCAGGGGCTCTCGACAGTTCTTAGGTTTCCTTCATGTTTCTCAGAAATCTTTGTAAAAGAAAAAAGTAAGTAATTTTATTGAATTTCCACTAAAATCAAAGCATATGGAGCTCTAGACACTAATGATGATTAGTAGCCAGAAGTAGATTAAGCAAAAGGAGTCAACAATATAAGGCAAGTGCTCTTAAAAAGTACTTATACGGACAGTTCATCCCTTTATTTACCTGATTCTTGACACTGTGGAGAAGCTTAGACTCTTCCATGTTCTAGCTTCTTCATGTGCTGTAGGCAGCCGATTCCGGTTTCCGGCATGACCAGCTCAGCTTTCTGAGTAAACAACCCCTTTGCGCATGCGTGGCCTCGAGCCCCTCCCGAGTGGACATATGCTAATGAGGTATTCGCAGCTTAACCTATCCTGAGAGAACACGCTGCTTAGCCCGCCTTGGGCAGTTATATAAGCAGCTTGCTTCTGCTGCTTGGGGTCCCCGTCCATGAGTAAAGATAGTTCCCGTAATAAAGTTGACTGAGAAGAATCTGACCGTGTCGTGTCTTTCTTGCTGGTCGAGGTGGACGCGACAGTGTGCAAAAGATGATATTCCCACTGAGCTCATCAGTTATTTTAAGAACTAAATTCAATAGTGTAGGTAACATACTTGACACCAGGCTTGATACTTCCATTCATTTCTGGAAGATTTGTATTTTATTATCACTGAGAAACTCATGGTCAGCTACAGGAACTCTTCTTTTTTTTTAACAGACTAGACCAACTCTCAACAAGTAAAACACAATATATCTTAAAGCCTTAAGGAAACTCGGTGCTCTGATATTACTTTTTACTGTAGCAAATGGGAAAGCACTGTGTCTTTGAATAATAGAATACTTATCACTGTTGATGAGAAATTTCACCTGGGATCAACCAGTACTAGTACAAAGTTATTGGTACAGTGAAAAAATGAATTTTTTTCATAGTATGTTTTTACTTTACTGTTTTCTCACCAACAAAGTTCATTCAAATAGCATTCTAGTCATACATAGGTATGTATAGGTATTATAAAGTATCTACTATGGAAAAAAAGAGTTCATACTGATAAAATACATTTTGTAATATAACAATGTAATTCATTGAAGTTCTTTTCATACTTAAAAACACACAAGCTTCATCATGATCTAATTATCATATCTTTAATGTTCTTAAAAATACACATCAGTAATCCATAAACCTTCAATTCTAAGAGAGTGACTGCACATTGATGAAAAGATTCATGCTAGTATAAATCTACAGTGGCATTTTTCTAAGAGTTATCCTACTAAAACATTAACCTATTAAGGTGATATTCACCTCCATTTTTTTTTTATCAATACAAAGTAATAAAACAGCTGATATATTAGATACTGCAATACATTCTTCAACTCAAGGATCCAACTATTAAATTAAATAAACAGGACAATTCGGTAAATAATAAGCATATATGATTGATACACTCCAGAGTGAAGCCATAGAGAAGTATTTAATGAGGTAGAAAGTCAAAAACGAAGACTATGCTTTCTTGAGTATGTCAGGAGTCCCCCCAAGCAATTTTTCTCTCTTTAATACAAGTTGCCAATAAGACAAAAATGCCCACAGATGTTAAAAGCATGTCCAAAACTTTTAAGAATCAAGAAAAGTATCTATCTTCAATTATCCAAGAATTTCAGCATGATTCAATATCAGAATAGACATAAATACTGACATATGGCAAATTCTAGAACATTAAGAATGATATTCATCTGCCATGATAGTCACAATCAACTATCTCATGGATGGACTTAGAAGGCAGTGGTGGTGCACGCCTTTAACCCCAGCACTTGGGAGGTAGAGGCAGGCAGATTTCTGAGTTTGAGGCCAGCCTGGTCTACAGAGTGAGTTCCAGGACAGCCAGGGCTACACAGAGAAACCCTGTCTCGAAAAAAAAAAAAAAAGAAAAGAAAGAAAGAAAAGAAAAATCCTCATACTCTCTTTGAAAGGACAAAGTCCCAGAGATGTGAAAAACAATATTCTACTGAACCCTTTAAAAACAGATAAAGAATTCTTATTTTATTAGAACTGTGATAAGCTCAAAGTCCTTAATTTACTTAGGAATATTATTCAGGAGCTGGACAAATAACTCCATCAGTAAAGCCCTTTCTGCTCAGCTTGAGAACCTGAGTTCAGCACTGAAGCATCCACATAAGAAGCTTAGCATGACAGAAGGAGCCTATATTCTTCACAATGGGCAGGCAGAGTCAGGAGGATCCCTGGCCCACCAGTCAGTAGGTGAGTTTCAGGTTGCATGAGAAACTCTAACTCAGAAAACCAAGTGAAGAGCAACTGAAGATGATATTCTAAAGTTGACCTCTGGTATCCACATATACATTCATACACATTTGTGTGCATGAACATGCATGTATGTACACACATGCACACACAAACATACGTATCTAACTACAAATGTAGGGTGAATCAATCTCATCTTAGAGACTCAGTTGAAGTTTCACATCTGTTGAGCCTAAGTGTGTGCTCACTCTTGCATCACACATTGGAGAGACCAGCCTCAGTTTTCTTCACCTATCTTTCTCGTCACCATCCCAACTAGGAGAAAAGAATCTACAAGGAAGCGTGGGAGAGTTGAACAAAGAAGAAATGTAAAGAGGTAAGACATTCTTACTTCTACTACAGATGGAATGAAGCAGGCATTTTTTTCAAACTCTGTCCTTTCTGGTGTAGTTTTCAAAGTAAAAGGAAAAAAAATCAAGGAACATCTGCAACTTCCTCCCATTGCAAACAATTCATTACATGCAATAAGGAGTGAACTGTACACAGTGTATATGCTGATCTTCAACCTACAGTCAGAAAAGCCAACACAGATTTTCTTATCAATGGTAAAATGAGGAAATATACCAGGAAACTGTATATTGTTATCTAATAACTGCTCCATTCTTAGATATTATTTTAAAACAGTATACATGCTTTCTTGGCACCATGATTTCTTTTTGTACTTCTTTACTTGCAGTACAATAGTTTCTTAAATTTAGCCTTTAATTTATGTTTAAAATTTCTGATATTTTAAATATCAAAATTAGTGAATAGCATCTTTGCTTTATGCCAGAAGCTGAAAGCTGATAGGCTCCTTTCTCTAGGATACCCACAACAGTCCCACACTCCAGCAGTTACTAATTTTCCAACCCAGTACTTGAAGATGACATTTTGATAAATTTGTGAAAGGGTTTCTGAACTATTTATTAATTTAATATATGAAAATGAACACCTTAAGTAATGACATTTTGTTCCTAAAATATCTTCATGCATTTTTTCCACTTTTAAAAATAAAGGTATTTAACAGAATTTGTGCAAAGTCACCAATAGTTCATAATTAGCCAATGACTCAACTCCACTTATAATTCCTTCACAATTAAAAACATTTCCTTTTCAGTCGGAATCCTAAATTGCTTTTCCAGCAATGCATATGCTTCAGTGCATTTGAATATATATTACCGGTGCATCACGGCCCTTCTCTAAATGAATGAGGCACATGCATCACACTTTCATCTTTACTCAAAGTTTAAACATGCCTAAAGGAGATTAGCATCCACTCCAGACAACAAGCAATGGGTCACTGATTGGAATAAAAATGGAATTAGTGCAGTAACATTCATGGGAGTCTGAGCTGTGATATCAGTCAATATATCATGGCACCATGCTACTGTTCATCTATTTCTATGTATTCAAAATCATGATAAGTTTCTAACATGTGTTGAAACCGAGACCTAAGACTCTGAGCTTCCAGTTCTAATAAATAAGGTGACCTTTTACATGTATATTCTTTTGTTACAGGAAAAAAAGTAAATCAGTTTTGAAAAAGACTCATAATTATACTACCACAATAAAACTGATAGTTACTTTCAGTATATTAAATTTTATGTCAAGCTCTACAGGCACACTATTAATATTGTTTTAATCATGTCATAAGCAAGACTTTGTATTTTGCTGTTAAACTTTGTTTCACTAAATAGCTTTAAGCTGGATTTTCTCAAAGTACATAGAGCAGGGTATAGACATTTTGTAAAGCAACTCACACTTCTCAATATTTGTGTGGGAGAATATCAGACTTATTAGCACCAAAAAGCAGAGACAGCTAGTCCTAATACAAAACTTATATTATTCCTGGAAATTAATAAAAAATTACTACAGCGCTGGGGAGTATCTACATAGGATCAGCAAACTCTGGGGTCAGAAAAAAAATGGTTAATGGCTGAGTTGTGTCCTTTAAATACATACAACGAAGTCCAAGCACCCCCAACAATGAATTTATTTGGAAATAAGATTGTTGAAAATGTAAAAGCTTATTGGAGTAGGGTAAGTTCCTAACCATATAGAATATGAATTTCACACAACACACACACATACACACAACACACACACATACACACACAACACAGACAGACAGACAGAAACAGAAAGAGACAATGCCACATAAATTGCTTCATAAAGGTTGAAGTTACACTATCGAAAGCTAGAAGAAGAGCTTGGATTAACCCATTCCTGGAATGCTCAGAGGGAGCTCAGCTTGTATAAATTTCTAGACTGCCAGAACTGTGAACAATAAATCTGCATTGTTTTGGAAAACTGTGTGTGGTGCTTTGTAACCACAGGCCCCCAAATCAAGTACCATCAGTAGATAAGAAGATGGTGCCACAACATATCCCGGAAGCTGAACTCCTACCAGGAAGCCTAACTATCCTTTCATTCTCTTCTGCTATCATTCCAGTTGCCAGAGTTTTGTTATTCCTTAAACTAAGAATGTAGCTTTGTGACTCTATTGCTTAAAACCCTGCAATGATTTTATAGAACCTCTTGGAAGTGAATTAGCCTTGTAACAACAAAATTCCTGTTTTTCCACCTCTTAAAATGCTTCTGCTCCTCTTCTGGTACATAGTCTCAACAACAGTCTTCATAAATAAGACCTGAACAGGAACGTCAACAATAGAAACAGAAGGCAGACATTCCATAAGGCTTCAAAAGTAAATAAATAAAAAGATTAGTCTTATATGCTAATATAGCAATTGCTTCTTCAAGCCTATAATAACCTGCTGTACTACACAGTCACATCTATTACATCCTCATGTAATACTTAATACTGCATTCTCTCTTACAGATCAAATGAGAGACAATGAGGTTATAAGTAATTTATGGGAGCAACCCTGAAGGGTGATAGAGCCTGGACTTCACCTGAGGCTGTTTTACTTGGTAACACACCTAACTGTCAGCCACAAACAACATATCTGCAAATGCTTCCAGGTACATGGGTTGTCTTCTGTGTCACAATTTTGTTTATGGACAGTGTCTACTCTGCTCTGCTCTGTTCTGCTCTGCTCTCTGCTTTCTGCTCTGCCAAGAATACCCTTTTTGAATGACAGGCCTTTAGATTCACTACATTTTTCCTGCTCAGGAGTTCTGCTAACATTTATCGCCTTTGAAAGTTCAAAGTATAACCTTCATTTGAGATTTAACAACTATCTTTTCCCCTGTGAAATCTAGATACATTGACCCTACAGAAAATTGGATCACAGCCTTCCTTCTGAGTTCCTGATAATCCAATAGCAGCATCGAGTCAATTACATTATTGACTGGTGTCTCTGCCCCTAGATCATATACCTGTTTAGCTTATACTTAATCTTTAATGCCTACAATGGGTGGACACTATGGCACCTTATATGAATGAATAGATGATATCAAACCCATTGCTGAGATAAGTCTTCTATCAGTCCAGGTACTCTAAACTATTCTACAATTAAGGAGTAATTATTAAGTAATAGGTTTATTTTCTCCAGTAGGGAATCTATAAAGTAATCAAGCAGTTGAGCATTTCCTATCTGTATAATAGGTGACTAATAAATGTGTTGGATAAAGGCTTATTTCATATTTCTTTGACTCTATGAAATAGTGTTTAGCAGTTAAAAATCAATGGATTAAATCAAACAACATTGATAAATATAGGAGATATCAAGTTAACTTAGAAAAAATTATATAGAAAAGAATATATGATTTATATTTAAAATAATGCATATTTTAAAACCTTTGTAAATCCATTCATATGTATGATATGATTAAAAATTCATGAGATGGTAAATACAAACTTCACAGATAGAAAATTGTTATGGACAGGGGAATTTAAATCTATTCTGCTCTTTTATCTCTTATTTCATTTAAGAGATAGTAAGTTATCAAATATAAAACAACAGGTTTAGCGTTAATATGCAAAGGGTTGTATATTTTACTGAAATGGGTCATGCATAAATAAGTGAGTATTTTTCTGTTTGTTCTCTAAACATTCCTATTAGTAGAAAATAGAAATTAAAACATTATATTATATGATTAAAGTATAAACAAATAGGTTGACAAAGGCAGAATGAACATAGAAGCAAAGAAAACATAGACATGGCTGTGACTCATCAATGAGTCTCTTGGCAATGACTACTGCAGTAAAGATCTGTTTGAGCTAAGAAAAAAGTGAACTGATGGCGAGAGAAGCCCAACACACTATATTTCCTTCTTATTACACAGGGAAGGACAGCAGCTTCTGGAGAAGAGTGGCAGTTACCACCTTCCTTATCAACAGGGGAAACACAGGGTTGTCTCCAGGACCCAACATTGTGAGTGTGAACGATGTGTCATAATTTCTCTCAATTCTAGACAAAATAATGTAGCCACCTTTAAATCAGAAGAAACTATCAAGCACACTTGAAATGAAAGAAGTACAAAAGAAATGACTAGTATTCTTTCAAACATCAAAATTAAGGATCGACAAAGAAAGAATGAGGCATTGTCTGCTTGGAAGAGGCTTAGGGAATGTAAAACATGGCTGGATGGCTAGTTACCTGGGTATATAGGATCCCAGTACAGAAAGAAAGGATATTATATTAATCTGTATATAACATATAATATGTAATATATAATATATGTAAGATATTATATATTATATACTATATATTATATAGTGTATGTACTATATATCTCATATCACATATCATATATCATAATATATAGAATATATCATACTCCATATATCATTTTATGCATTATTTTACTACAATGTTCTAAATTACAGAAGTTCCTGTTTCAAATATGTTCAAATGAATTGATCTTGATCTTGACGACTATAGAGGAAAAAATGGCTTTATGGACTTATATATATATATATATATATATATATATATATATATATATATAATGTGTGTGTGTGTGTGTGTGTGAGTGTATGTATGTATGGTGAAATTTGATTAGGGTTTGTAGTATTAGCAGAGTGACGTACCATGGTGCAATCCTCCTGAAAACTAGAGTAATGCTAAATGTTACCATCAGAAGAAAGTTGGTAGAAATTGCTGCAGGAATCTGTATTACTTATGACATGCATCTATAAACATGAACTTAGCTTTAAAATTGAAGAGTAAATACTTGCTAGTTCACTAATTTGCCTGTAGGAGTATACCCTACAAGAAGAGAAAGGCAAATCTATAATTGCTTAGCAATTTTGTTAGTCAAAGGTTTTAAACTGAACTGGAAATAAACAAAATTTCCAACAAATAAATCGTTTTGCAGCTTCATAAAAACACCCACCTCTGAAGCTCATTCCAGCCATTTATACTTATTGACATTCATGAATGTCTGCAGTCTATCTTTGTGTTGAAAAGGAAGAATAAAATACAGTCTACTTATTATTGTGCATGCATGCATTATTTTACCTTGCATATCCTAAATTATAAAAGCTCCAGTTTCAAATATGTTCAAATGAGTGGATCTTAACCACCATATAGGAAAAAAATGGCTTTTATGTGAGTCAGAATACAAGTATTCTCCTTGTTGGTCTGTATTTTCAATAGTTCTGGTAGTGTCGTTAAAATGGTGATCTATTTTAGAATTGATTATGCTTTGGTATTGGGTACTATAAAGCTAAACTGTTATAAACCAAGCTTCTCATCTATATTGTCATTTTAGTTAGAATTCACTCAAATTAACCTTAAAAAAAAATTGTCAGTGTGGCAGTGTTCACCCTCCCTCGGAACAGGAGCAAATGTATGACACATGCAAAAAGAACTGAGTTTTTACATTGCAGGACTGAGAGCATCTTCAGGAGGGCCTCCGTCAATAACGTATTTGTGCAGAAGAACATATTCTTAGCTCTGAGGCCTCCCGATTAGCACAGAAGTGCAATGTTCCCAATGATATGATTTCCCTGGAAAACAATAAATTTTCTGTGCATGCGTGGATCAAGCATGGAGATTTCAACTCTGATTAGTTAGCCTTTCTGTCATATTAAGACAAATCCATACTGTGACATACACATTGGACACAAAGTATCTGAGTTTATGCTTCAGTAAAAACAAAATAAAATATAGGAATTGCATTTGTAATAGGAAAAACAAGGTCTTTTTAAAGATCTATAGAACTCTAGTAACCCGTCTCAGAATCTCATTGTCAGAGATGGAAGCAAAACATGGTGTTGTAATACACTTAGCTTTAGTTTATGTGCATAGAAAAGTGCACATACATAAACACAAGTTTACATATATTTTGATAACACTGAGATAGTAGTCATCAGGATTTCATGTGTGCATAGGTGTGTATGTGTACATATCTGTAAGCATATAAATCTATAACACTGTATCGCTCACCAGAGTCTCTAGTATATGAAGATGTAGAAATGCTTGCTCTTCAGGAATTCAGAGAAGAGGCCAGCATATAACAGCATGTACCAGGCAGTATTTCATGTTAATACATGATGGTGAGAAACTGATACCATGATTTCAAAGGCTCAAATAATTATAACAATTGTCATATTACAGAAACAATTTGTTAAATGGTTTTTCTTCCTGCTGGTTCAGTTTTTCTGTAAGTTTCTTTTTTCTCTCTTTACGCCCCCACATGGGCAAAATAGAAACACTTCCATTGAGATATATGCATTCTTAATTTCTGAAGTTACCATAGATAGATAACTCTTCTGAAGCATCCAACCGAAAGTTATTTTTCGTACTGCCAATCAAGTAGACAGAAGTTAGAGACTGTTTACATGTAGTGCTATCTTCAGTGTCAATAATATAAACCTCGTCACTTCTGCATCAATATAACTATGCATTTAAGCAATATCAATCTTCAGAAGACCTAAGTTCTGTGGCATGTAAACTATTTACCACTGCTGTTTGACAAATAGAGGTAGACATATTTCTTGTACTATTAGAATTGGAATAATTTTAAACAAATATTTTTAATAAGCATCAACCATATGCCAGTCAATATAAACAGAGAAGCAATCAACTTGTTACCCTGGTCCTGAAAAGCTCATGTAGCCATAGAGATTTAAAGTGATCTGATAAGTGTTTAAAGTGAAAATTACAGGACTGGCAAGATGGCTCAGTGCCTTAAAGACATTTGGTGCCAAGCCTGAGGACCTTAGCTCAAGCCCTGAGCCTACATGGAAGAAAAGAAGCAAATCCAACAAAGTGTCCTTTGTCCTCCATATGTGTATCGTAGCGTGTTTGCACCTGCATACAAACACACATACACATACAATGAATGAATGAATGAATGAACACCTTAAAACATTAAAGGTGAAACAAAAACCTGAATAATTTTTGCTGTGTGATATAAAGAAAAGATCATTTATATTACAGCCTTCCCAATTGGATTTTCACTCAGAATTCTTAATGAATATATGGATCAGTGTCCTGAACACACACACATTATTGAGTTCTACTCACCTGCTGGGTGGTACTGCAGAACATTGTTTTTCTGAACATGTGTGGAAAAATCACAAGAATACTTTACATGTCATGGTCACTGGGACATAGAAGCTGTTTCTTTAGACATGTCTCTATTCTTTCTGAAACACTAATATGGCCTATGCTTAACTTAGTCTCATTTTGCAGTCAAGGAAGGCCTTGAACTCCTGATCCTTCCACCCTAAAAGCCTAAATACTAAGATTACAGGTGTTTACCACCATTCTTAGCTTCATGTCCATTTCTTTTTAACACTCTCAATTTTCTCCTTGGTTCTTGGCTACAAAGTCATCTACCTGTAGTTATTACTAGAGAATTTTCATGTACAAAGTGTTTTTATATTCCTAAAATTCAGATCCTCCTTTCATTTAGTTGTGCATTTCTAGAGTCTCCATCTTAGTGGAATACAAAGTGACTGAGCAAACTCTGCTTTGCATGAATGTGGGCTTTCAGGGAACCACGGATGTTTTTCAAAAGTTCATTTTAGGTATAACTCCTAGAGTAGTCCTTAAATGTATGGATAGAGATTTTAAAGTAGTATCTTGCATTTAAAAAAGAGGTGTGAGTTTCTTATTATTCAGAAAAATGTCATTCTTTTAGTTAAGATATGTACATAATTCAGTGGGGACCCAGTCCAATTGTTTCACTTTGTGGAGGAGTGCATTTTTTAACAATTCATATTGTTTTGGCATAGAGATAAACTACAGTGCTGAAGAGCCCAGAACAAATATAATCTCAGTATGCCTCACTTGAACACTCCCCCATCTTCCCAATAGTTTACTGAAGGGGAAAATCACACAAGAAATACTTACTCAACTCTTTCTTTCTTTTGTTTTAATTGGATATTTTATTTATTTCCATTTCAGATGTCATCCCCTTTCCCCATTTTCCCTCCCTAGAAACCCCTTATCACATCCCCACTCCTCCTTTTTGCTTTTAATGCCTTGCTTTTCCTCAACTCTTTCAAACAATACACTCCCATTCATCAGACTAGATTCCTTTGGGAAAATTCTGTGCATGATGGAAAAAAAATAGACCAATGATTGTAAACTAATTATTTACACGGAGATTGGCTTTCAGGGCTCCATGAATTCACCACTGTGGTCACTTTCTGTAGTCATTGACACTATGGTGCATGCGAATGCTTGAAAGATGGATGATGACTTGGCAGCCACCCCATGTTGAAAACTGTTCCCTAGTCAGCTATCAATATATTTCTAGTCTTCTTTCAACCAATGGAATCCACACCTTTTTGTAGCTCCTTTCTGATTCATTTGTGGGTGGTTTTAATATCTTCTCCTGTTAGCACAGCTCTTTACACTCTTCCCAATGCTATTTATTATTTTGGCACCAATTTCTTTATATGAAAGTACATTCTTTTTTTATAACATATGAAATTGGTTTTTTTCCATACATTTTTAAAAATAAAAAAAGTTCTTTAGAAGTTGTTTGCCCTATTTTCTCATTTCAAGAGAACTGTATCTCAATGTTTTTATCCGTTTTAAAAAATTAAATAAATTAAAAAAAAAAAACTTTGGATAAAGAAATCTTTGATCCGTATAATTTTTTAGTAAGTAGTTAACAAACTCATACTTGCATCACAATCATCATTGATAATACCATCAGCATGAGAGGTTTAAACATTTTCTAGGTATAACTACTAAATGTTCTATCTCAATTCTTGTAACAGAAGATATCATTAAATTTCTTCTAATGAGAAAATTGGGACGTCAATAGGAGAAATACATGTCTAAGTTCCTGTGACTATTAAGTGATAAAATGAGAATATAAACCCATTACCAACTAATACAGAGGTCATGCTCTTAATATTTGGTTCTTTGATCTTTTGAAACTATTCCATGGAAATTGAAAATAACTATGTATAAATATTACTTGATTTTAAAGTATTCAATATGATGATATAGTTTACATAGTCTTCATCTTAAATCATTTCAGCTGTCAACATGACACAGTCTAGAATCATCTGAAGAATCTCAATTGGGAAATTTCCCAGATTTGATTGGCCTGTGGCCATATTTTGGTGGAATTATTTTGATTGTTAATTGATATGAGAGAGCCTAACCCTATATGAGCATGCTATCTATAGTGGTCCTGGGCGATCCAACAAAGGTAACAGCATGAATCAGTATTGAGTCTGTATTTTTCAGTGTTCTATGCCTCAAACTCCTACCTTGAGTTCTTGACTTCCCTCAAAAATAGGTTAGGATCTAGAAGTGTAAGCTGAAATGGGCTCCCTTTCTCTTGTTTCTTTCAATCATGGTGTTTATCAAATCAACAGAAAGCAAACTAGGTTATTACCCCATATTTGGCACAAAAATAAGCAACATTATTCTCTCCTTTTCATTCTTTGACTCCCTTCCTTCATTTTCTCTCTCCTCACCTGTCATTGACACATGGAGCAAAGTAACTCATTGTTGGGAATACAATTCTTTATATTGCACTGTGTACATTATCATTTCTCTGTTAGATACCAACTGCCTTCACCAATTTGTGATAGTCAAATACATTCCTGTATATTGGAAAATAGCTGACGTTGAGTTAGGGGATATTAGTTAAATCATAATCATCTTGTAGTGGATAAGATAATTTCAATTTTCCATGGAAAACCAAATATATCATATCATATGAAATAAATTAAGATAGAATTGAACATAGGAATAGATAGTTCCAGTCAGTAAATTCTGAATCAACCTTGACCTGCACAGGGTACACATACCCCCAGGAGTGTTATGATATTTTACACAATGAAGCACAGTTAGATAAGAAGATGTTATCACTTCGGGACTGAAAAATTTCTTAAGTTATTCTCTTATTTAAGAAACTAAGGGTGGTTTTTTTTAAAAAAAAAATTATACAATAAAAGAACTGTACCTGGAATCAGACTTCCTTAGTCTCAGTCCATTCTGTTTTATAGATTGAGTTTAAATTTTTATAACTACCCCACCAGGATGGAATTAACACTTAGGAACTGAATGGACAGTTAATGTTTTTCTTCCTCAGATACCATAACGTTCTTTGTCATGAGTTGTAAAATCTTTAGTCAGCAGGGCAAATGGGAATGAAAGCCTGTTGTTATCTTTGAGTGGGAAATCAACAGGATTATAAATATTGCAATGAATGTAAAATAATTAAGGAATTTACTATGCAGAAGTGCTCATCATATGAGTTCTGCAGGCCAGTATGTCAGCAATCAACCCAATGCAACTTAATTAATAAGAAGTGACTGCCATCTTATTAGCCAGAGTTCTCAGTGCTACTACTAAGACTGTTGTTTGTTCTGATATGCTCTAATGCCACATACATGGCATAGAGTACTGTTTACGCTAAGTGTATTGGTAAACCTCTCTTTTAATCAATGAAATGGCATTCTAATGACTTTTCCTAAGTAGCTAAAAATGTTGGATGATGCTATTTACTTAATGACTCTAGATAATGTATAGTCACCAGTTGCCACTGAATTTAGAGATGTTTAAGAGAAAGAATGGCCATTTCTCTAAATATACACTAAAAATCCTGAGAACTGAGTTTTTACAACATCAATGCCAATAGTTTTATGAAAGAAATTCTTTTGTTCTATTGATGAAAGCTTACTTCCTATTCTGCCATACACATTTACTAAGCATTCTGCCATCTCAAAAGCATCCACTTACTTTTAATTTTGAAAGAAAAGGTTGTCAACTTGGAATTTGAAGTAAAATAGTGTGATAGGTATCATGGTTGTCAACTTCATTTGATTCTGGATCTGATATGAGACACAGCTCTGAGCAGGTCTGCACTATTATTTCTTAGGATGATTAATTAAGGTGGAAAAGACCCTTTCCTAGAGTGGGCAACACCTTATGACTGCAGCCCAACATAGTAAGAGGGCTGAGGTGGAAAGGTCTGGCTTTCTGCCTTCCTGCCTTTGCCTCTTGCTGGTGTGAATTCATTTTGGTGCTGTATCTCTTGCCATCCTTCCCAGACATGGGACTCAGATTTTCTATTGTGTATGAAAGTCTTGATTGTAGGCGCCATACTGAGATAGCAGAGGAGATTGAGTAGCTACCAGCTTCTCAGCAGGTAGACAAGCTTTGTTTAACTACCCAGCCTAATCTGGTAAGACAATCAAACAAACCTCCTTTGTTAATTTACATGCATTCCACTGGTTTTATTTCTCTAGAAAACTCTAAGGTGAACAGATACAGAGTCAAATCCATGTGATCTATGTAATAAGTGAAGTACTTGTTTTCTCTGACCTTACTTTCTCCAACTAAGAAGACACATAATATCATTTGGCTGTCTTTTTAAAGGAAGATTATAGTAAGTAAGCCTCTAGACAACTTAAAAATATACAACATCCAAAAATCTCAACATTTCCCCTATATGAATGCCAGACCAATGGTATTATTTTTGTTTATTTGTTCTTTGCAATTCTTTCGATAAGTTGAGCTCCCTTGATTATATTTATCTCAATATTCCTTTAATAAGCTCACATGCCACCCTAAGGTCACTGCTACTGCTACCCAACTGAAAAACATGAGAACTGTCAAATGCACTGTTCTGCTTCCCCTGGGTGACTACTCCTCACTCACACCTTTCTGTCACTTCCACATGATGTTTTTATTTGTGGGGGAAAAAGAAAGAAAGAAAAAAAGAAAAGTCTCTTGCTTTACAAGTGAAGAGACTGGGGCAGTTCATTAACTTCCAATTATCCAAAGGTTAAGTGATTGATTCTGAAATCAAAGAGAACTTTTCTTCAAATATCAGAACACCTCCAAGTTTAATATGATAAGGTGAGGTGGGAGATACTCAAGGAAAATCTAAAAGACTCTTTTCTCATCAGAGAGTCTCCGCTGGAGAGATCATGTATTTTGCTTCACCTTCCTCATTTTACATTAGCTGGGAGATTCGAACATTTTTAGCAGTGTTTTACGGATGAAATAACACATCAAAGCAGACTTTGCCCTATGTAATTGTTTGGTTTTTACCTTTAGGTTATAAAGTTGAATTAGTATATAAAATATGTTTCAAGAGCACTAAAAATGTCAGTCCCACATTAATTGACTGTAATTCTTTTGATCTTCAATCATCCAGGAAATTTAACAGTTTTAATAACATTTTAGAGGTTATAATGATGTAAATGTGTTCAGACGTATAAAACAATAATGGAAAGTTGGAGAACAGGAATTTCAATTTACCTTTCCTGCAGATAGACTAAGTGCCCTCTGGAGTATATTTCAGGTGGGAGTCGAGTCTTGGAAGGAAAATAAAGGAAGAATAGGTCTGGTGTAGTATTCTGGTTTTCTTTGATAACCAGTTTTTCATTCCCACTAGTGATGATAATTAAAACAAGTGTTACATGATGTCAGGTAACATTAATGAGTCACTACATGGTGGGAGCGTCTCTTCATCTTTTCTAGAATATGGGAAGATGAAGCTCTCTGTAGCTTGGGGCTGATAGTGAGGCACAATTCACCTGCATCCTCTGTCTATGTCATGGAAGGTTCTCGAGAGCAGTGAGAATAACTCTCATTTTGCTATGGTTTAGCACAAATTCTCTGTTCTCAGAAGAGGAGACCAATACAAACCAGAGAAACACAGAATGCAGAGACACCGCTTCATCTACCAAGTTTGGGTATCAATTGCATAAATTCAGAACAAAACATGTACGAGTTTCAAGTATCAATCTTTGGCCAATCTTTGGATGTTAGTGTGAAGGCTCAAAATAAGAATGATTCTGACAATATATATATATATATAATGGTAAGGTAAATGTAACTCAAAATAAGAAAATCCAACAAGAATGTAAATAATAAGCAAAGTTGTAATTGTTTTCAACTATACACAAAGAAGCCCAGATAATCAGAAGATACTAAAAGGCAGAAGATATCTAAAGCTAGTAATTTTCTAACATTTGTGAATCAGGGTTCAAGGCATTGCAATGTTGCTTTCCTACAATAAACCTGACGTGCTTTCTGGCAAAGGAGACCCTGTGGCCCAAGACTATTTTTTTAAACTGCTGCCTTGAAACTTCCTAAGTGCTAAATGATTCTGGACATACTTACTTGCTTTTCAAATGGTTCCCACGTCGTCAATATTTTTGGCATAGCCTATATACAGTATCAGGTAGACTGTTAGGTCATACAGTGATTGTCAAGTTCCTGGGTATACATCTCCATGGGAGAAGGAGGATGACAATAATTGCTGACTTGTTTTCACAGAAGCATCAAATAAAGCTATGTAACAGATTCTTCACTTGGATAGCTTTCATATATTATTGGATAGTTTTACCAATGTTGTAAAGCTGAACTTCTGTCCTGTGAGTATATAAAACCCATATTGACACAGAAATATATGTATAGATTGTAATATACATTAACAAGTATAAGACTCATATTTTTGGCATGGCAGATCAATCAGGGATTCTACTAGAGAGCATTGTGTGTAGTATGAAAACACCACCATGTCTATACACCCTCAATAGATTGTTAAAAGTAGGTAGAATTAATGCAGAATAATGCCCTTTTTTCTGTCTTGAAGCCTAAGCAGTGGGTTTGGAAACCAGAGGTCCCTTGCTATCAATTAACATGACAGCTCTGTAAGAGTCTGTACAGATAAGACTGGTCACACAATCATTAGTAAAAACAAGAAGCTCTTTACTACCTCCAGTTTAATGTCAGACGATACATAAGGTTTCAATGTGATTAGACACAAAAGTTTCCTACTACTTAATAAATTCCAACAATAGTTCTTAGGTTTCATTGTCTTGAATTTGATTTTGAGCTAAGACTGCTCTTCTGATTCTGAAGGAAACCGTCTGTATTTGAAATGGTTTCCTCTCCTATAAGACAATTAATGGCATTATAGGCAGTCATCAATAAAAGAGTAATTTTGGTTCTTACAGCTTCTTAATTATATGCTTGTTAGTAACAGACCCACAGAAAACAAAAAGCATTCATGACATGTGCCTGCATAGGTTCAAGGCAATCCTTAAATATGAATTGTTATATTACAAGGCATGTTGAATTTATGATTCTCAGGCAAATGGCCACTTCATCTACTGATAATATATACATTCTTGCAATGTGCCTGTCTTTAATGCACAAAGCAGGCCATTTTCCTTCCCTTCTCTATATGTTGTATTGGCAGGAATGCTGAATTCTAATTGTTTTTCAAGCGACTTTCCTTTGATGAGTTGTGTTAAACTTAAAGCCTTACTTTATTATCCTCATGATACAACCGGTGCAGATCCATTGTCATATTTACCGACTATGTGTGAGTAAATAGTGAAGTTATATAAATCACTGGACAGATCGTTCTCCAAAAGTTCTCCATTACCTATGACTCTCATTTCCAGGAGTTTCATTTGTCTTGTAGGGATGAGAACAAACAAACAAAAAAAGTGTAGCTATGAAGATACTAAGGTGATTTTTGGATATATTGGGATGATTCTTTTTTTTTTATTGGATATTTTATTTACATTTCAGATGTTCTCCCCTTACCCCATTTTCTCCCCCTCCCTCCCGGGAACCCACTATGCCATCCCCCCTTCTCCTGCTTCTATGAGGGTGTACCCCCACCTACCTCCCCACACCTCACCTTCCCACCATCAAATCCCCCCACCCCCACATGACGTCCAGCCTTCATGGGACCAAGGATCTCTTCTCCCACCTATACCTCCATAGCTGGAGCCATGGGTCCCTCCCTAAGTGCTCCCAGGCTGGTGGTTTAGACCATGGGGACTCTGGTTGGTTGGTATTGTTGTTCTCCTCATGGGGTCGCGAAGCCTTTCAACTCCTTCAGTCTTCACTCTAACTCCTCTATTGGAAACCCCATGATCAGTTTAATGGTTAGCTGTGAGCACTGCCTCTGAATATGTCAGACTCTTGCAGACCTCTAAGGAGACAGCTATGTCAGGCTCCTGTCAGCATGCACCTCCTGACATCCACATCAGCATCTACCTTTGGTGACTGCACATGGAATGGATACCCAGGTGGAATGCTCTGCAGACAGCCCCTCCTTCAGTTTCTGTCCTGAACTTTGTATCCATATTTGCTCCCGTGAGTATTTTGTTACTCCTTCTAAGAAGAACTGAAGCCCCCCAACTTGGTCTCCATTCTTCATGAGCTTTGTGTGGTCTGTGAGTTGAATTTCAAGCTTCTGGGCTAAAATCCAAATATCAGTGAGTGAATGCCATGTGTGTTCTTTTGTGATTGGGTTACTTCATTCAGGATGATATTTTCTAGTTCCATCCATTTACATATGAATTTATCAAATTCATTGTTTTTAATAGCTGAGTAATATTCCATTGTGTAAATGTACCACTAGATAACTGAATAACCCTATTAAAAAATGGGGTACGGAGCTAAACAAAGAATTCTCAACTGAGGAAATGCGAATGGCCGAGAAGCACCTAAAGAAATGTTCAGCATCCTTAGTCATCAGGGAAATTCATATCAAAACAACCCTGAGGTTCCATGTCACACCAGTCAGAATGGCTAAGATCAAAAACTCAGGTGATTGTAGATGCTGGCAAGGATGTGGAGAAAGAGGAACACTCCTCCATTGTTGGTGGGATTGCAAGATGGTGCAACCACTCTGGAAAACAGTCTGGCGGTTCCTCAGAAAATTGAACATATCATTACTTGAGGACCCAGCTATACCACTCCTGGGCATATACCCAGAAGATGCTCTAACATATAACAAGATATATGCTCCACTATGTTCATAGCAGATTTATTTATAATACTAGAAGCTGGAAAGAACCCAGATGTCCTTCAACAGAGGAATGGATGCAAAAAATGTGGTACATTCACACAATGGGATGATTCTTATTTTGTAAGCTTAAGTCAAAATATCTGCATTGTATTATAAAATACTTTACAATGAAAGTGTGATTGAGCCTTCAATTGTTTTGAAAGGGAAATAGTACACATGGAGGGAACCATGGCTTCAACTCTTTATGTAGCAGAGGATTGCCTTATCTGGTATCAACAAGAGGGAGGTCCTTGGTCCTGTGGAGATTCAATGCCCCAATGTAGGGGAATGCTAAGGCATTGAGGTGGAAGTGGGTAGGTGGGAGTGGAAGCTCCGTCATAGAAGCAGAGGGATGTGAAATTGGATAGGGGATTTGCGGAAGGGGAACCAGGAAGGGAATAACATTTAAAATGTAAATAACTAAAATAACCAATAAATAAATAAATAATAAATAATTTAAAATAACTTTGGATTGGAACCTCATAGTTACTATCCAGCATTCTTAAAGAAACAGCAAAGAGATTTTAAATGAGGCAAAACTGTTAAAATAACAAAAGGAAGAGAAGCAAGCCATGCTTCTGTTTTAAAAGTTAGAATGCAGACAGGCAAGAACAAGGTGCTAAGGTAAGAAACTCAGTTCTTTGACTGACAGTAGAAAGAGCCAGAACCAGTTCAATTTCTATGTAACTGCAAATGTCACAGGAATAGGAAGCACAGGTGGCTGGGAGGATAATGGGTGGAGAACTGAAGAAAGCTCAATGCTGGAAGTTCTAGTTAAGCAAAAGGAATTGGACATCCTAGAAAGCATAACTCAGGAATTAAGTAGTATGAATGCCCAAAGCTCCTATGCTAGGCAGTATTTTTATTAGCACTAGGTTATGATCACATATGAATTAATAATTATAAAATCTCTATTTTGTATTTTTCCTTTTTATTGGATATTTTCTTTATTTACATTTCAAGTGTTATCCCCTTTCCCGCATTCTCCCCCTCCCCGAAACCCTCCATCCCATACCCCCTCCCCCTGCGTCTATGAGGGTTCTCCCTACCCACCCACCCACTCATTCCTGACTCCCTTCCCTGGCATTCCCTACAATGGGGCATCGAGCCTTCACAGGACCAAGGGCTTCTCCTCCCATTGATGCCCAATAAGGCCATCCTCTGCTACATATGCGGCTGGAGCCATGGGTAGTTTTTGGTTATTATTTTGTATTTTTCAAAGCATGATTAGGTATTTTGAAGTATTAATCTCACAATCCTCTCTAGTGGATAAAACATTTTTAAGGAAGGAAGACTGAACTCATAATGTGTGTATCATATTCAAAAACACCTAAAACATGAGTTTTATTTTAACAAGAAACATATTTTAGAATATTCACTTTACTGAAATTGCTGATTCACAATTGTGAAAACTTAAATGATGGTGTTTGAAGTCATTGAACTCAAATTCCTTGCAGGTTGGACTCTGATATGAGTCAGAGATTTAATTTCGGGGTTCACAGTGTGATCAAAAACCAGCAACATGAGACCACTCTTTGTTCTTTACATATATTGTTCTGTAGCATTCATAATAATTCCCCAAGGAGCTACACTTAAACCAATGCTATCACAAACATTCTTGGGAGAAGGAAAGTAAAGTGCTAAAACATGCTGTAACATTCAGGTGATTCTCAGGAACTAGTGAGGGAAGGGTCTCAGTTTACAATTCTGGAAAAGAATTCCTTGGTTTTCAATTGAGAAGCAACTGGTTACCCTATAATGTTGTTGTCAAGGTTGTACTGACCTGTACATCTTATCTAGCATGTCATTATTGTATTTTATAAGGTTCATTGCTCCTATCAACTTTGGTTTGCCTTCCTGTTGCAGTAGGTAGTAGTTAATAACTGTACTGGCCAAAGTCCATAGAATATGTGACAGTGGAGAGCTCAGGTTTAAATGAGGCATAGATATCATCCCCTCCAAAGCTTAGGCAATATCATCAACAATGAGGGGAAATATAGACAGTGGATGGCAGAAAGGTATGCTACAAAAAGCCATCTTCTGAGTTTGACGCAGCCAGTGCACTCATGAAGTCATGGAAGCTATTGTCATTTGCATGAGATTGGCTCTCTCAACATTTCAAGAAAAGGGAAGGGGATTTTGAAGCTACACCCTTCACTGAGGCCCTATTATTAATGAACTTCAGGGAGGAAGTATCACATTCTTTAGTGGTGTAGCCACTGGTAAGTTGCCCATCATCTTCTAGTAAACAGTCTTCCTTCCACGCTCCTGCAAATGTTTCTAATTCAACTCAGAGAAGTACAGGCAAAACAGTCAGAAAAGCAGAGGAAACCTGCTTAGGAAGCAGAACAGTTTCAGGTGGAGAATGAGAGATGGATTTGGGGTTGTGTGTAAAGAGCTAAAATTCATTATATGGGACAAGGCAGGTGCCATGTACTACAAACAAAATCATTCAGTATTCTAGCTGTCTAGTCTAATAGTCTAGAGCTGAAATTGACCAAGCTTCACCATATCACCTGACACTCACCAAAATCAGAGAGACAAATCAGCCTCAAACCAAAAAACCAAGATATATTTTTGCTGAGCGACTATAGCAAGGTTGCACTTTGTCTTTATCAACCGTAGTCTGGGAGATGAGGAACTTCCTTGTATCTTCCACAGAAACTCCACAAGAGGATATTGTTCTTGAGTGGCTAGGAAATCATGAACTAAATGTTTTTATGACACAGGACAATGAAAAGGAAAAAAAATTATCAGTATCAATTAAATTTGATTAATTGCATACATATGTTTACTTTGGTCACCAGAATTTGAAAACTAAACTTCTTTTATACCAAGGTTTAGACAAATGTGTTTACATCGTGAAGTTCGCTGACTACTCAGTCATATATACATGCGAGTTTGAGCTATTTCATTTTAATTATCTTATTCTGCATAAATTTTTGGAAGCAATCTTAACATCATTTGTGAAACAGGCAAGATACAAATGATAAATGTGTACCCTCTGAGAAATAGGAAGTAAACAGTTTTATGCAAGAAGAGGAATTCAGCTTGAAGAAGGATAAGAGCCAAAGGTTGGCAGTGTTAGCTTTTTTAAAAAACATAATTCTTACAGGCACAGTTGGTAAGTACACCTGTCATATCTGCTTCCAAAAATATAGCTCAGAATGATAACATATTGAGAGAAAAACAAATCTCAGGAATGCGAAATTCATTTGTTATAAGCAGTTTTGCTTACACGTTCTCAAAATACCCATCTGTACTCAAGTGTGTACATACAGAACGGCTTGCAGCAGCACAGGAGGGTTCAGATATTTTAGATTTTAGAACTTTCACAGACCGAACCTCTCCAGAAGTACCTTCTATACTTGCCGCAGAAATCCTATTGGCAGGGAGCAGAAACCACTCTGAAAGCATGCTGGTTGTGTTAATTAGACCTGCTACAGTAATACAGGTCATGTACTGGAACTCCCAAACAATATGTCCCCATTCCAATTTAATTTTAGTTAATTTGATGAATTCTTGCATGCTGTTTACTGATTGAAGTGCCTTTACTATATGCTTGGAGAATATTAAAGCATTTACTACTCTCAACTCCCTACAATATGGACAGATTTCCAACCCATGGAAGAGACAGGATCTGTAGCTATAAAGTTGAACTATACCATTTGTGATCAGTACAACTCTATCAATGCCATGGTTTAAATATGGAAAAGTTGGGCCTACAGCACAAACATTAAGACCAGTGCTTGAGTCCCCAGGATCCACATGAAACACATTTGCAACCAGATCCTTCGGGGGACAGGTAAACACTAGAAGGTCTTGTGGCTTGCCATCCATCTTGGCCTTGTCATGCAGTGAGAAATTATGCCAAAAGATAAAGGAGCTGATAAAGCTGACACCAACATGAATTTCTGTTTTCCACACTCACAGAGTATTTACTACAGCTCAAACACACACATACACACACACACACACACACACACACACACACACACACCACATATACACACACCACAATAAATAAACAAACAAATAAAAATAGAAAAAACTCAACACCTTCTCAGATAACAATGAACAATACCATTCATTCATTTCCTATCTTCTGTACAAATCTATCTATCTATATCTATCTATCTATCTATCTATCTATCTATCTATTATGTCTACATTAACATTTAAAAATGCCTAGAGTCTTCAAGCAGCATTTAGATATTTATACATGCTACTTTAATTAAAAAAAAAAAAAGGTAAGATGCTTCAAGATATACAATATCTTTCATGTTGAGAAGTCTCATTGATTTGATAATAGGCTTTGAGGAAAGAAGAAAAGCAATTGAAAAATATAAATGGTAAGGGAGGTAAAATAGACCCCAAAAAGTATAATAATTTAGCTTTCATGTTTGAAGCTTTTTTAATACTCTTGTGAGGCAATAAGAACCAGATGTATAGGTAGATTTTTATTTAAATAAATAGAACTAAGGTAATTAATTTTCTTAGCACATGGATCAGGACATTGCCAGTAACACAATATGTGTATGGTACGATTTTAGATGGTACTAAAATTATCATTCTGTTGAAATGGAAAAGGCAGGAAGATAAAGTATAGAGAGTTCTCAATGGCATATCAGTGCATTCAAAAAGTTAAATTAACTGTTTGAACTCTTCACTAATTTATGACACGTCAAAGCACCAATGATCTTTAATATTGCAAACTTTTTTTCATGAGCCTCCATCTGAATTAGAATGTCACAGGCATGATTCAGCAGTTCAACCCATCAGTTCTGAGTACCACGCTTGAGCCTGGGGTAGCTACTTCTAAGTGTCCAAGGTATTGGACTGTTTAGTTGGTAATGGCTGATAACTCAGCCAGGGTCACTAAGCAGAAAAATCTTGGTCCTAGGCCACATGGTGCACTCTAGAGCTGGTTGTGCTTTTGTGTAGAGGGTGTCTGAACTCAAGAGGTTTCAAAATTCTGGAATGTGTTTGTGAGGTTTGAGAGATAGGCTTTTTTTCCCTGTGAGTAGTAGCATCATTTACTGGGAAGGCTGTTTTTCACCAAAATAGATTTTGAAATCGTTGTAAAAGATCAGGAGGCTAGAACCTGTCCTGGCTGCTTTGCCACAGAATGCCATCACTCCTACATACCAAGAGACATGTAAATCACCAGTTTCAGTACATATTCAAAGGAAAGAAAATTAGATGCTGTCTCTCAAAGAAGGGGTAACAAGAATTTGCAACTATCTCTTATCGACTATATCAATATGTAAACTGATAATGTGTTTATAAGAATGTCATTTTCACTCTCTTCAGCTAAAAAAGGTTGATGCTAAAGTTACATGTGATAACAAAAATGATCACTAGAAAATAATAACAATGGAGATACTCCCCCTTTCCATATATAAAAACATTCTAGGCAAATCAGTCATGATACTTTTCTACAGAACAGCATCAATGAACAGAAACAACCCCAAGAATATGTGGAAATGTAGCTGCCTGGCAAATCACTGTCATGAAATAGAGCACATGGGCTACTTCCATAAATAACATCTCTCACCACAATAAATGCCACATACATATTTTGTGTGTGTGTGTGTGTGTGTTATATATATATATAAATACACATATATACACATATATATAACACATATGTGTGTTATGTATCTATATGTATGTATATGAATGTGTATAATACATATATTTAAATATATATACATATATAAATGTATATATACATATATAAGTGTATGTATATAAATATACACATATTTAACAGAAAAATGATAGGCTGTGTAAACTCATTTATACATAAAAGTGGAGAAATTTTTCTTAATTCTAACTAAATATCTAGAAGAAATGAAATATTAATAAGTTCAACTTCAACAAAAAAACCTCCAGTGTACTAAAATAAAACACAAAGACAGAATGCAAATGCAAATAAAGAGCTAACACAACATTGCAATCTATGTCACAAAATATCAGCCTTTGGGATAGAAATAGGTCTTTAAAAAATCTCAACAGAGATAAAAATCATCAGAGAAATCATATCATGATCAAACATATCAACAAACACTTGACCTCAATAAAACAGTGATATCATTTTAACATTCCACATGCCAAATCTCCCAAAAGTTGCCAAATTTTATTCATTCTGACATTGTTTTCAAATGCAAAATAATGGAAAGCACTCATCAGAGAATACCAGTCAAAGGTAACTGAATTTGAAATTAATTATTGAAAAGAAATAATTCAAGCAAGACAGTGGTTGGACATGCCTTTAATCTTGGCACTCAGGAGGCAGAGGCTGAGGCAGACAAATCTCTTGAGATTGAGGTGATCCAGGTCTACACAGCAAGTTCAGCCTGGGCTACACATAGAAACCAGGATTACTAAAGATGTTGAAAAGAAGTATTCAAACATCCTAAATATCTCTCACCACCCATATATCACTTCCCTGTTTTATTGGTGGTGAGAAACAAAAACCAATATTGTTTTGGTTGTGAGATACGATGAATGCGGTTCTAAGCAAGTATTCAGCTATACATTATGAAGTTGTTATAACAGTAGTAAATAAGTGAATATCAGGAAGCATTAGCTATTCTACCTCCCAGGAAACAAGCAATGCTCCATGGCAATGCTTTCAGTGTGGTTAACCTAATCTAACAATGGGAAAACACAACAATACATAATTTGGGTGTTTTGTACTATTGGATAGGCAGTGTCATGAAGAACAAAAACAAATAAAAATAAGAAGCTAAAACAAGAATCAGTTAAGTCATTTTAAATACTTTGTCCATTGACTATAATTGGTTTGTAGAAAACATACTGAAACACAAAATTAAAAAATTATTGGGGCCATCTGATTTATATTTATATAGATTACATTACATTACATTATTTTATTGAAGTCAAATATTTTTCTTAAATATAATAAATTTATGATATAAGTATTTTTAACTGAAGTGAACAAGTCTATTTTTGTTTTGACGTGTCTTAATTTCTACAATGTAATTTAAAAATGGTTCAAAATTATAAATAGATAAATACTAATAAATAATGAAATTTCTATTAAAGTTGAATTATCATTCTTCATAAAAGTAGTAAAAACAATCTTAATGATTATAGGGAAGCACAAAAGCCTGCCTGGGTAGCCAATCAGTTCTGAGGGCAAAGGCAATGCCGGAGTTCTCACCACACCTGACTTCAAGTTACACTACAGAGCCATAGTAACGAACTAGCATGGTAGAACAAAAACAGACATGGCAATCAATGAAACACAACAGAGGATTCATTCTAAGCATACACAGCTACAGCTACCTAATTTTAACAAAGATGCCAAAATTACACACTAGAGGAAAAATGCCCTCTTTAACAATGGTGTTGAGAAACTGGGTAGTCGTATGTAGAAGAATGAAACTAGACCCTGACCCATCACACTGCCCCGAATCATATACAAACAGATCAAAGACTTTACTGGAAGATTGAGCATCTAAAAATGTTTAAGGAAAATACTTCAAGGTATAGACACAGGCAAGAACTTTCTGAATAGGACTCCAGTTGAGCAGGAAATAATGCCAACAATTCAAACCTACACTTTATGAAATTGAAAAGGTTCTGTTCAACAAAGAAATCTCTTCAATCCTATGATGACCAACTGACATCCTAAAATCAGTATAAAACTGTTGCAAGCTACCATCTGACAGAGTACTATTTTGTATACTATAAAAATCTCAAAGATCAAAAAGAAAACAACCCAATCAACATATGAAATAATAGAATTAAACAACAGTGATCAGTGTGTAGTAAGTACAAACAGCAATGAACATCAAACAAATATGAAGCTTCAACAGCCATCAGAGAGATTCAAATTCATGGTACATAAATAACTTGAAATTCCAGTCAGGATGGTAGACACCAAGAGAACAAATAGCTCTTATTCTCAGCATCCCTTGGTTGCCTGTAGCTCTTTGTCTGGAGTTGGGGCCCAATGAGATTTCCCTTTTCACATTAGCAAGCTATTGGTGTCATCATCATTATCCAATACCAAGTGCTCATTCTTGAAATCATAAACATACAAGTAGCTTTAACAGACTGAGTAGGTTTATTTATATACTAAGAGAGAAAGAGAGAAGACAGAGACAAGAGAAAGAGAGAGAGAGAGAGAGAGACTGAGAAAGAGACAGACAGAGACAGAGACAGTGAGACAAAGACAAACAGAGAGATGGAGAGACAGAGAGAGAGAGTGAGAGACTGAGAGAAGAGAAAGAGAGAAAGAAATTAAAAATAAAGCCATGACAATTTGAGAGAAAGTGGTGAAAAACGTGAAGGAAGTATAAAATGCTATAATTATATTTTAATTTCAGAAAACATTAATATAAAACAAGAAATCACACAGATGGAGAAAAAACGAAACCCTGATTCACTACTTGTGAGAATATAAACTAGTCAAGCCACTACATAAATCAGTATTGAGGTTCCTAAATAGAAATAGATTCATCACCCAACAAAGAGTATACTTCTGAGAGTTTACCCAAAGAACTCTAGTCAATTTATGACAAAGACATTTGCACACCAAATAACACTCTTCCCAAATGCTAAATTATAGAACTAAATTGGAAGTGAACATCAGATGAATAGATAAAGAAAGGCAGTTTATATATAAAATATATGGGTTTTTTTCAGCTATACAGAAGAATGAAGTCATGTCATCTGTAGGAAAGTGTGTTAAATGCAAAATAATCAGAGAAAACATATGAACTCAGTCTTGAAAAAAACAATATCATATGTTCTTTTTTCTTACATGTGGTTCTTAGAGTTTAATTCATGTACATACAATTTTATGTGTGTGCATGATATTAAGTTTCTTGTCTGGAACAAGGATAAATGGTGATATGAAAGAATGGGAAGTAATATGTTCAACAAATAATAAATATGATCTGAAATTTTTCGTAGATAGGAGTTTCACATTATATATCTCTATTTATATCTATAGACATAGAAATATATTATTAAAAATAAAACAAGACCCAATAGAGGAGTTAGAGTGAAGACTGAAGGAGTTGAAAGGATTTGTGACCCCATGAGGAAAACAACAATACCAACCCACCAGAGCCCCCAGGGTCTTAACCACCAGCCTGGGAGCACATAGGGAGGGACCCATGGCTCCAGCTATATATGCAAGTGTGTTATAGGTGGGAGAAGAGATCCTTGGTCCCATGAAGGCTGGAGTCGTGGGGTTGGGGGAATTCGAGGGTGGGGAGGTGAGGTGCGGGGGGTGGGTGGGTAGTTGGGGGTACACCCTCATAGAAGCAGGAGGAGGGGGATGGGATTAGGGAGTTCCTGGGAGGGAGGGGGGAAAATGGGGTAAGGGGAGAACAACTGAAATGTAAATAAAATATCCAATAAAAAAAAAAACCAAGAAAATATTAACAAGCGTAAATTCTACTTCAAAAATTTAAAGCATCTGCTTAGTTAGGTGGTTCATGACTTTCTTATAAATAGGAGTGTATATGACAATATATATATACATGCATATGTATGTATGCACATATGCACACACATATAAGTATATTCTTATGTATGTATTATATGTATCGTTTTTTAATTTGAAAATGTTGAATGTTGAATTTATGGAGAAATGTAAACCTTCAATATAAAATATAAAGTGTCCATCTAAATAAATAAACAGATGAAAACAGGCTTCCATGAAAGGACTGAAAGCTTTATCTTCTCAACGGTTATTCCATTAAGTAAATGGACTAAAAGGCAATTTGGGGATAATTTGTAAATAATTTTTATATGTATATTATATGGTGCACAGAGCACCATTTTTGTGTTCTTTTGAAACAAATGATAGAGCATTAACATTTAGATGATTATAGAATTTGTTGAGTGTTTTCATGAATGAATGAGCATATTAGTGTTTAGCTCACAACTAAAGGCCAAATACAAGATGAATGAAGAAAAACAGAGAGATGAGGAAGACCAGAGGGTAAGGAAAACTATTAGAGAGAAGATGGAAGACTGAAAGAAATGGAAGGAGGACAGATAGAGAGGAAGAAAGGAAGGAGACAGTATGATCAAGAGAAAGGATGAAGCAATTGGTGGTAGACATCGCACCCTGTGTATAGCTTCCCAAGGGCAAGTTCTTTCCATAGACAATCTCTTGATCCAGAGCTTGGCTTCTGGATTTTGTATCCACTGCAGGCATCAGGCTGATCTTTCTCTTAGATATTCCTAAATCATCTAGTGGCTCAAGATACCCACACTAAAAAAAAAAAAAAAAAAAAACTGCCCAAAGCAAAGCAAAGTGAGACAAAAAAAGTCTTCAATAATTGGGTTGAGTGAATTTTATGTATTGGCCAACAAGATCTTCACTGGTATTCTTCATAATGATCTAGTAAACTGGTTTTCCAAAGTTATATCCAATTTTTCCTAACTGAATACCATGACAAATCCTCCCTTTCTAGCCATGTCTGGAGGCCCATACAGTCATTCCACATGCACAAAGGCTAGGTTTCCTACCCTTGTATCTGTTACCAAACCACCAACATCTATTCCTTTGATCCACTTCTTCAATCTAAATTTCATTAATTGTTTTAGAAATTTTATATATATATTTAATCACATTTTCCAGCTTCTTGAAGACCCGCCTCCAATAACCACTCCAACATTATATACTCTTTCTATTTAATAATTTATCAACTTCAATGTGCACTTTGCATCTACTCTTTGTTACAAAGAACATAATAGAGAGTGGTCAGGCTACCAGGAGACACATTCTTGCAGAAAACAAATTCCCCTCCCTTAATGCTATCAGCTAGCTGTTCATAGCTACAAGGTTAGGGGTAGAGGCTCATGAATGCCTTCCCACTACTTACTAGAATGTCCCTGAGTGATGGTTGCTTCCATTGATATTTATAGTGAGAAATCAAACATGGCAAAAACAATTCTAAGGGAGTAATTGTCAGACATCAAAGAGAAGGTCAACAATATTGTTCCCAACCCTTTACAAATCTTTTCTATGTTCTCATTTGGCACTTTTCCCATACTTGCCCTAGATAATAGCAGCACTCCTTTAAATTTAAATTATTATTTTATACGTTCATAAGCATCCCACTTTTATTCAACAAAATTAAGTTCTGTGATTAGTATTTAACATGAAGAATATATCCTTGACAACATAAATGTATATATATAATACAATGTAAATGTTTGATTACATCAAGACTGGAGCTAATTTAGAATATTTCTCTTGGTTTTCACTTGTTGAGTATATAATATTATCAATATACTTTCAGATTGTATCTAACACTACCTTCAGCGAGGCAGCAATTCCCTGGGCAACAAACTCTCACCTTGATCCTGGAACAACTAACACTTACAATGAGCACATGAAATTCAACAGGAAAATGTGTTCTCCTGCAAAGTTATTCTGAATATTTCTCATGAGGATCTTACAGAACAGAATCCTAGATCTCTGGGATGCTAAAACCATGTTTCAATGGAGTATATTTCTCTCTTGAGGATTGAAACTCTGATATTATAAATCATGATATGAAAAGAAACTTAAAGTTAACTTTTTTTGCATTTCATATCAAATTATCCATGAATTCTTTTGCAGAGATTATTATCTTTATCTCACAAAAGAGAAGTATAAATCTCAGAGCAATTAAGAAGCCTGATGTACTGTGTGGTGATAGGAAGGACCTGTTGAAATATAGAAAATAATAATTTAAAAACCTATTATCTTCACATTAATTTTAAAATATACCAGGTATACTTCCTTTAAATAATTCCTTCACTCTTCCAACTTCATTTCTGGATTGTGCAATGTGTTTGCGTAATAAAACCTTTCTGACTAACAGTTAAAACCAACATCTCTTGACTGAAGTTAAGTGAACCATCGACTCATTTTACACCTACTTCATTTCACAGCTACAATTATATTTTCTCAGCTTGGAAAATCAAAACAGAGTTATGGGCAAGCTTTGTCACCTTTCTGACTATAAAAGTAATAATCTAAAAAACAGTCACTTATCTATTCACTGGTTAAAATAAAAGAACTGTATTTGTCAAAAAGAAGTGGCCAAAGGCCAGAGCTTTATATTGGGTGACAAAAAAAAAATCATGTCACAAGTTTTCAACCCCATGGGATGTTTAGATGACAGATGTACCTTCTGTCACATGTACATCACTGGCATTGAGTGACTCTCCACAAGACCTCACATCTTTCTTCCACCAAATATTGGAGGGTAAAGAATTAAATACCTCTGGCAATTTTTATCTGGATCTGAAAGTTCATCATAGAGAAACACAAATACCCACTTATATTTATTTCATAGGTGGTTTTGGTGTGATTGATTAACCAGGAACAAAAGAAACCATCATTATAGTTCTGCATAATAATACAGGATGGTGTATAGATTGTTTCCATTGTCATCTCAACCATAACTCAGTTTTATGCTTTAAGATATCAGACCAGTTTTTTATATTTTGGAGAGCAACTAAGGATATATGCATAATATCTTGGCTATTTTAGTGCCTTAAAACATATTCCCTTATATGATGACTTTCTGATTCCTTTTGTGTTCCAATAGTAACTTCACAGAACTTTAAAATCTTACCCATAGAGAAATTTTAGTCAAAATATTCTTTACAAGATGCATGCTACATGTGGACTATTTGATTAGAACATTATCTGAATAGTCATGGAGCTTTTGATCCATTGTCTTTTTTATATATGACAATAGTGAGACAACTCAAATAGAAAGTGTGGCTGAGAGTGTTCTCAGTATTTTATATTGTCCATCTAAAAATAAAAAATCCACTAGCTAGGTAAAGGTACCTATAACTCTACTAATAAAAATTCTCAAAGCATTCTTAATTCTTTCCCTTGACCTTCAAATTTATAATCAAAAGAGGCCTTATATACATCTAAGTTTATTGGGAGAATAAAGAATGTCATAGATCACCCACAACTTGCTCTTCACCTAAGACAACACTTTTCTAATGACTTTTCTTTGAGGCCTTTAAACAAATAGAAAGAGACAACCTGTCCAAATGTATTTCTATTTTCACTTGGAACATTCAAGTCAACAATGAAAAATGTATTGGTGCACAGATTTGTCAGCTCTCAAAAGATACACTGCTTCAGTCTTTTCAATACTTGATCTCTTCTAATTCTTTGTAATGTATCTAAGACTTTGATGTCATCTGTTACATGTTATGTCCATTTTCTCCAATTATATCACTTCTAGAAAAATATAGCAACACTGTAGTATTGATACAAAACTCTACTTTCCATGCTTAACAATGAGTCAAGTTGGTATTAAATCAGATTTAAGAATCAAACTATTTTTTTATTTATCTCCAGAGTGTGTAACATGCTGATCTTCTAATCCATGAATGTAATCCTCTTGATATGGTAATTTTTAGTTATAGTACAACTCACAGATGTGTCAATCTGAAGGGAAAAAGTATGGTATAGTATATAGTAAGGGAGGGTGTAGTGTGATCTGTTTAATAGAACAAAACAGAACTAAAAAAATAAATAAATTTAAAGGGGGTAAAACAAATGTCCCCAACAAGCACTGGGACACAGTTTGCTTCCAAACCTCTGTTCTTAAGTCTGTGCAATAGTCATTAGCTTCCTTGAATGAACAGAACCATTTACCACTTTGTTGGATGTATAGTTGAAAAGTAGTTTACAGAGTACACAATTTCCCTGCTCCATCCCTTTCTCTTTGGCACTAGTAGAAATACTCACAGGAAATGAGCAAAGGACAAGGATGTGGTAGAGGAATCACAGATGTAATTGGCATTATGGCATTTCTTCCTTGAACCACATTGCATCTTATTAAATAACAAATCAAAGCTAAACACTGTAGCACTGTTCGGCTTAGTTTTTCTTTCTTTCACTTTTTACTAAAAAGAAAGAAGTCAGAGTAAACAGGTAAATCTTTTTAAAGCTCTAAACAAAATCCCGCCACTTTTGTAGGCATGGCGAATCCCGGCACCATGCACTGACACTGTGTGCTGCAGGATTGCAAGCTGAGAGCCTGCCCAGAATGAAGGAACACAAGTTTCCTCCATACCTGTTGTTTAACTGGCTCAACTTTAAAAGGAATCAGTGGAAATGTGTGTTTCATTTTTACTGAACATAGACTTACACTTTTCAAAAATATTTTTCACATTAAGTCATCATAGACATATTCTCTAGTCAGTATGAAGAAAGGATTTTCATTGATGTATACTGTGACATTTAATTAATAGTAATCTAAGTAAAATATTGTATCAAAGATAAATCCATTCTATGCAGCAAAGGAAAAAATTAAAATTTTGGTTCCTTGAGTGACTTTTGATGCATTAATTTTTTTAGAGAGTGTCTTTGGGAAACAGCCTTCTTCAAAAACATTGCATATACTCCCATTACAAATATAGTTAATACATAATAAATATGTGCGATGGTTTTACTTTTTGTACAAAGAGAAAAAATGAGGTGTTTATTCAAAACACAATAAAACAATAATGGTTATTTTAAAATGCCAGGCCCACTTGCTTCTTCGGACATTATAGTTCATTTCATATTTACTTGAGAACCAATGAGAATCAAGACAGCAAATGGGAGTTTCTCTGTCCTTATCTGCATAAGCACGTTAGTTCCAGAGAGAGTTTCATAGAATGAATTACTTAATAGCTCTGAGCCACGTGAATAAAATAAAGCAGAACTGTTAACATCTGCTCACACAACACTGGAGGGAGTGAATGGTGTTTGCATAAGAAGCTGTGGGAAGTAGAAATATACAATAACCTGTACACATTTTGGTTGTGTTTATGTCTTTGCATAACTAGTAGTGTCTTTAGGCAAAACTAATGTTTCCAGGCGTAGAAAAATAAGATAGAATTTTATTAACTACTTTGCTTTTAAGGGTGCTGCATTTTTGAAAAGATCCAAAATTAATTTATTCTCATGACAAAGATTAATCCTTATGTTACATAGATAGCAAAATGATCTGTTGTCATCTATATGTCTTCCTGGAAGTGCTAATTGCTACCCCTAATACTCTTCTTCTAATCTTCTTCTAATATGTGTTCTTAGCTGTCAAAGTGAGGCACTTACTTCCTCTCCTCCCATCTGGTTCACCTCTCTCCATTTTATATATAGACCTCCACAGAAATAAAATATTTTATTGCTCTTTTCAAGCGAAAATTTCAAAGAATAAAAAGGCTATCCTGAAGCTTAATTCTCATACTAATAGCATCAACTGAATCATAAATGTTATCAAAAAGAAACAATTAGAAATTCTTTTCCAAGATGAGAATGGTGAACTGAATGATAGTCATGTTTTCTTAATGCGTGCGTTTGATAGGTCAAATTCCTAAGGTGTCAGTGAGTTATGTGTAACAAGCTCACTATTCACTGTTAGGTGAAAGAAAACAAACTTCCAGATCATATCTACTATGCCACTTCATTTAAAAAAATTGTGAAGTATACAATTGTGTACATAGTGTTTGAAAAATGTCTGAATATATATTAATCACAGTACTAGGATTATAGTGATATATGTATACATACATATATGATTATGAATGTGTTTATAGTGATTATAATTTGGGATGGGGCTTAAGAAACATTTTCATTTATTTATTATCTCTTATGAAAATACAATGGGCATTTTCAAGGTTTTTTTATTTTGACTATATTTTTCATGTATACTCTCAATAAATTAGAGATTTTGAAATCAATAGATATTTTTGTTTTTTTTATCTTATTAAGAACAATGAACATGCATTTCCTTAGTATTTTAAAAATTTTATCAGTTGTGTTTTTAATTAAAAATTGGATTTAGGCAAGGTTACCTTTATTGGCTTGAGTGGATTGTTTTTATTCTAATATGAAATACTTTTACAGGTTGTCAAATATCATGTCATCTCAGAATTCTATTAAAATGTATAACAGAACAATGCCTTGGGTGTTGTGAATATAAGCTTATGTAAGTGGATTTTCCATAAGAGGTTTAACACACTGTGGGGATCAGCAGAGAAAATCCAGTCCAGTTCATTCTCGTCGTCGTCTATAAATACTGTTCTGCTACATGAGAATTAGAAGCTAAGAAACATCAGGATGTTCAGAGTGGTGTTACAAGTCCAGTCTTCCTGATTGGCTTCACTAGGCCTCAAGGGAAGTAGATGCACTTAGTCCTGCTGTGACTTGATTTCCTAGGGTCGGGTGGTACTGAAGAGGAGACTTCTGCTCTCTAAGGAGAAGGAGAGAAGGTAATGGGAGGAAAGACTTATAAAAGTGGGACTGGGCTGAGATGGGCCAGGGACACAATCAGAATATAAACTGAATAAATAATGAAAGAAAGAGAGGGGGAGGGAGAGAGAGAAGGAGCGAAGGAAGAAAGAAGAAAGAAAGAAAAAAGAAAGAAGAGAGAGGGAGAGTGAGAAATTGTCTTCTCACAGATTCTGTTTCCCCAAGTACTTCACACTTTAAACAAGTGGAAAACATCCTCGTTGACCCAGGAGGAAATCATGTGGCCATTTTTTAACACTGTGGTAAGAAGGCTGAAGATACCTCTCAGGGTGTCTGTGCACCTGAGCCCAGCTATCAATTTCCTCTTTGTAAGAAGCCTCCCTTTTCCTTTCAAACAAAAACACTCAGCTTGATAGTGAATGGCATTGAAAACACAGCTAGATGTGCCCAAGAGCATGCAGTGGCAAACACTGTCCACATGTGGGTCCATTTCAAGATATAGTTGAAGTAACTCCAGAAGATATTAAGAAGGATAGTGACTCAAAGCCAAAAAGTCTCTAGGAACCAAATATGGAGGAGCCTTGTGAAGAGTAAGTGGATGCTGCCACTGTAGGATGCTTAGCTGACAAAGCTGGGAAATGGTAAGAGGACCAGACTCTTGACATCAGTTCTAGCTACAGCATTAGGAACAGACAAAGAGGGCCCAACAATAGACAACTTACGCATGTTCTTGGCTTATAACCATGCAAAGACTAATCATCTCAGAGTAAAAGCTGAAAATACTCACATGCTTTATACAGTCCCATCATCTGCTATTTCCCAGTTTATCAGATCTCTGTCACCCTCACCTCAGTGTCTCTTCTACACAATGGTTTCTAAAGTGGAAGCTGTTGTGAGAGCAAATTACAAATATCTGGCCACTGAAATAGCTTTCTTGATGAGATTTCCTGCTCTGAAAGCTCTAAATGGATCCCATCTGCCTCTTCTTTAGAAGATGTTTACAAAGAGTTATTCTTACAGGGCCTTCCCTGAAAACTTGTCTGTTTCTAGTGAATACATAATGGTGGAGAACAGCAACTTCTCTTATGAAGGAAAGTATATACAGTCTAGCCTGATGGAATTCAAGCCTCTTTAAAGTCTGAGAATCTCACTGTAAACAACTATCTCATGACTAATTAACTGAATCCTCTAGACTCCCCTCAACATAAAGGCAAGGACTGCAGACCTAATTTCAACACAAATACATTCTACTGTGCTGGATTTACCTCACTCCCACTCTTTGAACATGAGTATATTGCTATGGACACTGGAATCCCTGCAGATAAAAGAATCTGCAGTGATTTCAGACATCTTCTGCATAAAATTGGATGCACCATTTTTTATGATAAGAAGAAATACTTTATAGTTTTCCTAAAAATTTCATAACTACTTTCCCCATATTCTGGTAGAGGACTGAAACATAACTGTTGCACAGCCATCTCTAAGAACTATCAGAAAGACTGTGTGATGCTAACAGCATCCTTCAGCCCATTTTTATGGATGCTGCCTGTGGCTTTCTTTTTTCCCTCTACAGTAGGAAGGCACTTCATTCCCTACAATCTGGTATTCCCAAGATAGACACTGCAGATGTATCTGAAAACAGACTTCCATGTTGTCAGCAAATCACAAAGATTGAAGGCTGTCTCCCAACTCTGCTAGTTTTAATGTTACAGCAGCACTTCTATTATAAACATTGCTTTCCAAGAGGTTATTACCCAGCTGTAAAATGTTTGATTCAGGATCAAATTTTGGAAGTGTGAGAAAGAAGAAAAATACAAAACTCCCTTATGAATGAAATAAAGTACACTTGAAATCACAAATCATATAGAATAATTTTTGAACTTCTTTATGTCACAATTTTAGTTTTTATAAATAATACAAGAAAAATAGTCTCAAGAGTTGATGAGATTGAAACTCATTTATACCTCTGATGAATCCATCTTAGAAAATAACTTCAAGACAACAACTATATGATTCCAGAATAAATTATATAGTATCCAAATAAGTTTTGTTCTTATAACTGTGATTATAGATTATTATAAATATCTAAATTTACCAAGTTGTTGAAGGATGTTTCACTTCAAAAATAACTCTGGGGAAAAATCCTGCATGCAGAAACTACAAAGATGAAAATGGAAATGATGATCTGAGTACCCTTCCTTCCTTTCTTCCCTTCTTCCTTCCTCCTTCCTTCCCTCCCTTTCTTCCCTCTGTTCTTCCTTCCTTCCTTTCTTCCTTCCTTCTTTTCTACCTTAATTCCTTCCTTTCTTTTCTTTCTTCTCTCTTTCACTTCATTCTTCCTTCCTTCCTCCTTCTCTCCCTTCCTTTCCTTCCTTCCTCTTTGCTTCCTTTTCTCCTTCTTTCCTTCTTCCCTTTCTTTCTTTCCTCCTTCCTTCTTTTTCTCACACACATAAATAAATTCATTCACCTTGCTTGCTTTTCTTTCCCCTCCAATAATATACACTTATACACACCGATACAGCTATTTCAGGTAAAAATGGATTTTTATTGTTAAGGAATAAATGGAAAGTTAAAACTTGGAGAAAGAATGAGGGAATTTTGAAGTACTAATGTTCTCTAACAGTTAACTAAAGACTGTAAAATTGACTCTACACTTACAAAGGGTAAAGAGAGATGTGAAGACTATCCCTGAAGACAAAGCAGTCATGTGCCTCACACTGTGAAAACTCTCCTTTGCTTGCCTAGTAAAACACTCAGTACTTGAGGGTCATTAACAAATAATAGATAATGGAAGTGAATTAAATAAAAAAGATTAAAATAGCCACCTTCATATTACAACCATCTCTCCATCACTTGATTCTAAAACTAGCTGTACAGCAACTCAAAACAACAAAAAGAAACTCACTGAAAAAGTTGGAGAGACAGCACTTGCTGCTCTTCTGAATGATGCAATTGTAGTTCTTTGTACCTACACTGGGTGGCTCACAACAGCCTGAAACTGGAACCCCTATGCCCTCTTCTAGCCTCTTCCAGTGCTTGTCTTCATTTCAGTCTTTGCTCTTGAGAAGACCACCTACTTCAGAGTTACCACTCGGGCTCTCTGAAACCCCCCTCTGCTCCAGTTTTCATCATGCATGTCTGAGACTCCAATACCTTATGCCACAATTCTTCTTTTTAGCTCTCCAAGAAGATTCCACCCAATACCAGTAACTATCAAATACCTGTATTTAATGCTACTCAGAGTAGAAAAACCAAAGATGTTTCTCACTTAAGAGAAATTTAAGTATGATAAATAAAACCAATAGAATTATACATTGAAGAAACATGTTAAAAAGTAACTGTTAGAGACCTCTAGTACCTAAAGAGAAATACCCTAGCAAAGATAATAAATCAGACTAACATGGACATTTTGAAATATGTAACATTAAAAAAAGAATGATGTTAAAAACGGTCATGGAGGAGGGGGTAATCTAATTTTAAAAGGCCAGTAAGATTTGCCTGGAAAAACAATATTAGGCCACATGATTTCCAAGGCTCTGTAGTGCACTATAGTGCTCTCATCTTTTAAAAAAGCTTTTAGATTCCTGTATTGTTTGTCATTTCTGGGCTTTGTTCATACTGTTTTGAAATGTCCTTTGGTTTATGTGTTCATTAGGCTCCTATAGCAGACTTATTGCAAAAGTAAAGAAAACCAGATAAGAATGAGACTGTTTGAGTCAGGTGGTTTAGGCAATCACATTTATTATTTATCAGTAAATACCCAGTGGATGGAGGGATAGACATAGACCACAAAATTCTTACCTTGCTGTGCTGACTTCTCCTCGCAGGTTACACAGTAAAATAAAAGCATGGTGATATGCACCTGCCATCCAATTGTTAGGGAAGCTGAGACAGAGAATCCACAGGACTCATTATCAAATCAGATTAGCTTACTTGGTAAGTTCAAGTCCAGTGTGAGACTCCTGACTGTCACACAAAGAAATAGATAATAGAGATAGATGATAGACGAGTAGGTAAGAAGATAGATGATAGATAGATAGATAGATAGATAGATAGATAGATAGATAGATAGATATGATAGATAGATAGATAGATAGATAGATACATAGATACATAGATACATAGATACATAGATACATAGGTAAGTAGATAGATAGATAGATAGATAGATAGATAGATAGATAGATACATAGATACATAGATAGATACATAGATAGATACATAGGTAGATAGATAGATAGATAGATAGATAGATAGATAGATAGATAGATAGATAGATGATAGATAGATAGATGAAGGTAGATGGCATCTGAAGGACAATAATCCTGTGACTCCTCTCTCACACACACCCACACATATACAAGAAGTCATAAACACCTACACCTGTGTATGTGGATTCAAATGCATTAATTAATTAATTATAAATTCACTATATATGATGTCTTGGAATCTTTTTTTGGTTGTATGACTTAATGTTACCTTCCAAGGTAGCTTATTTTTGCACTTACATTAGACATCTTTGCCTTTGTTCACCCTCCTCAGCATGTCACGTAAGTAACCAGGAAATAGGGTTTAGTCTGGAGATAAGTGTGTTTCCTTTTCCTTTGACTATAAACTAGAAAATGTTTTATAACTCCTGACTGCTGCGATGTTCAGCATGTTTCAGGTGACCTGAATGTTAGTATGTAAAGTTTAAAAGTTTTCTATGAATATTAAAACATTATTTATTGCATTTTGAATGTTTTTTCATTAAAATGCTATGTCCCATACTAACTAGAATGAATATTGAATTCTTCAATGTTTTAGCACAACCAAATCTCCTTTTCTTAAAGCAATAAAAAAGCAATATTAAAGAAGCTATCAAGAAGCTGGAGATGAGGTATGTAATTACTAAAAATAGGATTCAAAGTAAATTCTGTAACAGAAATTTGATATATGACTTTCTTAAAGCCCCTTTTCTAGAGGTTTCCAAATACCAACTAGCTATTCATGATCACTAGTTATTTTATCATATTTCATTAAAGGTGCTTTCTTAAAAACTAATAATTATTTTATATTTAGCAATTACTAAAGTCTCTAAACAATATATTATTTTAACTTGAAAACTATTTGTTAATTTAAAGATAACTGCCATTGATGGTTTTGCCATTCTCAAAAGTCTAAATTACAGGAATTAAGTGACCTAATTACTGTCAGATTAATTTCAGTTTGGGAACCAGGGGCATGCACAAGGAAATGAGATCCTCTTGTCTATAAGGATATGTCAATAAAGAAATCAGCAGTATATTCTAGAACTTGCAGTTGTCCTGTTACATTGTGGTTAAACTCAGGTGTGCTGTTTCCTCATTGTAAGTAAACTGAAAAATACTACAATTAATTAATAGTATCTTACAATTATGTATACATTTAGTAGGTATTTGTATAACAAAGAAATTCATTGGCCTCATTGAGATAAGCAAATAAAATATTATATTCAGCTTCTTAGCATAAAATTTCAAAGTTGCAATAGACCACAAAACTTTACTTTTTAAAAGAATTAAAAATCTACCTCAAAGAATTTCTAACATCCACTCCAGTGGCAACTAGCAACTTTATATTACACACACACACACACACACACACACACACACACACACACACATATTAAACACACAATTACTTATTTGTAGCATCCTCCAACTCACATTCCTATGCAAATTTACATGAAGACCTTCATATTGATTCAGTTACAAGGCCAGTGCACATGTCCCTTCATACCTCAAATATTTAATGGTCATGGTTAAATGATAAAGTTGTAGAAAAATGTCAGTAACAAAGAATAAAACAAGGTTCTTGTGGCCACTCTTCCTCTCCCAGCTAAGTAATCTCACCCTAAGGTTAATGGCAAATGATATTTTCATGCTTTAATACAAGAATAGAAACCAGCCTCTACCAAGAAAAGCACAATAAAGTCATGCTTGAAGCAAGGAATCAAAACCCTTTCCTATGATGTCAGGACTTCCTGTAGCTTGTTCACCAAGCCAAGCCCAACTCAGAAACAGACCTTCTGGAGCCTAATTGCCAGCTATAAGAATGAGAGAAGAGCAGAGCTGTCATTCGAGAAAGAGAAGAAAGCTACTAGATAAGGGACAAATCCAGGAAAGCACAATGGGGTCAGGCAAAATATCCCCTCAGTGAGGCATCGTGGAAGATAACAGAGAAGTTCAAATGATGCCTTTGGCTTCATTTTCAAAACAGCAATAAAGTAAAAGTAAAATTTTATTCTGCATGGAATATACACTAAGGTGCTTGAATAATATAAAGCACGGATGCTAAGGAGGTGTGGTATGGAAAAATCGTAGGTACCCTCCTAAAGACTAGGAAAAGCTAAAGATGATACTTAGAAAGTCAAGAGTTAAAGAGTGATGGCCTCAAATGTACTAAAGTTCATAGCAAGGTCTCACAGGGACATTTATGCTATAAACAGACAAAGAAAAAATCCAAAGAAAACAACAACAACAAAACAAAGTAAACAAACAAAAAAATGTAACACCTGGATGAAAGTAAAAGAATTTGGCATCTAAGGATTATAAGATTGAAAATTGCAAATTTAAATGTTGCTATATAATACGTTCAACTTAAAAAGCATGGCAGATTCTTCAAAAAAGTAAAAATAGAAGGACCATATGATCCAGCAATTCCATATGTACCTGTACATACTGAGTAAACAGATAGCTGCACAGTCCTCTACATCTCCTATCCACAACTGAAATAGAAGTTAATTTAATTTTCCAGTAATGGATGACTAGATAAAGCAAAGAGAGAGGAAGAGGAAGGGAGGAGGGGAGGAGAGAGACTTATTTGTAGCATCCTCCAACTCACATTCCTATGCAAATTTGCATGAAGACCTTCATATTGATTCAGTTACAAGGCCAGTGCACATGGCCCTTCATACCTCAAATATTTAATAGTCATGGTTAAATGACCATTAGATAAATAAACAGAGAGAGGGAAGGAGATAGGGAGGGAGAAAGGAAGGGAGGAAGGGAGAGATGGGGGGAGGGAAGAAGAGAAAGATTGAGAGAAAGTGAGAGAGATATTATGGAATTATAAAGCCTTAAAAATGTAGGAATCCCTGTCAACTACAGCAACTTGTATAAATACAGATGATGTACACTTTGAATGAAAAGCCAAGCCCCCGAAAGACAAATACTCTGTGACTTATATGGGAGGATTTTAGAAGACAGTCTTCCAGAAGCAGGAAGTGAAACATGGTTGCTAAGGGATGGGAGATGGAGAAAATTGCTCTACAATGACTGAAGCTTATACATTTTCAGTGATACTAGATGAACAAATTCCCGTTTGCTAATGACTAGTCGGATGGCTTCAGTTAATACTGTATTGTGCAGTTGAGTTTTGGTGAGACAATGGCACTGTAATGATTTTTCTCTCTCTCATATACAAAGTTAACTAAAGGAGGTGATGGCTATTAATCTGTTTTACTGTGGTAGTCACTCTGCAATGCATACAGATATCACAACATCATGCCACTGTAGCCAGGTAGGGTAGCACATGCCTTTAATCCCAGTATTCAAGAGGCTGGAGAAAAAGATTTGTTATGAGTTGCAAGCCAAGCCAGGCTACACAGTGAGTTTCAAGATGTCATAAACTAAAGAATAAGACACCCCCACACACACACAAACACATATATCTTTGAAAACATGGTGCTTATGTTAAGCATAGTGAATGTTCATTTGTCAACCCAAACACTGAAGTTCAAAACGAAAAAAAAAAAAATGGAAAGAAAAGAAAAAATGAGCAAATCGACAACAGCAGATCAGAGTAAAGCAAAAAATCAGAAGGACATATGTCTACCCATGAGCAGCCTTATGAAGACAGCTGTTTTCTGGTCAGTGATTTGTAAAGATCCCAAGAGAAACCCACCTTTCTCTCTGTGTGAAGTTGACAATAGTTTTCAGAATAGACACTGTGGTATGAATCATCCACACAGTCTTAGGAAGTACTCATTACAATGATCATTTATAATGATCAATTTAAAATCTCACCAAACAAAAGCTATGGCAAGTCTGTAAACATTGAAAACAACTCACAGGGCTGACAATATGTAAAAGCTCATATGTGTGAGAACTTTACTTGGATACCCATAAAGACAGACATAGCAGGATCTATAACACCAAAGCTCCAGACAGATTGCAGGCAGACAGGAAACTTCCAGGAAGATAGGGGCCACTAAGCCTGCTTTAAGTAGCAGCAAACTAGAGACCCACTCATAGAAACTGGAAGACATATGCCAACACCAGGGCGTGTCCTGTGATCTCTGTACACTTGGCACAACACTCATCATAACCCTTCCAGCACACTTGCAAAAGTATTTTCAAGTGGTGAAATTATTTTCAAGATAATTACCACTGAAAAAAAATCACTTGTGTGGCCCGCTCTAATATACGTATATGGAAGAAAAAAATCTTATAGTGGCCTATATAAAAAACTGGTTAAAAATAGAATAAATCATTTATAGGTAATTTATATGTACTTTATTTTAATTTATATACAGACACACACACACACACACACACACACACACACATATCCGAATGGAAAAGCTGGGTTTATCTTTTTTCTGGAAAAATGAATATTAATTTTTGGCTGTGTTTTCTAAATTATAGCAGTTCATTTTGGGGACATATTTTGATTTTCATCCTAGCATATATTAATAAATTAATTGATGGTAGCTTAGGCAGAAAAAAAACAATTTAGTTATAGTTTACTGTATTAGTAGCTGACATAAAACAATTCTAGGTCTACAAAATGTTATTGATATCACTAATCTGAAGGTTATAAACAGAGATGGCACTGCACGGTTGAATACATCATGAATTTGCAATAGAAATTACTAAAGCCATTTCTCCGGTAGGAAGAAATATCAATTGTACTAAATTTCAAAGATATTTCTATCACCTTTGTATTATAGTAATGTGAAAGGCCTAATAGCAGTTTATTTCAATTTGGTCCTGAATTCTGCAAACAAGAAAAAAAAAAGATAAAAACGAATTGATTTATATTGATTGACTCCTGAAACTGATTTGATTACATTAAACAGTCTAAGTTTTCTAGGCAGATTCAGGTAACTAATGAATGACTAGTCTTCAGTGATTCTACTGCTTTCTTTCTCACTTCTTCCTGCTTTGTCAGTATCTGTCAAATGAGCTAATCCAACTGTAGTTCATAACACGTTTCCAAGCAGTTCATAAATTGTAACTTGAAACAAGCATACTTTGCTGTCCTCACAAAAAAAGAGAAAGGAAAGATGCCATCTTCCTCATCTGTGCATAAAACTGAATGTGATTTTACTGATTTACAGCATATTTTCCCCAAACTCATGGCATCCAAGGATTTGCTCTCACAGTGCAGTTGAATAAACAAAATTCGATTATTTTTACTGATAATAGTAAATGTGGGTAGGCAAAAGAACCCATGCTTTTATATGCATATCAGAATACAACACACGTCTGCTGAACTCTGGAAGCCATGTGTAGAAAACTTCCCGAAGTCATAGCAAATCACTCCTTTACCATGTACTCCACTCCAGTTCCCCAGCTCCAATTTCCTGCTAAATGCAAAAGTAGCACAGGAAACAGGAAACAGGATATGGGATATTCTGCTCTCTTCCTGCTTCCTGTGGACTACTGCTAAAGCATGTAGATTACACCTGGAAACAGTGGTTTAGCTCTTCAAAGATCCTGGGAAAGGGCCAGCAGGCAGAGGCAAGACTATGGTACAAGCTCCTTCCTACCTCTCTGTGACCTAGCTGGGAGGGTTCAGCAGATGTCGGACAGTTGTGTGATGTTCAAGTTAACATGCCCTTCTCACAAGCTGTTTAATAGACTGTCTGGAGCCCTCAGAACCAATATAGACGTAAAGAGAATGAATAAAATATAAAAGTGGGTTATAAACCACATCATCCTCTATTTAAAAAGAAGCAATAAGGATGCAGAAAGACGACTACGAGCTATAAATTAGTCTAGCAAATACTAACATTGATTCCTAATGCACTCTACATTTTATTAGGATAAAGCCCATTAATTAAAAGAGCTTCTGCCGTCCTCACCACACGCTGTAGCTGTCTTGCATTCGTGGTTTTAAAACCCTTCACAGTATGGCTAACTAGATTATTTTTTTTTCTCCGACAGATCAGACAAAGAAATCCCAATATTATGCCATGTCTAAGTTATTTAACTGAATATCAAAGTCTTTCTAGTATAAATTTAAAAGGTCTACTTAGTTCATCATAGAATGTAGAAGCTGTTTCTGCAAAAGTTTACTGTTTTTCAAAGGCAGAAAACAGGATCAGAAGCATGACAAGAAAACACTGAAGATGGTCATTAAACTGTAGAAAGCAACGAAACAAACTCATGCTACATTAAAGCTATGCATGAACTGCAGACTTTAAAATCATCCCTCTTTGGAATTTTTGGCATTCAGTGAACCCAGCAGAAAAACAAACCGAGACACACAGTGACCTTGTTAGTTACTGCGACTCCTTTATTCCTCTTAGAACATAAAATGGTGAGATCCGGAAAGTAGACTGGAATTCACATGGCCTAAGCTATCCTTTGACACAAATGACAATCAAGGTCCATAGAGGTAAAATGATTGGATCAAAGTCACTCAGCAAATGCCAATAGAGTCAGGTAAGGGATCCTGAGAACCACAGATCTTCCTGTGGATAGTGTGTTGACAGGAGGCACAGTGCTTTTTCCCTCAAATGGACGAGGTCTACATCAAACATCAGGTTCCCCAAGTGTATCAGTCATTTTTTGAAGTTACTAATGTTCTATTGTCAGCCCTATCGTGCCTTTTGGATGAGCAATGGGACAACAAGAAAATGTACCAGGCCAGCACATCCTAGGATATAGAGCACAGACAGAGAGGAATAAGCACCACATGATTTTCTGCAGGGTAAGGTAGAGAAACAGGAATCTGCTTTATTGGTGCTTTCCAGAACAATCAGGGCCTCCTTCTTCATTCAGCTGAGGTTCCCTGGGACTCACACTCCCTGGGGTAGAAATGCATTTAGAAGCTCTATTAACTCTTTCAGCTTAATTAGTGCACTGAAGAACTCAATTGTTCAACGACCTGGAGGGCAGTGTGCAGCTTCCTTAAGGCCTGCATCTGTTATTGGGCTGGAAATATGGTAACTTGCCGTGTTTACTAATTGGGTCAGTTAGTAACTTTCATCCCTTCCATTTTTTCAGAAGTGAAGCAATGAATAATTATCCTGGTTGAATCATATTATGCAAATTGATGGCATCTTTTTTACCATTGATATTTCTCAATAAATCTGCATGCCACAAGTGCTGATTTGCTCACCCACCTGTGAGACTACACTGTGCTAAACCAGCCAATTAAATTCATAGTCCTATGACATCAACATGGTCACCTCACACATGTAAACTTAAATTCATCTTCCTATAACCTTGAAGAGATTTCAAGTATTCACCCTTCCCTTTACTGACTCCGAAATCTTCCTCTACTTCCAAAATGCCGGCAGCAAAGTGACCAACCTATTGTTGTAACTTTCTCAGCTGTTCCAGCGCTTTTGACAATGCTCTGTTCCATTTACTACATTCTCTATTTACAATTTTTCTTCCACAAATATATGGACTTTATGATCTCAAGGAGTCTTCCAAGTCCCACTTGCACTTTTCCAGCAAGACACACCTTGTGACTGCTTTCAAACTCTTTGGGTCCATTCTACTTCCACACTGATGAAAGCTGTTGAGTAACTAGAAAAACAGGCAGAGCTGTACAATTGGCTTTGCACATGTTCCTCAATCTTGGCTTGTCACTGAGAATTATGCTCACAGAGCTTAAAGCAGAGGGTGGCCTTTGTAGTAAGTAGTATTATGCAGCCTGTTCGTTTATCCTTAGAAAATCTAGAGATTCGCAGCTCCGCAACGACAGGAAAAGAGAATGCCTAGCACAGAAGCTGCATCTAGTCTTAACCTTGCCTGGTAAAAACAAACACGGATTTCTCACAGTTTCTTTGCATTATGTAAATTAATATTTTATTCAAATATACAATAAAAAAATAAGTACCTTTCCTTATACCGTCACATTAGACTAGCAAATTTATTTACATAATCAATTTGACTAAAAATTTAATAAATGCAGCAGTCCCTAGCGGTATCCCTTTTTTCCCAGCCATTCCGGCTCCAACCTATTAGTAATGCTTCTTGCTCACCATCCACGAATTAGCCGACCACTCTCCAGATCTTGTGCCTTCTGTACAATACCTGTCACCTGTCACCTGTCATAGTTTCCTTTTCACTCTCTGTAATTTTACATGTAAACCATGGGGTCATCACGTCCTACCCACTCTCCTTTCCTGCAGTCCCCACTCCACTGTTCCCATTTCTTGTCGTTTTCTGCTGATGTACAGCCCTTGATATCTTCCTTCAGAAGAACCGTCAGTTCATCCTTAGCTGCACTGACAACTCATCTTGAAATTCTACATGTTTGCTATTTGAGCACCACCTCTATTTCATAACAACGTATGTTTCCCATTATCTTTTGAACATTAGAGCCTATATTCACTGGACTGATAGCCTCCATTATCGCTTATTTAAAGTCTACCTTCCTTCAAAGTTGATCCCAGTATTATTCCTTTGAGAAAAGTCCATGTTTACCCCTAAGCTTTTCAGCTCTGAAATTGCTAGGAACCTATGTAATGATTGTCTCTCATCAGTCTTACAATACATAATTGATTATTTTTATTCTGACTTTATGTTAGATTACTAAGGCCTGAAGGCATCCTTTGCATATGCCTCAATGCCACTCTTCTGATCATGTTGGATCTGTACCTTAGATCCCAGCAAGCAGTCTGCCAACAAAGTCAATGTTTCAATAAGATGCATGTTAAATTCAACCAATGGATTTTCATACGAGTTGCTTGTGTTCTGAAAAATTGTTTTTGTCTACTCATTAATAAAATCTGAATAAATTTACACCTATCAATTCCTTTTAATAATTTATATTTCAATATTTGGTCTTAATTTCTTTCCAATTCTCCATTGTGGTTTGCTGACTATGTATACCTTTCTCTTCCTTTTCAAACTTGTCCAAGCAAGGATAGGTTATAGCAATGACTCCTTCTGAACCTCCTCTCAACCTCCTCTGTTATGTTTCTGCATGATACAAGTCTCCCTTGGACTCCATTATTTTATACTGTTGTTAGAGGGAGCAAGATAAACTACAAATTTGTTCCTTCAAAGCCTGACTAAAATCCTTCAGTGACTTTCTAGCACATGAACACTCCAAGTATCTATGAGAGGAAAGGCTGGATGCTGGCTAGACATGAAAGGGCCCACCTTATTCATTCACTGATCACATGCTCTTCTCAGTGGAGCAGAGGGCTACCCTTTACCCCTAGCTACTGGTCTCTCATAAGACAGACCTCTTCTTCCTTCATAGGCCATTTCCAGCATGATTACTGTGACAATATCTTTTCTCATCAGCTCCCGTCCCTGGCACAGCTGCCACTCCATCCCTGGGGCAGCATAGAAGCACATATAAACTTTACTTACTTCCCCTCTCAGTACTGTAACATTTGTTACACTTAGTGGCTAAGGGCAGTCAGTGAAGCTAGACTTCCTGGCTCCGAGCCCTGACCACTTTGTTTTCCAGCTGTTGAGTTATCTGTGCTTTGCATCTTTCCACCGTAAGGAACAGCAAGAATTCTATCTCATAGAATCCTTGGGAGAATGAGGTAAGCTCACAAACAGCCTATAAAGCAATGCCCAGCAAGTGGCTGGTGTTATGCATAGAAGCCGTGGTCACTATCTTTATCAAAGTTGATTAATTCTCACATAAGGGCAGATGCCTCCTCTTGCTGTGTGTATCCAGTGTTTAGGAATAAGCACTCAATAACCATTGAGAAAATGGACAAATAGAATAAAAGTAAAATGGGAACACACCTTTTCCTTTCCCAAGTTTCCAGAGCAGCATGAGCATTTCCCTCTGCTACATACCTGAGGACACTGACACACTCCTTCTAGATAGGGGAACAGGTACTTCTCTGAAAATTTTCAGCCACAACAGTGTAACGGCTTGTGTTTCTAGTCCTATGATTCCTCTTATCTAACAGGAACAATGAATGAAATGCCAGCAGTCAAAACAGGAAACATAACCCACTGCACAGCTTAGGGCCGGTGCAAAATAAAACAAATAATCCTTTGTTAAAGCTAATATGAATTTCAAGACAATGACTATGGACTCTTAAGTGACTATTCTGCACTTAAGAACTACATTGTTCACAGATACTTGCCCATGAAGCTAGCCTTATGGGGAATGCAACACTTGATCTCTAACGCTCCACAGTTATTTCTGGACACCCTGTAAGCATTACAAGGTGGAGTCTATTTTGACTTCATATTGAGAATCTTGAGGTCAACAACGTCCATACATGCTCCTCAAGCCATAAGTGTCCAGGATTCATTTTTAAACATTAAAACGCACTGCCATTGCTATTTTCTCAGGGATCTAAGCTCATTACTGTTTAGCAGATCCTGAGTCACCCATGGTTTCCAATCTCTGCCTAAAGTGCCCTACCTACCATTGAGTCTTGTTGTCTGTATGCTTCTATTTATTAAATGAAATCTGACTTTTTGGGAAAATTTGTTACTAATTATCTAAGAAAAAGACAAATAACACACACTGGTGACATATACAAAGGAATGGTGAGTGGATCAACAAAAAGCTGAGTGTGAATGAATGGAATCCTTTACAGGCCTTTCATGCATGCTGTGTACAAAGTCCCTCCTCAGGTACCAATATGGTAAGGCAGAAAAAGGTACTTTCCACTAAGCCCAAGACCAGAAACTGGTCCTGGTGACTCTTATACTGTAAGGACATAATCAAGTCCCATCAATGGTTCTTGAATATCTACAAGCTGGCCATAGAATTTGCACCTTCACACACACACACACACACACACACACACACACACACACACGCACACACACACACATACTCATGCACATGTACATTCATGTATACACACACAAACCCACCTATACGAACACACATGTAGATACACAGAAACTCATGCATAAGAGTACACACACACACATACACACAAACTATATATATTAAAAGAAAAGTCCGTTGATACATTGAGCTGAACTTTTTGATCATCTGTAACAGCACTCAGTTCCTACCTGGGTGGTACCCTAAACTAAAATGGCCTGGAGAAACGGTAGCCAGGCCTGTCATAGTATTAGATGGCAGGAAAAGGAGAAAGAAAAACTTAATAATTAGGCATAAGGGTATTTTGGTCGGTAATGAAAATTGGAGTTGGTGAGAGGAATGAAAATTCAAACAGCAGGTCAAAAAAGAAAATGAAGTGTCTAGTCCCGTACAGGAAAATCAGTATGGCTGCACCTATTAAACAAATGTATTGTTGGCATCCTGTATTAAAATATAAATTCAGAACAGTGGCAATAGGCTGGCTCTTACATACAAGGCAGAGAGCCAAGAGCCTCTGCTGTTGGCAGCCACCAGGTCCCAAGGGCCTTCACAGAGGAGGCCAGGTTCTATCTGTCAGACACTGAGCCACTGAACACTGTTATTTCTTAGTTAAGGAATAACTTCTTCGTTTGGGAAGCACTGTACCATAAACAAGCATTGATTGCAATGTAGAAAGCCCAAGATTCACTGTATCTGGAAAGGGATGGTGGGGGGCTTGTAGTGTAGCTCAAATACATGCGGATGCTAGAAAATCCTAACAGGATACATTATTCGTTTTCAATGAACACTTGGTAAATTTTTCCTGAGTGCTGAGTATATGACATGATGGGAGAAATAGTTGTCTGAGGCAAACAGAATAAACAGAGTAAAAAGTCACAAAGGTGATAAGCATGGAGAGAGAAAAGAAATGCAGACCAAGAGAACAAGGTTATGTTCATGTAGTGATCAGCAAAAGGCATAAAAGCTTGATAAGACTGAGGAAGACACAAAAAGAGGTAAAAATTATGGGCTTTGGAACAAAGGATGTACAAAGGCCCTGAGGTAGAAGCTGGTTTGACTTTATCAGAAGACAAGCAGGGTAAAAATTGATATAGGAGGGAAAATACATGGCATGAGACTACAAAGATATAGAGGAATCAGTCTGCCATATCTTAGAGACCTGGCACTAAGTGGCTCTGTTCTCTGTTTATTTGTTTTGTTTTTAATTTGTTTCTTTGCATCCTACTTACTGCTCCTCCAAGTCAACTACCCCACAATCCTTTCCCCATTTCCCCTCTTCTACCTTGAGTAGGTAGGGGCCCTCTGGATTTCCCCCCACCCTGGCACTTCAAGTCTCTACAAAGTCTGGCAGTTCCTCTCACACTGAGGCCAAACAAGGCAACCCAGCTAGACAACAACTTTTGGGACAGTCCCTGCTCCAGTTGTTCAGGACTTACCTGAAGACCAAACCACACATCTGCTACATATGTGTGGGGAGGCCTAGGTCCAGTCTATATATGTTCTTTGGTTGGTGGTTCAGTCTCTGATAGCCCCAAGGCTTAAGGTTAGTTGACTCTTGATCTTCCTATGGAATTCCTATCCCTTTAATCCTTGTGTCTCTTTTATTTTAAAAGCATCATGGAATCCTCAAAGGGATTAAGGCAAAAGAATTATGATTGATTTCATAGGATAAATATGGCTCTCAATGGAATCTCTATAGAGGAATATGCATGTACTGCTATTGTGTTCAAATAAAAAGAAAATGGAGTAAGACTATGTGTCTATCAACAATTGAATGGATACTGAAAATTTGGTTATTATATACAATGGGAATTTATTCAGCTATAGCAAATGAAATTTTGAAGAAGTGAATATTAGATGAGGTCACCCAGGACCAGAAGGACAAAATCTATCATTCTTTCTATGTGGGGAACTTAGCTTCCAATTTTTTTTATATGTGCATTTAGGTGGGAGCAAATGAATGTAGAGACCAGGAAAGTAGAAAAAGGCCCATGAGAGGAGACAATAAAGACACTTAAATGGCCAAGGGTACAAGCATAATAGAACCATGTGATATGAAAGTGGAAGAGAAACACTGGAGAAAGAAATGTTTCCATGGAGATATGAAGCGGAGATGGGGAGAAAGTCAAGCGAAACTGAGTTTACAATGGTGCTAAAAGGAAACCTGCTAATTTAAATTTTAATTTTCAAATATATATTCATATTTAAGGAAAGACAAATGATTTAAAAATAAATAAAAGAGTCGTTGTGGGTTTATGACGGGCTTTAAGGGAAGAAATGATGGAGGCTATAGTTAAGATGAAGGAATAGAGAAGGACATACAATAGCATGTGTGAGAGTCATCTGGTATCCTGTGGTGTAGCGTGTATAAACACAGCCTGCATCCCAACCCAGAGAGACCCCTCATGAAGACAGGTTTGACCACTGTAGCCTTGAAGTGTGCAAACACCTCTATGCTTTATTTATGTTGTTTTTTGTGTTTTTGTTATTGTTTTGAGTTTGATGTTGGAAGACTGTGTCCCCACCACTATCAACCATTCAGAGCACAACACTGGAGAACAGTAGCTGTAGGCAGAGTATATTTAGTTACCAGTGCATGGGCTGTGTACAGAAGCATTTCCCATTCCAGACATTACACAGTTCTATCAAGTGTGGATCAGATTTGCACGTCAGAAAGCGTACATGGCCTGCTGGAAACTGATCAAGAGAGAGCATTAAAAGGAATGAATGCATTTAGAGACAAAAAGGAAGGAAGCTCCCTTACATGTAACTCATACACAAACACAATGAAAGAAACAGATGTATCTAGTGAATGTTCAAAATATTTTAATATGAAATTAGTAAGATGATTCCCACAGACACCTGCTAGCCTTTTACACACAGAGAGGGCTGGATTGTCAATCCTGTAGCATTCTTGTCCTGTGATTTTGTGTTGAAATACATAGTGATAATAAGAAGCCTCAGTGGTAATGTCTTGTAAACGTGAACAGTTACCCTGCAAGTTCTAAGTCAATGAAAGACAGCCTAAGTATAAGTGGATGGTATACAATAAAGGATACTTGGGGTTTACCTCTGGCCTCATCGCATACATGAGCACACACAAATACATGTCCATTGATGTACACCCACACACACAACACACACACATACAATGTGTCCATTGATGTGCATACATATACACACATATGTAACCATTGATGTTCTCTCTTTCTCTCTCTCTCTCTCTCTCTCTCTCTCTCTCTCTCTCTCTCTCTCTCTCTCTCATCCACATACACACACACACACACACACACACACACACACACACACACACACGGGTTGCTTTCTTCATGAGCCTATAATGGCTTCTTCCCTTCCTCACCAGTCCTCTTACCTCATTTGCTCTCTCTGCTTCTCTCCTGAGGTAGAGAACACTCTCATGGGTAGATGTTGAAAGCTCTTTTAACTCAGTGTCTTTGGGGTCTACCAAGGCCTTCCCATATGTGAAAAAGAACTGGAGAGCAACAGCTGTTCATTAATGTCTGGAAGCCACAGCCTAGAGTCACTAAAGCAGCAGCTGTAGGATCAGTAGCCAAAGTGCTCAGAGCTTTATAAAAATGGCCACAGGTATGGGAGAGGCTGTTTTAAAAATGGATGGATTTAAAGTTTTAAACCTCTGCCAGGGTAAGAGGAAGTAAGGCAGGCTCAGGCAGGCAGGGTTGATATAATTACAGTTTTGTTTCCGCCTGATGTGTTTTAGTCTGGTGTGCATATTTTGTGTTCCATCCACATTTAAAGATTTAATTAAATGTTTTGTTATAGGGAACACAGCACCAAATATCAGCTTCATTACTTTTATATTTTTCATTCTTCACAAAAGCTGCTTTCCCCTCATTTGGTTATTTTAATACATATCAAGATAACTATACTTGGAAATACTGACATAGGAATCAACATTTTCTCTAAGGTCCTTGCAATGCATGCTTCAAGAGGACAAAAATACTCCCTGTCCCCTTGGCAATAAACCAAAGTTCTCTAATCACGTTCAAGATCTCCAATAAAGAACAACCTATGACTTCAGTGCTTTGGTCAGTGGGGCACCTTGGCCACTAGAGAATCTGGCTAAGAGACAGAATGAAGAGAACGAAAACAGGGAATCCAAGATCAACATATATTCTGTGATGACTGTCAAAATCTACTATACATCTTACTACAGATACTTGCTCACCCTTATTCATCATTACACTATTCAGAGTAGACAGAACTTGAAAACACTCCAGATGCCTATCAACTGATGAATGGTTGATGAAACTGTGATACTTTTACACAATGGAATATTATTCAGATGTTAAGGCAAGTGAAATTTGCTGATAAATGGATGGAGCTATATACAATAATCCTCAGTGAGGTAACTCAGACCAGAAAAGATAAATAGTGCCTGTTTTTTTTTTTTTTTTATTTGTAGATGGTAATCTTATGCTTTAGATATGTGCATCTGAATCCAAATAGCTACAGGGGTCATGGAGTTAGCAAGGAGCCAGAGAGGAACAACAGAATCTTTCAAAGAAGTTGAGATAGCATATAATGTCATAAAGAAATAAAGGAGAAACTAAAAATCAGAGAACTAAGTACAGAAAGGGATGGGAAAGAGGATAAAGAAGGGAAGATGAGGAGGGACAATTAACACTAAATGCTTTGTGAAAAACCATATCGGTACATCTTACTGCTGAAGATTCTTAAAATATATACATACATGAGAAGTATATAATTGAAATCCAGAAGCAACAACACAAAGAGACAGTGACAATATGCATAAGACCCTGCACAAGTTACAACCAGACAAAAATACCATCACTGAAAAGGAGAAATGAACACAAAATCATCTCCATTGCCAAGAGGTTATTTGCAATATACTTACTGGGAAAGGAAAATCAGTGTTTTCCACTGGGAAAGGAAAATCAGTGTTTTCCAATGGAGAGAGTCAAGGCTGAGTTGAGGAAGGGAAAGAATATGATCAAAATATATTGTATGAAAAAAATTAAATTAAATTATAAAATAAAAAAATCTCCAATGAATGACAACCTAAGACCTCAGTAAATATTCTATAATGTCTCTTTTTTTCTCTTTTCCTCCTAAAATATAGTTTAGTAAAGTGAAGGATGGCCAAAAATCTCTGCAAAATTTTTAGTTGAAGATAAAAATTTCAGATCCAGGTAAAGAACAGTATTATACTACAAAACCAGAATCCAAGTTTATAGTTATTTTAGTTTTCATTGAATAAAGTTAGTTTTCTAAATAAATGACTTGCAAAATTTCTAAGTCACAAAATTTACTATAGGTAGAAGAAGAGATAGCGTGTCATTGTAGAAAAGCATCTACTCACACTAAGGGATGCTTGCTGATATCCTGATACTTTCAGAGTATGGGTGAATGTGGATGTCTTTGATGGTGAGAACTCGGGGTATATCAAGAAAAGAAACTGGTTGTCACATGGCTGTCCCAAGTGGAACAGTTCAGAAGCTACTGAGAGGAATTTGGCTCAAAGAGAGAGTTTATAGCTTGCTTCTGGTGTGCCTCTTTGCAGACATCTTCACAAAGATGCTCTAAGAGAGCACTGCAAAAGAATATCCAGAAAGACCTGAGAAAGTGGGATGGGGACTCATTCTTATAAGAAGGGAGCAGAACCTGTCTTCATCATCATCCTGAGTGTAGGACACTTAACAATTCCTTTTGACACATCTCTTGGAAGAGCTCTGTCTAAAAGGAAAGAAATTCTTCTACTTCATTTCCAGGTTGAGGTGCAGTCAATATGGTCACTGTTAATTAATCAGAATTCTCTCCCTTGGGAAGCTGCAAAGATTGTTGCAGTGACAGTTCTGTTGCTATTTCTCTTCATTGTTGTTTCAATATGATTTTTGTAACCTCCTATATGCTTTAATAAAAATGATTGTCTGTCATTAGTTCTCTCCAACACTATCAATACTCCACCTGCTAGATGAGTAACATTAGAGTAATCAAAGAACTAATTCTTAAAAATTACTTTAAAAAACATTTTTCAATTGTCCAATTGTGAAAATGAAGCAGAATTCAAAATTAGTATCACTACGCTTTTACCTTATATATTTAAATCTTGTTAAAATTGTTTTCACATAGCAACTGAGTAAAATATTTACAATTCAAGAAATAAAAAAAAACCTAGAATCATATTGACACCAACAAAGTCAAATTCTTAATTATTTAAAAGCATATGGAGTACTACAAGGTAGCTAACCATGATTTAAAAAAAAAAAAAAAAAAAAAGATAGCTTAAAACAAATTTTAAGCCCTGCCTGGTCTTTTGACTGGGGCAGACACCTAGCTGATCTGCTCCTGTAGAGACACCTGATCCTGAGCCATCCTAGAGAAGCCACTGCACTCAGAGCAGAGGGTAAGAAACCTCACCCCATCGCCCAGAATTACAACTGGAGCAAGGCCTGCTCAGGCACCCAAACCCTGCCGCTCTGGAATACTACTTCCCTTCCACCCGAGCCTGGTCCCCTTGGCTGGGGCAGACACATAGCTGGTCTGCTCCTGTGGAGATACCTGATCCTGAGCCATCCTAGAGGAGCCACTGAACTCAGAGCAGCTGACACCTAGATGGTCTGTTCCTGTGGAGACACCTTATCCTGAGCCATCCTAGAAGAACCACTGCACTCAGAGCAGCAGGATTTCAGGAGCCCAGAGGTGGCCTGAGTCCAGGAGTTATTCCACCTAGGAGTTTAGGATTACAAGATCACAGAGACATCTGGATTCTGAGGAGTTCTGACACAAAAAAGGTAACTGGAAAGATATACTCCAGTCAGACACAGTGAGTGCAGATAACACTAGAGGTAACCGATGGTGAAAGGCAAGCACAAGAACTTAAGCAACAGAAACCAAAGTTACTTTCATCATCAGAACCCAGTTCTCCCATTATAGCAAGCCCTGGACATCCCATCAAAACAGGAAAGCAGGTTTGAAACTAAAATCACTTCTCATGATGATAACACAGGACTTTAAGAGGGAAGTAAATAACTCCCTTAAAGAAGTACAGGAGAACATAGGTAAACAGGTAGAAGCCCTGAAAGAAGAAACACAAAAATCCCTTAAAGAACTGCAAGAAAACACAATGACGGAATTAAACAAAACCATCCAGGATCTAAAAATGGAAATAGAAACAATAAAGAAATCTCAAAGGGAGACTACCCTGGAGATAGAAAACCTAGGAAAGAGATCAGGAGTCATAGACGCAAGCATCACCAACAGAATACAATAGATAGAAGAGAGAATCTCATGTACAAAAGATACCATGGAAAACATTGACACAACTGTCAAAGAAAATGCAAAATGCAAAAAGCTCCTAACCCAAAACATCCAGAAAATCCAGGACACAGTGAGAAGACCAAACCTAAGAAAAATACGAATAGATGAGAGTGAAGATTCCCAACTTAAAGGGCCAGTAAATATCTTCAACTAAAATATAGAAGAAAACTTCCCTAACCTAAAGAACAAGGTGCCCATAAACATACAAGAAGTCTACATTACGCCAAATAGACTAGACCAGAAAAGAAATACCTCCCATCACATAATAATCAAAACATCAAATGCACAAAACAAAGAAAAAATACTAAAAGCAGTAAGGGAAAAATGTCAAGTAATATATAAATGCAGACTTATAAGAATTACACCAGACTTCTCACCAGAGACTATAAAAACCAGAAGATCCTGGACTGATATCATACAGACCCTAAGGGAAAACAAATGCCAGCCCAGACTACTATACCCAGCAAAACTCTCAATCACTATAGATGGAGAAACCAAGATATTCCATGACAAAACCAAATTTGTACAATATCTTCCTACAAACCCTGAACTTCAAAGGATAATTGATGAGAAATAGCAACACAAGGAAGGAAACTACTACCTAGAAAAAGCAAGGAAGTAATCTTCCAACAACCCAAAAGAAGATAGCTACATAAACAAAATTCCACCTCTAATAACAAAAATAACAGGAAGCAACAATCATTTTTCCTTAATATCTCTTAACATCAATGGAATCAATTCTCCATTAAAAAGATGCAGACTATCACTGGATACACAAACAGGACCCAGAATTTAGCTGCATACAGGAAACGCACTTCAGTGACAAAGACAGACACTACCTCAGAGTAAAAGGATGGAAAACAATTTTCCAAGCAAATGGTCACAAGAAACAAGCTGGAGTAGCCATTCTAATATCAAATAAAATCGACTTTCAATCAAAAGTAATAAAAAAAAAGATAAAGAAGGGCACTTCATACACATGAAAGGAAAAATCGTCCAAAATGAAGTCTCAATTCTGAACATCTACACTCCAAATGCAGGGGATCCACATATATATATAAGAAGCTTTACTAAAGCTCGAAGCACACATTGCACCTCACATAAAAATAGTAGGGAATTCCAACACCCCACTCTCAGCAGTGGACAGATCATGGAAACAGAAACTAAACAGAGACACATTGAAATTAACAGAAGTTATGAACCAAATGTATTTAACAGATATCTATAGAACATTTCATCCTAAAACAAAAGAATATATCTTTTTCTCAGCACCTCATGGTACCTTCTTCAAAATAGACCATATAATTTGTAACAAAACAGGCCTCAACAGATACAAAAATATTGAAATAATCCCTTGCATCCTATCAGATCACCACGGACTAAGGCTGGTCTTTAATAATGACAAAACCAATGGAAAACCCACATGCACGTGGAAACTGAACAACGCTCTACTCAATGATGACTTGGTCAAGGAAGAAATAGATAAAGAAAATAAAGACATTTTAGAATTTAATGAAAATGAGGACACATCATACCAAAATGTGTGGGACTCCATGAAAGCAGTACTAAAAGGAAAACTCATAACTCTAAGTGCCTACAAAAGGAAATGGAGAGAGCATACTTTAACAACTTGACAGCACACCTGAAAGCTCTAGAACAAAAAGAAGCAAATATACCCAAGAGAAGTAGATGGCAGGAAATAATCAAACTCAGGGCTGAAATCAACCAAATAGAAACAGAAAGAACTATACAAAATATCAACAAAACCAGGAGCTGGTTCTTTGACAAAATCAACAAGAAAGATAAACCCTTAGCCAGATTAACCAGATGGCACAGAGACAGTATCCAAAGTAATAAAATCAGAACTGAAAAGGAAGACATAACAACAGAAACTGAGGAAATTAAAAAAAAATCATCAGATCCTACTACAAATGCTTATACTCAACAAAACTGGAAAAATCTGGATGAAATGGACAATTTTCTAGACAGATACCAGGTACCAAAGTTAAATCAGGAGCAAATAAACCATCTAAACAGTCCCATAACCCCTAAGAAAGAGCAGCAGTCATTAAAAGTCTCCCCACCAAAATAAAGCTCAGGACCAGATGTTTTTAGTGCAGAATTCTATCAGACCTTCAAGGAAGACCTAATACCAATTCTCTTCAAACTATTCCACAAAATAGAAACAGAAGGAACACTACCCAATTCGATCTATGAAGCTGCAATCACACTCATACCTAAACCACACAAAGACCTAACAAAGAAAGAGAACTTCAGATCAATCTCTCTTATGAATATCGATGCAAAAATACTCAATGAAATTCTTGCAAACTGAATCCAAGAACACATCAAAACAATCATCCATCATGATCAAGTAGGTTTTATCCCAGGAATGCAGGGATGGTCCAATATTTGGAAATCCATCAATGTAATCCACTATATAAACAAACACAAAGAAAAAAAACCACATGATCATCTCACTAGATGCTGAGAAAACATTTGACAAAATTCAACATCCCTTCATGGTAAAAATCTTGGAAAGATCAGGAATTCAAGGCCCATACCTAAACATAGTAAAAGCAATATACAGCAAACCAGTAGCCAACATCAAACTAAATGGAGAGAAACGTGAAGCAATCCCACTAAAATCAGGGACCAGACAAGACTGCCCTCTCTCTCCCTACCTATTCAGTATAGTACTGGAAGTCCTAGCTAGAGCAATTAGACAACAAAAAGAAGGCAAAGTGATACAAATAGGAAAGGAAGGTCAAAATATCACTATATGCAGATGAAATGATAGTATAAAGTGACCCCAAAACTTCCACCAGAGAACTCCTAAACCTCATAAACAACTTCAGCAAAGTGGCTGGTTATAAAATCAACTCAAACAAGTCAGTAGCCTTCCTCTATGTGAAAGATAAGCAGGCTGAAAAAGAAATTAGGGAAATGACACCCTTTACGATAGTCACAAATAATATAAAATACCTCGGGGTGAATCTAACCAAGCAAGTGAAAGATCTGTATGACAAGAACTTCAAGTCTCTGATGAAAGAAATCAAAGAAGATCTCAGAAGATAGAAAGATCTCACAGGTTCATGGGTTGGCAGGATTAATATAGTAAAAATGGCCATCTTGCCAAAAGCAATCTACAGATTCAGTGCAATCCCCATTAAAATCCCAACCCAATTCTTCACAGAGTTAGAAAGAGAAATTCTCAAATTCATTTGGAATAACAAATAACCCAGGATAGCAAAAACTATTCTCAACAATAAAAGAATTTCTGGAGGAATAACCATCCCTGACCACAAGTGTACTACAGAGCAATAGTGATAAAAACTGCTTGGTATTAGTACAGAGACAGGCAGGAAGATCAGTGGAATAGAATTGAAGACCCAGAAATGAACCCACACACTATGGTCACTTGATCTTTGACAAGGGAGAGCTAAAATTGTCCAGTGGAAAAAGGACAGCATTTTCAACAAATGGTGCTGATTCAACTGGAGGACAGCATGCAGAAGAATGCAAATTGATCCATTCTTATCTCCTTGTACAAAGCTCAAGTCCAAGTGGATAAAGGACCTTCACATAAAACTAGACACACTGAAACTAATAGAAGAGAAGGTGGGGAAGACCCTCGAATACTTAGGGACAGGGGAAAAGTTCCTGAACAGAACACCAATGGCTTATGCTCTAAGATCAAGAATTGACAAATGGGACTTCATAAAATTGCAAAGTTTCTGTAAGGCAAAGGACACTGTCAATAGGACAAAATGGCAACCAACAGATTGGGAAAAGATCTTTACCAATCCCACATCCGATAGAGGACTAATATCCAATATATACAAAGAACTCAAGAAAGACTCTAGACAACCAAATAACCCTATTAAAAATGGGGTACAGAGCTAAACAAAGAATTCTCAACTGAATGGCCGAGAAGCACCTAAAGAAATGTTCAGCATCCTTGGTCATCAGGGAAATGCGAATCAAAACAACCCTGAGATTCCACTTCACACCAGTCAGAATGGCTAAAATAAAAAACTCAGGTGATAGCAGATGCTGGTGAGGATGTGGAGAAAGAGGAACACTCCTCCATTGTTGGTGGGATTGCAAGATGGTGCAACCACTTTGGAAATCAGTCTGATGGTTCCTTAGAAAATTGGACATACCATTACCTGAGGAACCAGCTATACCACTCCTGGACATAAACCCAGAAGATGCTCTAACATATAACAAGGACATATGCTCCTCTATGTTCATAGAAGCCTTATTTATAGTAGCCAGAAGCTGGAAAGAACCCAGATGTCCTACAATGTGGGACTGCGTAAGGGTATCCTGGTTCTTGGCTGGGCATGGGTCTAGAACCCCAAGACTCCAAGGGAGAAACGGCAGGAGTTCGGCCACGTCCCCAGAACTCAGAGTCCTAACAAGCAGTCCAATCTCCATAGACCTACATTGTTCAATCATGAAGGCCATTACAGCCCCTCCCAAAGTGCACAGGTAGAGGGTGTAATTACAGGCCTCAGGCCCTAGAGATTTACATACTAATGAAGGTCAGAGGGTGGAGCAATTAAGCACTGCCCCCCAGAACCTCCCCCTTTCTCCCTCCCTACTTAACCCAGGTCTGCCCTGAGTTTGGGGGGGTACATCCAGATCTATCTACCATCCGCCATGACAATAAACCCTTGTGGAACCAAGGACTTCCTTGTATCATTGGGGCCTGCTGAGCCTGCCGCCACCGAAGCCTCCAGTCCATAGAACCTGGGACCTTCCTCCGGTATGTAGACAGGCTTCCTGGAGGCCTCCAGCAGCCTCCCCCTCGCAGGTCCCAGGCCGCTGCCTTGTGGGCCCAGGGGCCGCCGCTGCAGCCCCCAGTTTTTTCCCACACTACAACAGAGGAATGGATTCAAAAAATATGGTACATTTACACAATGGAGTATTGCTCAGTTATTAAAAACAATGAATTAGAGAATTCTTAGGTAAATGGATGGAACTAAAAAATATCATCCTGAGTGAAGTAACCCAATCACAAAAGAACACATATGGTATTCACTCACTGATAACTGGATATTAGCCCAGAAGCTTGAAATACCCAAGATTCAACTCATAGACCACATGAAGCTCATGAAGAGTGAAGACCAAGTGGGGGCACTTCGGTCCTTCTTAGAAGGAGTAACAAAATACTCAAAGGAGCAAATATGGAGACACAGTGCGGACAGAACTGAAGTAGGGCCGTCTACAGACCATCCACCTGGATATCCATCCCATGTGCAGTCCTTCTTAGAAGGAGTAACAAAATACTTAAGGGAGCAAATATGGAGACAAAGTGTGAGACAGAAACTGAAGGAGGGCTGTCTGGAGACCATTCCACCTGAGTATCCATCCCATGTGCAGTCATCAAAGGTAGACGCTGATGTGGATGTCAGGAAGTGCATGCTGACAGGAGCCTGATATAGCTATGTCTTTAGAGGTCTGCCAGAGTTTGACATATTCAGAGGTAGATTCTCACAGCTAACCATTTAACTGATCAAGGGGTTCCCCATGGAAGAATTGAAGGAGCTGAAAGGGTTTGAGGCCCCCTGAAGAAAGCAACAATACCAACTAACCAGAGCTCCCAGGGTCTAAACCACCAGCCTTGGAGCAATTAGGCAGGGATCCATGGCTCCAGATGTATATGTAAGGGAGGATGGCCCTGTCAGGCATAGCTGGGAGAGATTCTTGGTCCCATGAAGGATAGATGCAGTGTGTGGGGGGGGAATTCGAGGGTTGGGAGCTCAGAGTGGGGCAGGGTAGGTAGGAGCACATCAGCAGAGAAGCAGGAGGAGAGGTGATGGGATAGGGTGTTCCTGGGCCGGGGGTGGGAATGGGGTAAGGGAATAACATCTGAAATGTAAATAAAATATCGAAAATTTAAATTGATAAATTTAAATAAAGAAACAAAAAACAAATTTTAAAACTTTAAATTTTAATTTCCACAGGAGCCTTCATCCCTATGCTGGAAGTCATGTGACTTTACAGAAGTCATTTAATACTGATCACATTTTTCTTCACCTATATATTAGTCATAGTCATAGTACAATTTAAAATCAATCCTGGGCAGCAGGTTATCAAAAACATTGTCCTGGATGTTTCCATAGAATTCAAGCAGCTGGGCGGTGGTGGCGCATGCCTTTAATCCCAGCACTTGGGAGGCAGAGGCAGGCGGATTTCTGAGTTCGAGGCAGCCTGGTCTACAGAGTGAGTTCCAGGACAGCCAGGGCTACACAGAGAAACCCTGTCTCAGAAAAAAAAAAAAAAAAAAAAAAATTCAAGCCATCTGGGTACATCAACTCAGAAGGCTCAACAATAGGGCCACCTGAGCAAGAGTTGCATAATGACCAAACTAGTTGCAATGACAGCATGGAGTAGGGAAATTTCACAAGGCTCTACTTCTAGATAAATGCTGCAGACAGTGTCTTAATGCTAAGGGAGAGAGAATTATTTTTTTCCAGAGATGAGCCCCCTTGATAGGTCATCTCATTCTAAGTGGTGACATGGAAATATGAACAAGACTAAATTAACTCAGTAGGTTATATGTGCATACATGCATACATACATACATGTGTATGTACACACATACTTAATAAATATGGGAGAGGTCACAAATTCAAATGGGAGTGGTAGGGGCACAGGAAAAGTTGGAGTGGGGAGAAATAGGACTGGAAAAGTTGTAAAAATAGTATTCATGTGTGAAATGTGCTAAAATAGAATTTAGTTCATCTAGAACCATAGACCACAACTTTTGTGCCATGCATTGTCAAAATCTACAGATTAAATTCTTAACATAGGGACTTCCAAAAATAATCTCTCTGAAAATAGGGAAATAACAGATGTAATTTGTCAAGATGAGATCATGAGCTTACTATCCAGTCCAATGTGATGAATGTTATTATTAAAAAAGAACAATTTGATTGTTCAGAGTGCTTGCTGATCTTGCAGAGAAACCAGGTTCAGTTCTCAGCACACATAGCAGCACATAATCATTTATAATTTAGTTCCAGGAATCTTATGCCCTCTCCTGGCCTCTTCAGGCACCAGGGACAAATATGGTATACACATCAACATGAAAGCAAATACTAATATAACACAAACAAATATTAATAAAAGAACGTGAACACAGACATAGTTACAGAGATGACACTGTGAAAAGATATTGGGAAAAGACCATCTACATTTCAAAGAGAGATCTCAAAGGATCTCAGAAGATTCTAACACTTCTGACATACTAATCTTAGACTTGTAAATTCCAAAACTATGAGACAAAAAAAAAAATCCTTTTTTTCAAGCCATGCAAGTTATAGCGCTCAATTATTTTAAGGAGGCAAATCATAGCAGTGGTGGGCTATATAAATGTAAATGAGATGAAGCCATCTTAGATTCGGATGAACCCCAAGCCTATTGCTAGGAAGTCTTATATAAAGATCATGTGAAAAGAGCTGAAGGTCTTAAGACAGCAGAGATAGAGACTGGACTGATGCCTCCACATAGGACAGGATGCTGAAGACCACTGTTTGCCTCCAGAATTGTAAAGAAGCAGGAATATTCCTCTATAGCATGTACTAGAAAGCAACTTTGCTTACTCCTTCCTTGATCTTTCGTTTATTGTCTTCAGATCTGTGGTGTGAGTTCATGTTAGGTCTGCCATTTTCTGATCTGTGATACAGGTTGTCGCAGCAGATATAAATAGCGAATTCAGGGACTGCTACGTTAAAAAGTGTATGCACCGGTGCAGGGTCATGTGAAAACAATCGCTGCACAGACGGACTATCATGTATGACCTAAAAGAGATGGTCTCAAAGAAGTTGGAAGTAGAACAGTAGGTCCCGTTATTGGAAGAAAGATAAGAGAGAGAAATGGTAAGATATTGACAAAGGGAACCAAATTACAGGTAGAGGAACAAGAAGCTCTGTATGCTGCCCAATATGGTGACTACTGGCAATGATTACATTTTAAAAAGATAGAAGAAAATCACATGAATGTTTTCCAACATATAGTGATTAATTTTTGATCATACATGTATATATATATCATGAACATGCCATAACAAAATGAATCTTCCCCCTAATATCTATAACTTTTTTATATAGCAATTAAAAATAAATTAACCAAAGGGTGCCAAGATGGCTCAGTTGGTAATGTGTTTGACCTTTTCTGAATGCCTGAATTTGATCCCCAGAAACACAGCACAATAGGCAGGTCTGGTAGCACTCACTTATAATACCAGTGCTAAGGACATGAATATAAGAGTATTCATGCAGCTCATTGGGCAGTCAGCATAATGTACTCAGGAAGCTCTGGTCAGTGAGAGATGCTGTCTCAAAACAGAAGAAAAACAGCACTGGAGGTTACTTCTGACCTGAAAACACATGCATACATAGGCACATATACACACATGGGCATATATGAACATGCACATATGTGTACATATAGACCTGAAAAGAAAAAGTAAATTTAAATAAATGATTTAAAAACTCTGTTTAGAAATCATGCTTTTGTGATCACACAGCTGCTACAGGCTTCAGTAGCTGCACTGGGGCCTCTCAAGACTGTGTCAGAGCCAGTTACTCTCTGAGAAGTGTTAATGGAACCCAATTCATTGCTGCTGAACTTTTAGCTATTGCAATGTTCTGAAGGATGAAAAATCATTATTTTCAATTATGTGTCAACAGTAAACCCAATAGATAGCTTCAAATTTAAGTTCACACATATAGTCCTGATTAAAATCAGAGTCAAAAAAGAAAGGAGAGAAAAACCAAAGAGAAGACAAGAAAAAAGAAGAAAAAAGGAAAGACATGAATGTGAGAAAGGGATCTGTAGGGATGAGAGGAGGATGGCAGAAATAGGGGAAGTTAAGAGAACATCAGAGAACATAAAATGAACTGTATATGTGCGTAAAATTGTCAAAAAAAACAAATTCAACATGCAAAGTTTGAAAGAAAGCAAGAAAGAAAGGAAGGAAGGAAGAAAAGAAGACATTTGTTTTATTTTGTTTTTTTTTATCTTCTTGGGTTTTTTGTTTCTTTGTTTTGGTTTTCATTTTATCCTTTTACTTTTTGTTTTGTTTTGTTTTGTTTTTAGAGAAAGAGAAAGAAAGAATATGAAGTTGGATAGATTCATAGGGAAGGAAAATCTGGGAGAACTTAAGATGGGGAAAATATGATCAAACTATACAGCATGAAAAACATTAAGTTAAAAAAAGGAAGAAAGGAAGAAACTGTGCTTCTTTTGTTTAGAGCTTAAGGTGCTGGAACCTGTGGTGGGTGGGTGTGGTGCCAATGATCATCAATGCATTTGAAGTTACTCTGGTCTTCTCTCCATTTGCTCCACATTTACCACCTCAGGCAGAAAGAAAAGGAGTAATAAACATAAAAAGATCACTTAAGACAAAAGCACTAATCCCAACTACAGTGGTGGCCAGAACAGACATGGATACAGTATGTTCCTAGTTGGAAGGCTCACAGAATGGCCTGTGAACGTGCACATCAGGAGCCAAGCTTAAGATCAGTAGAAAGGCATGTCGAGCAACATCTCTATTGGATTTACTTTGGAAAATAACTTTTTGTTGGTGATATATGTTTTAAAATTTCTAAATTTCAAGCCTAGTTTCTACAACAACAACAACAAAAAAGAACCACCACCAACAACAAAAACCAGATCTTTTCTACAGAAAACAGTTATCTAGACACCAACAATGCCTTTAATCACCTGCTTCAGGAAGTTTCACATGCCTGTCAGCAGACAATGGATAACTGATATTCTCGGAAGACATCATGTAAGAGAACCAACTGCTGCCTTTCAGCTTTCAGAAAGCTCATCTGCTATTAACTCAAATATGGAATCAAACTTATGGCTCAAGTTGATTTTCATTAAACTTCTAATGGTGATGAATCAAAGGTTGTAATTATTTTGACACATGGTAGCTTTATAGTAGCAAACTGGCCACCAATAATTTTTCTATTTGATACATAATCCCCAAAGCAAAGGACTATTGCTGCTGTCATAGACCTGTTTCTGTTGCTTTGAGTACCTTCATTCTGAAGAAATCACCTCAAAAGAAACATGGCTAGTTTGTTATGAAAACATTATGAATCTCTGGCCAAGATATGTGGGCTCTGCTGTTCGCCATCAGGATAAAAAATGTCACAGTATTGTGGTAATATTGAATAGATGAACAAGGCCATAAGTCTACACCGTAGGATAATCTTGCCAATGTTAATTCTCTCCATCTTCCTCATGCCATCACATGTCATTTAGAATAGAGAAAAGAGAGCAGGGCATCAATCCCACCACCACCACTACCTATGCACTCATCATGTCTCTCCCTCTACCATGTTACCTTAAACTACAGATGCACATTTGTTTTAGTGCAACCTTCCTAATGACAGTGCTAAATCCCCCTTTTCATTGATTCAATGATATTATTCCAGTAATTCTACAATCTTCCCTGTACGTCTAAATTATTTGTTTATCTACTATATCCAAGTAATTCTTCATTTCATCAATCTTAATATAGTTACAAAACTAACCCTGTTTTCAAAACTCCTTAAAACAACCATTTATGCTGAAACCCTTATGACCAACTCTCATTCTCTTAGTTTGGTGCCTACTGTAAGATAGCATCACTCCACAGAGACTCATTTGTGGAGCTGATGTGCACAAGTTGTGTGGATTTTCTTACATTTCTTATCTTAGCCAGCAACAACACCACAACCTTGATTTGCTTCTTCCTATATCTTCAATGCTTCCCATATGTCATGTATTAAAGGTTTCTTTCTCATTAGCCTCTGGTACTGTTAGTAGCCACTAAACAGTTAAGGAGGTGGGGTGTGGTAGAAGGAGGGGACTAGTCATGAAAGAAATACTGGTATTGTTTTTCAGCCTCATGAGGTGTGCAAGTTTTCTTTCTCACACTCCTCAATAATGTACCACTTCACCACAACTCAAAGCAGTGGAGCCAAGAAACCATGGATCAAAACCATGAGACAAAATAAAAATTTCCCTTAAAGTGAATATGTGATAATTTGTTATAGGAATGGAAAGTTGACTATCGCATCTCCCAGTCAACATGTATTTTTGTCTCAGTCTTCTTTATGTTGGAATATTTTTGTATTGTAGACCTTGGAGTCTTTGTTTCTCTATTTTTATTGGCTTCCTTTACCATGTCTAATATAGTAATTCTAAAAATCCCAGCATACAGCCCTTTTCTAAACATGATCCCTGCTGTTGGTTCAGAACACTGGTTCCTTGATGTTCACCTGTGAATGAGTAATGATCAATTCTAATTTATGACGGCCAAAACTAAACAGCATCTTCATACTATGTTAAGCCACAAACAATTCTATATTTTTCCCTTTCCATCTTAATTGATAGAATATAGAATATTCTATGGTGGAAGATCAGGATTTGGTCACTACCTATAAGAAATTTACCAATAAATTTCTTGAATCCAAACTTAAGTCAAAATTTGAATCCAAATTTCTTGAAGTCTAAACTTGAATCTCAATGCTTTTCTCCATTAACCCTCCCTCATGCGCACTCCGAACTCTTCAAGAAACATACAAGACAGATCCCTAGCTTTAGGTCAAATAGAAACAATCTTGAGCATCCTTTTAAAAAATTGCCTTTATCCCACGCATCCATAGAGCTTCTCCTTATTACTCTGCTTCTTCTTAAAAATTTTCATTAGCTGAGTCCAAGTAGGAAATTGTTTTCCTGTTGACTAATGGTGTCTTTGAACTTAGGACAATAATTCCTACATAGCCATTTATCAATATATATTTGTTAAATAAATGAAGGATTTAGAAATATGGATCTAGAAGGGATATGATTCTGGAATATAATTCTTACTAAAATCTTGAAAACTCAATGGTGATAGAAGTCAATTCAGCTCCTGTATCAAACAACCAACCAAATTAACCCTAAAATTGCTAGAAATGTTCTTGGTTGCATTGAAGATGACCTCAAGTAAACACTGCAAGCATAGAACTCAAATACTTTTGAAAATCAGGAACATGCTTAAGCTGTAAGGAATTATAACAATCATCTATAGAGATGTTCATGTAATGAAAAAGAAGAGAAATGAAGTGGATTCACAAAATATCATAACTAAGGAAATCAAAATCTGTATTCATATCTAGAGAGCTATGGAAATAACAGTCATCTTCCAGAAGAATGCAAGGCTGCATCACCACAAAATCAGAGTCAATCAATTTGTTTGTAGATTCTAGTCTCCTGTTCCTTCTTTATGTGTTTACTGTCTAATATTTGACCACTTCACTGTTTGTTAGCAAGTTTCACAAGGCAGAAACTTAGAAACACAGGGAAACTGAAATGAATTAAAACTACCTCTGCATAGCGTTCTAGGGGAATATACTGGGGTGTTAGCCTTGGTAGTTAAAAACAACTGCATGGGATTGAATAATATTAAACTCTGTGAGAGAGCAAACAAAACCCAAAGTATTAAATAGATGAAAAAGTATTATTGGATGAGAGGGAGATTGATAGGAATGGAAGAGAATTGGGGAAGAGAAATGAGAGACCAGATATGTAGTGGTACAAGTGTGAAAAGACAGAACGAACGAAGTTTTAAAAAAAAAATTCTAGAAAAAACAGCACCAATAAAAACAATAAAAATGTTATTAGAATGGACTATGCACATACTTTTACAAATAAGTTGTTTATACTAGCTTGATCAAAGTCAATTGATATTAGGTCTGAATTTGTGAAAATACTGTGAATAGATAAAATTTAAATTTTTTGTTTGAATATGCAAGAAAGAAAAACATAAGAGAGAAAGAGGGGAAGTGAAAGGAAGTGAAATGAAAGCTGATGACCAGCTCTGGAGATCAAGATGAACTATACTTATTGGCCAGTGAGGTCAGGAGGGTCCTCTGTCTTAACTGGAAGGATTGCAGACACATGGCATCATGCCTGGCTTTTCTACGGTCCTTAGAGGCTGAATCCAGATCCTTGTGCTTGTATTACTCTACTGACTAAGCCATGCTTCCTGCATGGAGTGATTTAACATAACCTATATCTATCTAATAAATGCTATGGGCAAGAACTATGGTATTAATTTTCTCATAACGTTGTTGTAATGATTAAATGGACAAAGTATGTAAAAACCTGATCCTCTTTACATGCAAAACTCCTGCTTCTATGTCACTAATGTGTCCAAGTGTTCTGCAGCAGCATCTAATTTTAATAATTCATTTTTCTTTTTAATTTTTAAATGGATAGAACTCTGAAGGCAATGTCTAGAATATCTAGAAAGCAGTTAAGATATAGCTAAAACTATCATAGGACATAGAAAAAGATACATTAAAATGTGCAGCAGAGATTTGTTTTAAAACAAAAGGCAGCCCTTTGATGTTATTTTTTAAATGTATTTTCTAACTTCAAATGCAGAGGAGAGTGTTGTGAAAGGTATTTTAAAAATATAACGTGACATCTCCTGGAGGGAGAAATTTTTCTTCCTTTTGTACAGATCAAAGAAACAAAAATGTGTTGTTCTTTGCAAAGTCATTTGAATGTAAGCTCTCTGAGAAGAGAATTCTTTGTCTGCCTCATTTATTACTAACTCACTTGATTACTACATCTTTATAATTGGCAATTAAGAATAAGTTCTGACTGAATAAAATATGCCCAGACTATAGTGGGATTGGCACAGGAACCAGGCCCATCTGCCTCTGCAATTGACGCTATACATTTAAAAGAGAAGAGGTAAATAATGACAAGACAAAAACTAGCATTCGGACCAAGTATAACACAACTATTACCCAGTATCTGAACCATTGTTGAGGACCGTCTATAACACGCTTCATGAACTCATAGTCCATGCATAGCGTATATTTAATACATTCATAAATAGTTAAGAAATTACTAATGATTTCTTAAAACAATGATATTTTCTTCTCTTTCTTCCTTATCTTTTATTTTTTCTGTAGTTTCTTGGGCCCGGGTACATAGAACACAGGCTAGCCTCCAGTTTATTGTGTAGTATAGCCACGGCTGTATCTGAAACCTATACCCTCCTGCTCCTCCTCTACCACCTAAGTGCCGGGATGCCAGGTGCTTGACAGCATGTGTAGTTTTATAATTTTCTTAAATTAACTAAAATAAACATTTCATTGTAGAAAATAAATATAAAACTAAAAGTTTAGAGGAACTTTTTATTACTTTGTTAAGAGTCAATATATAATGTTAGTTTGTATTTCTATAGCATACTAGTTGGATAGAATATTATACTTAAATTATTAGTTATTCAGACTTAGAGTAATAAATCATCAACTAAAAAGGAGCAGGTCTTCTTTAATTATAAGATGTGTTAAGTTCCTAGCAAAGGGGTTGTTAAATAGTGCTTAATTAGCACTGCATAATAGCAGCACACAGTCAGTGGGCATCTGTAGACATTGTCCCAATCTAATTATAAATTAGCTCAAAGGTTGCCAAAGTAAAAGGCCAGCCTACACAACTCTTTGCCAACTCTCTGATAAGCATGTAGAACCAACAAACCAAGGAATAGAGAAAAAGAATTTACTACTAAGTTTTTTTTTTCTCTATGAAGTCCTATGAGAAGAAAGGTCATTTTCTTGCTTACTATCTTACCTTTTGGAGTCCTTATCTTTCTTTTCTCAATCACACTTATTTTTATGCATTTGCTCTAATTATGCATTCTTCAACAGCATCTTTATTTATGACTTTGTGAATCAACAGCTTTGTGATAGGAGGCGAAAGTCACTTAGCTAATTACACATGCCTGATAAGCTGCATAATAATAACCTCTGCAGCATTATACATTAGTTGAAGGCATGTAAATCACTGCTGTTATTCTCATTTTGAAAATTAAAAGAAGACTTTTCTTTAGTCATTTAAAAGCACTCTGTTTCCTCCGTGCATCTTCTTATGCATACTATGCATTTGGCCCAAACTATGGCCTTAAGTTTTTAAAAAATAAAGATCAAACTCTATGTCACTCAAGCAACTTAAAGCAAATACTTCTGATGGAGGGTTGATAATTATGTTAACCTAAGTGTCTCCCATACATATAATGCAATCTCGTAAAATGGAATCATTTAGATACTTTCTTCTCCACAAAGATACCATAATGAGGTCTGACCCCAGCATAGAGAAATGGGATATACAGCATTGGAATATTAATATGACTTCTGTAGGAAGATTGAAATTTCTATCAAGTTATGAATAAGGCCAAATAACACTTAGAAGATTTACTGACATAGGAAATCACACACTCCTATGATTTACTGACTGTTATATAAAATGGAGTATGGACATGCTGCATTTCAATGCAAGCTTGCAGCTGTCAGTGTCTATGTTTGCTCAGTCTGGCTAGACGATGATTTGGAGGTTGATTTAATTGTAGCTTCTGAATCATGTTCTTCCCCATGTTTTAAATTGTTTAACATAAATATATAAATGTTAAAAACATTTTAAGACTGTAAATATTTCACAGCAAGAACAAAATATCTAATTTTCTTCTAGAAGAGTAACTAAAAATAAAAATGACTCTAGGGGAAAAAAAATCACCATTACCTAGTAATAGTAACTGCCCTGTAGCTGTAGCCAACTGACTGTTGTGGTCAGAAAGTCTATAAGGTCTGCAAGAGGATCTAAGAATATTCTAATATAAAGCAAAGGTTTTGACTGAGCGGATTATTTTGAAGAAGGTCGCACATCTCTACATGTTCAGGAAGAGTATAGAAACCAAAACTGACCACCTGTAAAGGCAGTGTTGTTTGGGTTCCTTAGGCAGCATAAGAGTGAGGTGTCTTTTTCTTTATGAGCAAAGTCTCTCGGCAAAAATCACACCCATTGAACCACTGCCCAAAGGAGAACATAGATGCCAGCAAGGAGCTTTCCCGTTGTCTGCTCAGCTTGCACTGGCTCTCCTGACCCATCATTCACCTAACACTCACTCCCCAGTATCAGCAAGGCATCTTTTGGGAGAGTCATCGTTTTCATTTTCACTTTCATACATACCTCCTTTTCTACATTTTTCTTGCCGGGTTTTCTGGCACATTCCTTGGATATTCTTTTTACTGAAAAATGAATAGAAGACTAGAAAATAACATGGCGCTCTATCACAGACCGCCGGAACATGCAACACCACTATCTAACTTAGTACACTCTGCTTTTACTGAGTGCCAAAGAGCCCCAATTTGTTGAGCCTGCACATGCAATGAGGAAACGTTGATGCATCTTCTCAGGAGTCATTTGGTAGGAAATGGAAATTAGGAGCCCATTTCTACCTAAATATACGTGCTGTGGAAGAAAGAAAATGAGTAGGCACAGTGAAAAAATAAGAACAGATACACTGACACACAAAAACAAAAAGGAGCAGCATGCAAGCATATAAAATATGTCTACATGCCAACAGGAAAAGCCATGCATACTACCAGTACACGTAAATTAATATTGTTAGAACTTAGAATAGAAAATAAATATCCCTGTGTTCCTGCAATGAACTCACCATCTTCAGTTGGGACATAGATGTTTAAGTATAGACAGTCTTCACTCTGGTCTTGCACATATGATGAAACCACATCCAAGTTATTAGTAAACCACACAGGAAGCATAACTTCAGGCAATCGGCCATCAATGATATTCTGGGGACATACAGGAGCAAACTGAGTGGCATTTCGGATATCAGACCAGGGAGATGGTGGTTCTGGAGGCTGAAAACGGTGGTCACCTGTTGGCGGAGCGGCATATGGAACCCCAAGAAACTGAATGACAGGCCCCAAAATTTCATTATTGAGTTCTTTCTTGATTCCCCGTATCTTGCCAAAGTTAGTAGTAACCAATGGATCTACATCATCCAACTTTTGAGAGAGTACATGGAAAGTCTGTAGCAAACATCCCAACAAGCAGAGAGTCAACGGGGCACCCGATCCTCTGTGAACCACACATGCCATCATGGCTCTCCAAACATAATTTGGCCACATGCATCTGGGAAGTGACATGGTCCCACATTAGTTGTCTATTTATCTGGTACAGCAAGGCAAATATATTTGTATCCACTGGAAAAAAATGGAATGATGGTGGAATGCAGCTCCAGTTTCTCAAATATGAGCTTGTTAAGGAAAGCTCAAAGCACTCTTCCTGCAGCAAGTAGCTCTCATTGATTTCACATAGATGAAAGCCGCATCTTCAATCATCATTAGTCATCAGAGCATCTCCTAGTGACCATTCTTTTTCCCATAGTAGCAATGTGGTGAGAGTGGCCATTGATGTAGACTTCCCTCGTATAAATCAAATCCAGTTAGCTGTGGGTCTATATCCTAGAGAGAACAAAATGGAAATAGATCATTAGTAAGAACAAGTTAACAAAGTGGTAAGCTAGATGTTTTATGAGGGCTAGAAACACATAAAGAGTGGCGAGAGTTGGGTATGTTGAGCACCACCAAGAGAAAGTCATGACTTGATATAAAACTACAGGTAGCATAGTTACTGTTAAGTTATTGAGCAGCTCGACAGCTAACTTTACATATATTGATGTAGAAACAGGCTTTATCAAATACACAGTTTTGAAGCATGTTATGCTACACTGTCTTTTCAGCACTGTAGGTTGTACATGAAAATGTCTTCTTTATTGATAATTTAATAATTTCAAGTAACTAAAGAACTGATCAACAAACCTACTCAGAATCAAGATTCCATAAGCAGAAACTTCAGACTCCTATTTTGAAAATTGTCATTATATGAATGGAAGGTCAAGTTGTCAGAATGATTGTATGCATTGAGAAATAAATAAAAGGAAGTATCCAAACCCATATTTTATAATAAACAGAACAAATGTATTTAAATCCTACCTCCTTGTGAGTTCAGGTTCCTGGCCATTTGTCAAATTTTATAGGATATATCATTTTAAAAAAAAATTTCTTTAAACTAATGTCAAGAATTTAGCAGAGAAAGTGCCGTGATACAGCACATACAAAAGAGAAAGAAATTGGTATCTTCTTTTTATATAGACCAAAGATATTTTCTCATCTAACTATATGTTTCAGCTCACAATGAATTTACAATGTGTAAATAAATTTTTGAGTCAAAGTCAATATGTTTTAAATACAAATTTTTTTCTCATTGTCTGTGAGAGATCAAAGGAAGAATACAAAAGAAGCAGGGTAATTTAAAAGAACAATCACACCTAATTGTGACATCTTGCATATTAACACTCATCAAACATCTCATGCTGTTTATTCAGTGCAATTGAAAATGCATCCAAACAAGCTGTAATACTCAGCGCAGTGCAATCTGCAGGCTCATCTTGCACCAACTGTCAGCATGCAGCTCAGCAATCCTGTCTTTTCTTGCTCAAGCCACCTTTTAAAGTGCTTACTGTGGAAATAAGAATGTTGATTTGTATTAGAGATGGTTCTATCCTGTTAAAGTAGAGCAAGAGTCCTGAGGAAGTGCTGCTCTGTCAGTGATACTGCCCTCCCACTTTGTGTTATTTTAAAGGAGACTGTATAACTATTTAGGGCAGTAGGAGATTTGTTTGTGAGGCTGATGCTCCTTTGCTTCTCAACAATCCACCACCAGAGAAAATAAGAAGATAAATGTCGTTCTTCAAGCGTATTCCAGTTTGTGTTAATTCCCTTCCTTTGACTGTGAAAGCACATTAACAAACAAAAGGTAAGCCTTCCTGCATGATTTACCAACAGAGCTCATGTCTGTAAAGAGTGTATTATACCAATGTATGCTCTGAATCAATGTCTGTAAAGAATGATTTTGTCCATGCTTCCTTTGAATCATGGGATGGGGGGGTTGAGTGGGCTGAGTCTTGTTTGCATTTGGGGTTAAGAGATACTATTCTGACACATAAAGGAAAAATCCCACAGGAGGCCTGGAACGCTTAGTTAACCAGTTTCTTCAGTGTCGTTTTCAATTACAGCAATTTACAGACATTCTCCTGTTTGAGATTGGTATCTCATTAATAGTCTAAGATAGTTGGTTATTAACAAAATAACACTCCCCTTTGCACTTACAAGCCTTTACCTTCCTTAATTGTGTTAAGATAATCTGATTCCCAGTTTTCACTGATATGCTGTTTTAATAGAATATTGGAAGAATCAGAAATCTGCATAGCATAGAGAATTTTCTAATTTTTCCGAGTTTTGTTCTGGAAGTTCCCAAAATGCCCCATGTCGCATGTGTGCAATTATGGAGAAATGTAGTATTGATCTAAAATTATTTTCTAGACATAACTATTCTAATAATCTTTACAATCAGGTAATATAAAAAAACAAAACTGGTTTGTCTTAGTGAGATCTCTGAAAGTAATATGCTTTTAAAAGTTACACATTTTGAAGTTTTCTTTCCATTATTAATGTTTTTAAGTAGATGTCAAGCTCTTAGGTTTAATACATTTACTTTTTATTCAATACAATCCTATGAAAATGGGCTCAATCACAGGCAATCGAGGTCCAAATGCTAACTGTTGGCCAGCATCTCTGGTTATCAATAGAAGAGCCAGATTTCTTGGCCATCTGACTTAAAAGCTGTCCTCCTCACCATTTCTTCTGGACTATTTTCAATTTATAATTATTTATGGAAACTCATTGTTGGGCTATAAAATTGGCACAGTAGGCAAAGTGTATGCCATGCAAATATAAGGTCCCAAGTTTGGAGATCACAGTACTCTCACCACTGGAGAGTGGCATGCACTATAATTCTAAAGATGGAGAAGCAGAGACAAGAGAGTACCTGGAGCTCATTGGCTAGCTAGACTAACTGATTTGATAATCTTAGGTGCAGTGAGCGACTCTGTCTCACATAATAAATTAGAAGACAATGGAGGAAGATACCCAACATCAACTTCTAGCTTCCAGCCTCCATATACTCATGCATATACATATGTATATGTACATACAACTCTACTCAATCCCATAGTGTTTGAACTTGAATTACCAAAAGTGGTTTTGGTATTGTATATTCTTTTAAAATATGGGGTCTAGTGAATACTCTTAAAAACTTTACAGAAACAAATTTTATTTGATTTAACTTATTCTTACTGGCAATCTAGTTTATTTTTTGTGGCATTCCATTTCTAATCAATTTTGCTTTACATTAAATACAGTGATACTCTGGATTATACAAAATTGTGGTGATCATTTTATGAAAATAACTCTCATATTAAGAGAGATTGGAACTTTTTATGTACCTCAGAGCCAGTTACTGATGCACCATGAGGTCAGTTGGCCTGATACCCTGCTGAGTATTCAGACTATTTGTTTAACCTGCCTTTAAGAGAACAATGGGACAAACACCCTTAAGTGCCATGAATTTCCATGTAATCAACTTTTACTTTCTAAGCTAATGCACACCTTTAATAATGCATTCTTCTATGCTCCTGATCCAAGGAGCAATGGGTGTGTGTGTGTGTGTGTGTGTGTGTTTGTGTTGTGTGTGTGTGTATTATATAGTGATCCTTTGTGAGCATAATAAACAGGCTGCAAAAGCTCTTATGCAACAAATAATTGCCACAAAACTTGGAAACTACCTACGCTATTGCTTCATAATTGGTAAATTTGCTTTAACTTCCTGTAAACTATTAAAATCTCCTACAAAGTATCCCTTATTCCTTCCCCTGTGTGATGTTTTCTATGGTGCTTGTTCATAATTACAAAGCAAAGGTCTTTATTAGGGACAAGACAACCACAGGTAATAAAAACATGTCAGATACATACCACAAATTGGCTACAGACAAGCCAGAAACCACAAACTACAGACAGACAGAAGACACAAGGGAAAAACTGGAGAATTCAAACTTGTGTTTGCTTTTGGTGGACCTAATTCAAAAGCAAGTCTTGAATTTTCTTTCCTTAATGGAATACCAACACAATTTGGTGTCTCTGAGGTTGCCTTCAGTATGTTTACTGACACACACATAATCATGTTGAAATAAAAATGTATATGATGACATGATTTTGTATTATGGTGATCTATGTGAAGTGTTCTGATAGGTCTTTTTTCAGACACTTAGTTAGGAGACTTACTGTCTCAGAGATATTATGGAGATGCGGCCTTCTTAGAATAAGTGTGTAGCTGAGGGTGGGCTTTGGCCATTTATAGCTTCACATAATGTCTAGTTCAAGCTCTCTGTTTTAGAAGATGAGATATCTCAGCTTGTTGCTTGTTCTACCTGCTGATGTCTCTCTCCTGTCATAATGGATTCACCTCTAAATCTGTAAGTCTTAAATAAACATTTTTTATTACTTGTGTCTTATACAACATTTTATCACAGCAACAGAAAGTAAATCATGTGCTTATCAACAATAAGAAACCATTCAAATCAATGAAAGACCAAATGTGCACAAAGGGATATAAATGAATCATAAAGTGGTCAGAAATTGAAATTCTATATAACCATGAAAATAAAAGATCTAAAGTATCAGTGTAGACAGATATTATAGATTTTTAAATTAAATTTCAAATGAATAGGAAAAGTAAACAGTTATTCAAAAAAGTTCAAGATTAAAAGCAACACTATTTATTATTAATAAATGTATAAATACATGGTAACAGGTGAATTGTCAACACTAAATAATAGAGAGAATGAATGGAATTAATTCTAGTAATTAATTAATTGAAACCTAAAATGGATATCCTATGGTGAGACTTTAAAAGGCCAACAATTAATTACAGTAGATTTGACACACCCTGAGTATCTAAAAGTGTTGGCTAATGTTTACATATATGGAAAGTTCATGATGAATTCTCTATATTTTATGTTCTCAATTATTTTAAATGAATAGAGTAAAAATGAATAAAAATATCTAGGAGACAGATCAATGATTAATAATTATATATATATATATAATATAATATATATATATATATATATCCTGATGTAGCAAATTACCAAATTCAGTGAATATACACAATGAGCATTTAAAACAAAATGACTCTTAGAGCAGACAAGTCCCATATTATGAGGAGATTAGTCTATCAGTCCAAGAGAGGCCAAGTTTCTGCAATTCATTGCTAGGTAGTCATTGCTCATAAAGTTTTCTATTATTTCTTCCTCTAAGTTGAGGCATGGATTATCTCAATAAGACAATATAAAAATAATAAATAGTATTCAAGAAAGCATCCTAAATAGCAATATAGCATCTAACCTTCATTTGTTCAATAAAAGACTTGGTTTCTCCACTATATGATTTCTTGGTAGCCCATGTTAAAAACAAACTAAAATTATTTAAGACAGTAAAGAATAACAATATCCATACAATATTTCATCCACTCAACAAATATTTATTAAGAACCTACAATGTGCAAGCTCATGTACTAAATGTTACAGAAAATTTAAGAAATATTTACTGTTGCTTCAAAGTAGACTGCGATATTATAAAGAATTAAGTTACATTAAAGAAGAGGTTCTTATGTTATAGATGAGCAGAGAGATGGCTCAGTGGGTAAAGGGATTTCCTGCTGATCTTGATAATTTAAGTTTGATCACAGAGACACACACATTAGAAGAATTTAACTCACTTCCATAAAGTTTTCTGTAACCTCCACATGCACACAATGAATTAGTAAATGTAAATGACTTAATATGTGTTTAATGGATACATGACAGATGGGGAAAGCGATCCAGCATGAACAGACCTCTATCATTACATAGACTCCTGTCTTTTTGAATAGCAGTACCTATTTATAATCTACTTTGCCTTTAGAAAGTCATTGCTTTTATTTGTTTTATTATACAACCAAAGTTTCCTCTACTGAATTCCAATCCAATTTAATTATAAATGCTCCAATCAATGATCAAACTTATCTATATGGCAGGCCGGTACCACTGAGAGTGAAGCACAATACCAGTAGATTTTGGCTTCATATTTTTCACTAGTGGTGGCCAAGATACAAAGATACCAAATATGATCTTATAGTGGGGTAAAACTGAAACCTAGCATAAACATCTGCATAATACATTTCCTTTTCTTCCTTTGTATGCTGTGTTCTTTGCCTGTAATAAAGATGTTCCGTGAACTCATCCAAATCCCTTTACTCACCAAATATTTAAAGAAACTAGAAGGCAACTATTTCCCATAGTAAACACTTAAAAGCAGGATCATTGCTATAGTCTGAAAGTTGTTTGACATGAATAGAAGAGAAAGGTCTGCCTCTAGTTAGTGGCCTATGAGACCTCCTGATCTCAAGACAATGAGAAGGAGCCATCAAGGATGAATATAAAAGGACACAAGGTGGAGAACATGTTCCAGTGAAATGAATAATAAATCTTTGGGGATGTCGTGGGCTTCATGATCCTTAGGGGCAGTTCAGATTCTCAGGAAGGTGAACTTGAAATGCTAAGGGCTCATTCTCATACTCAAAGCTACACATAGGAACTAATAGAAGGAGGAATTCATTGGTATTCCCTTACTTCCTATTGGAGCTGTTCTCATGGAATATCCCAATAAACTTCTTGCAGATAATCTTATCTCTCAAAATCTTGATTGGCCCTGCAACACAGAAAACTTGACATGGGACAAAAAAGGGTGAAATATTCCTCTTGTGAAGAGACAGCACTTTACTTTGACAAGAACTCAGAGAATGAACTCTAGACATGGTTGGCAATGCAAACTGGGGCTAAGTCATGTAAGCCCTTCATTAAAACGCTAGACTGTTTATATTTTATTTAGATTTCATCAACAAGTGATGAAAATCTATTATATTATAATTCCTGCCAGGGGACAGATATTATCTATCTACTTTACTCACAGAAATGTAAATGAACAGGCTTGTGGAATAGAGATGACCAAAGTAAGTTGTCCAGGTCCCACATCAAGATAATTATATGTGAAAAGGAAAGTGAATGTTTTGATATAGAAAACTAGAAGAAAATTAAAGTAAGCTTTACTAATATGCATATTTTATTTAAACCCAGTATTGCCACAAAGTCCCTGAAACATTAAGCATTGAGTTAGCCTTGGAAGACACAGGTGTTAGTAGATTCCACTGAAGGCTCTTTGTGACTATTGTTTGTTGTCAGTGTGTGCTAATGCATCGGAACTTATAACATTTGATAATGTTATTTGTCTTTTATCACATTACAGTTAAAGAAGACTTTGACTAAAGGACTACTGGGCAAATCTATCACATAAAATGAATACAGATATAAAGAAATAATAGTAATCACATCGTAAGTAAAGAACAATGTCATTAAATGAAATTTTACTACACAATCATTTCCAGCTACATAAAACAATCAAAATCAAGAAATACCTAGCCAGACGTAATAACACATGAGAAAAACGTTAAAGGTATTACTTATATAGCTTCATGAGGGATTAACATCCATCCCATCCATCGCATTAGCTGTGCTTTCTGCCCTAAGAATCCATGTACCTTGAATATTGAAAAGTGCTGCCACCATAGATTTATAAGCCTTTAAAAAATACTGGGTTTGTCTTTCTTATGTGAGTAATTCTAGTTGTGTGTATTCCCGGTTTGGTGATATACACATTTATGGGAATGCAGATGTATATATTTTATACATTTGAGGGTTTGCTTCTCCCAATATAAATTGAATCATCACAAAGTCATGACAACTGCAACCTTGAGTAAATGGGTTGGAGAAAAAAAAGGATAGGATTCCTTTCATATAAGTGTGAACTCTCAGCAGGAGCCATCCAGAATTCTGTAAAACTGATACTGAGCATGAATATGGTGGTAGATCACCAAACAACTTCTGAACCTTCCTCAACACATATATGTATCCACACCAGTCAGTCACACCAGACCTATAAACTTGGTATCCTTATTTGAAATGACAAAAACAAAAAAAAAAAAACCAAACCAAAACAACAACAAAAAACAAAAAAAGGTTTAATTAGCTAGATAGCATGTGGAAGGCCAAAACTGCAAGGAAAGGCTGATTGAAGGTACAAACACAGGACTGCCCAACTCCAAACATATGTCTAAATGGGTTTGCTACAGAGAGCTCAGCTGTGCACCCCAGTGAGACCAATTCAGTGCAGCCATATGCTCACTCGGCTGAGTATTTGAGGAGTATAGAGGACATGAGACACCAACAGGAACAAAACAGAAAAAGCTAGGGACCGGCATGCTGGGGTTAATTAATAGGCATAATCTTGAGCGGCTATGAACAGTGTGGTATTGGAACCTTATCCAGAAGCAATTTATAGTGGCTGCAAAAGGAGATGGTGAAGTAAGGCCTGTGGCCTCAGGAGCAAGAATACTAGAGCTATAAGGAACAATGATGACAAGAAAAGGTAATTCTAGTGTGGATATTCCTTATATCAGAGGGTGGAGGAAAACGATGCCACAAGGCTTTAAGGGGGAAAATAAGGATACATTAGAACCCAGAGTTTAAAGAAGGTATTTTCTGAGCTGTGACTATCAAACTTCACAATACTCAATGCATACAAGTTTGAGGGATGCTGGGCCAATGCTGTGGTCATTTGAATGCCAGATAGGGATTGTGTTACACTCATATAAGCCCAGCTTTTGGGGGAAGAAGTAGGAACTTCAAGAATTCAGTCACTCTTGAGTACATAGTGAGTCTTAGGATAGTCTGTTCTACTTTAGACCTTGAGGGTAGGGCTGGCAATGCTGCGGGAACAAGTGTGTTTTTCAATGACCACCTAAAGCATGGATCACAATTTATTATCTCACTTAATTTTCCTGTGCATCATGAGGCAGAGCTCATTACTATTCCTTTGTAACATGTTAAATCCAAGTCAGAAGCAAAGCCACTGGAACATTTGCCAACAAGACAAGACCAGAGTGAACTTGAAACCTATGAGAAGACATATTGGGAAGGTTAACGGACTCATTTGCTCTCTTTTGGTTTCACTCAGCTCTTCCTTCCAGGAGAAAGAGCATGCTGGCAGGCTTTACTAATGTTGTGGAGTGATCTTCCTTCTCCTTTCTCTGTAGAGAAGCATAAGTGGTTCTCTTTGTTGCTTTTCCCTTGGGCTATCTCTACTATCTACCTCTCCAGTGATTATTTCATTGAAAGAAAAAAATGAATGATTAGAAAATCATAATATAACAAAAAGTTAACGTTGGAGCAATACTCTGAAAACCAATAGGGAAGAAGCTCAAGAGAGCTGACAGGAGAATTGTGGTCAGTCATCTCGAGACTCCATTCCATGTTTGTGGAGTACCGAGGCTAGAGCCCCAAGGAAACATGGGAGGTCAGTTCTCGATCAGTGGTCTTCAGAGTAAGAGGTCCTTGGTCTCCAAGTATTATCATCCTTCTTGGAGCTCATTCCTGGAGGTTTGCCTAGACGCACACGGACTAGCAGCCACCACACGGGCGGTCAGTCTTCCTTCGCTTTCTAGTCAATTAAACATAGTACTCTTTCTCATAGTTATACTTGGATGCATCTCTTGAGCCTGGAGTATAAAAACAACACAAACACACAATCGACACACCGTTCTCTTAAAAATACCTAATGTGTAATCACATTCAGTGATTACTAAGTCAAATGACGGAAAAGGAACTGTGCTCTCTTGGAGGCTGGAGTATAATGGTGAAATACTGCAATTAGGAATTAGGTTTTCTAAAGAACACAGATGTTGTAAGGATGTTTTCATTTTAATTTGGCAAGATAGAAGCTGTTTAAAGTATGAATCAGATGCTTCCTAGTGGCAGAGGTTTGTTTGCTGTTGACATTTCTATGTGATGATTTTGAATTAGAGAATAAAAAATAAAAACCGACTCTACGTGCGATGCTGGTCATCTCAGGGTAGCTTGCTTGTATTTCTAGTAGTGATTGTTCAAACGAAAAAAAATGATTCAAGGGGACTCTTCTAATTCTCTCATCCTCTTCTCTCTTTCTCCATTTTCTTTCTCTTACTGGTGATGGGGTAGTGAGAACTGCGAAGAAGAAAACTATGAATTGTTACTCAGACTAATTTTTAGTCATCATGAGATACTTGAGAATCTGGAGAAAGTTAAGAATGTGAATTCTTAAGGATGACTAGGAAGTTACAGTTTAAGGTCAAGGGGTAGACTGTGTAAGACAGATGCAACTGGACCTGCAAATGCCATGGAGACTGAGGTTCCCAAAGAGACCAGAGAACAATAAAATGTGCACTTCAGACTGCAAAGGAGAAGGATTAAGAACTTAGGAATTTGTAGGCAACATAGGGGTTAAAGTATCTCATATACATGCATATATATATATATATATAAATATATTATATATAATATATATATAATGACAAGTAATAAAAATAGGTCATGAATTTGAAAGATTAATGAGGGGCATGTGGGAGAATCTGTTTGGGGGGAAAAGGAAGGGGCAAATAGTGTAAATATATCCTGATCTCAAAAACTAACAATTTAAAAATTATTGTGTTAAGTAAAATAAAAATGATAGAATCATTAAAAACAGCATGTACTCATTGAGAACAGAGGTTATGCTTTTTGCATTTTCAGATTTTAATAACCAGACATGGTTCTACAGGACTGCACAAAGTCCTTTCTGAGTGAAGCACCCTTACTCCTATCATGTTCCCTCCTGTAACACCATCTTCCTTTTTGTTTGTGGGTTTGGAATGCCTGATCTCTCTACAGTCTTTAGCTTATAGAGATTCAAGCAAGAGGAGATAAAATAGACAGAACTTTGTTAAAGTTCAGTGAGAACCCCTTTTTATTCCACAGAGGGGAGCATAGACTGCTATACAGATACTAAATTACTGTTCAATACAATGAGGATTTGAGGAAGCTATCGCAGATTTTCTGACAACCTGAAGGAGAAGTGGAAGCAGCAATTTTTACTTTTTTTTCTATTATACATCTGGACAATTCTAGAACAAATACCTTTTCACCTGTTGGCTGAACGTTGGAGAGCATCTTACCCTCTGTTCATACTTTTCTACAGGGATGGAAAAAGGCACTTATCATTAACTGTGCAAAAGGAAGCTTTCCTTTCTATTTATTGGAGCATACTATGAGGTAGCATCTCAAAATATTCATTTTAAGATCCAGAATCTATTTAGGGATCCTGATTTCAAATGAACAGGAAGGTGAAGGAGGTGAAGGAGCAAGCAGAGATGAGACAGAGAGTCTTTAAAAAGTCAGAGGCAAAAAAATTTGATGCATATGTAAGATACTGCAGGACATGTTTTTTCAAAGCAATGGGTGACCCTGTGATCTCCCAGAAGAAAATGAATAACACTCAGGAGCTCAGAGGAGACAGCCAGGTAGAGCTGATTGCTTCCTGTGATATTAAATTGATGCTCTTGTCTGGTCGGGCCACCCATAGGTCACAAGTCATCGCTTGTAGAAGCAACTTAATTATGCTTTCCAGTATCTTATAGAGAAAACTGGCACAGCCAAAGTAGTGTGGCATTTCCCATCCTCTACTGAAGCTTATTTTTGTTTCTAGTGAGTAGAGTGCCTGGGAAGAATGAAAATCACCCTTCCCGGTGCCCTGTTTAATTAACATTCCTTAAAAAGGAATCCCTCACTGCTAGAGAAGAGCCACCACTTTGGCAGATCGGGATGTGATGCTAAGTTGCTGGAGTGGCTCTGTGCCAATGGTGGGTGTCAACCTTGGCCCCTCCGAGTTTGATTAGCACAGAGAATGTACTTACGAATCTGTGCCCCTTTCATCCCCATCTTCTGCTGGAATTGGCAAACACTATAGTGACTATTGTTTATGAAGCAATTGTCGATGGAAGTTAGAGTGAGACCACCGACTTCTTTTATACAAGACACTAAACACCAACAATGGCTGCCTGTACCTCCAGACTTATGCAGAGTTTCAACAGTGACTCAAATGATAAAAATATCACATGAGCAATGTTTCCGTATGTAGACATGTTTTCAAATGTATCACAATGCTATTTGAACTTCTCACAAACACAGGATTTTGAAAAGTACTTAGTTCGCAGGCCATATGTGTAGCACATTAACAAATCAGATATCAATAATAATTTAATATACACATTGGCATAACGAATTTATAACTGTTTTCAATAAATTATAAAAATGGAAATAATTCTATTGTATTAGTAATTTTTAATTAATCCTTAAAACACGCTAAGTGTGATTATCACTAAAACTTTTAGGATTTTCAAATGATTTTTTTTTTTTTAATTTGGAGGATACAGTACATTACTTTAAAATTTCTGTAACTTCAAATAACAACGATTTCATGGTTTAAAAAGCAAAAACAAAAGTGAAAAAATGAAGCATCAGTTAAGTAGGGCACACCCATCCATGCTGAAATATCGGCTAAACTGGTCTCTCCATGCAGAGGAGAACAATTGTCTCCAGTGCTATGCCCACCAATGAACCCACCCGGCTCCAAGTGATGCTTCCAATCCAATGGTGAAACAGATGGCCTTTTAAAACTAAATGGGTCATAAAACAAAAACAAAAGCCATGAGCCTGGGAAAGCAATTGGTAGGCATAGGACTTATTGATAGAGATGAAGAGAAGATAAGAAAGTGGGAGGGGAGACAAGACTCCAAATACATTATGTTCATGTATGAAATTGTCAAAAACAGCAGAGTTAACATGTGCTAAAAGACTACCTTTTAATTACTCATAATTAGAAAAGTTTACCACTAAAAGTATTAACTGAAAACCAATGCCTTAAAGGACTCCTTGCCCTGTTCAAATGAAACTTAATAAAAAATATTTTTAAATACAACCAATAAAACAAATCTAACATATAACAGAATGGGACAAGCTAGATAGTGAAATGACTCATCAACCATTTTCTATGGAGGCTAGAAAAATGTTAATTATATAATTAAATCCAGTCCCTTTAATAGGCCATTCAAGGTGGTCTTCATGGCTTCCAAACAGAGAAAAGAAACAGGGATAAAAAACAAATTTAAAAAAAGCTAGTGAATAAAATTACAATATATCATATGCATATATTTATGAAATTATTTTAAAGCTATATGTTCTATTTTAAAATAATCTATAGTTAGTTGACAGCTCTACATGCTTGAGGAGAAGCCCAGTCTTTACCATTGTGGAAGGTTGTGGACACTGATATTATGGGGTCGCTTGAATATGTAAGGGGTTTCATCCTGGGATGTCATTATTAAAGACTACAGCTCTACATTGTAGAGAGCTTTGGATCCTCAGAACATGTGTATTAGGACACTTGGCACAATTGAAGAAGTCAAGAAAACTGGTGATGTTTTTACCATAAGAAAAGGATAGATAACATTGTCACTTGTGTGTAAAGCTTTGGACAGCTACGTAATACAGATTTAAATCAAAAATGACAGATCCACTGGCGCAAAACATAATGGCTGCTGAAGTGAACCTGTATGCCTTTCAGGTTAACTATTGAGTAACTTAAGTATTGCTTTCAGGTGCAAAGAGCGTGACAAGCTGTTGGTCAATGTTATAAGCAGGAAACAGTGTTTATTGCTCAGGATTCTCTGGGGATGGTTTGTTTTCCAAAGAGGAATTTTTAGGCAACTGATGATCACAATTTGACCTGTATTAAGTTGATATTCCCTGAATGAATTTGCAAGCATAGTGAATGTTCCATAAGATACAATAAAATAATTAACTGTGATTTTGTCATAGAAAATTTAATTCACCTCTAAGTTGTAAATGAAAAATGGAAACAAAGAAAAAAGGAAGGAAGGCAGAGAGAGAGAGAGAGAGAGAAGAGAGAGAGAGAGAGAGAGGAGAGAGAGGAGAGAGAGAGAGAGAGGGAGGGAGAAGAGAGAGAGGGACAGAGAAGAAAATACAACTGCCCCGATGTATGGGGAAGGAAGTAGGTTTATTATAGATGTGTAGGAGAGCAAAACCAGAGTCAAGAACCTCTAGAAGAGCCCAGAGTGGATATGACCAGACAGAGCTGTACCATGTCAGGAGAGGGAGGAGCAGAAGAATGAGGAGAGAGAGGGGAACCAGGTACAGCAGTCAGGATGCCCAAAGATACAAAAAAGCAGAGGCAAGCAAAATGGTTAGATTATATATTGAGAAGAACAACCCTGCTCCCTGGGCTGGGGAGTTCAGGATAGGGATAAGGTACACCAGCCAGGAGGGCCCTGTAACAGGCAGGGGCTAAGCCACAGGGAAAACTTGGAGGCCAGGTCCATTTTGATAGGTTAAATGGACACCTCAGCCATTTGTCTGCAGTTTGAAACCTAACAATTTGTATGCTTAATATGTTTTCTGAAAGTCTAAAATACATTAAGTATACCAAAACAAATATGGGATTGCTAATATTACATACAATTCATAGTACATATTAATATGAAAGAGGAATCATTGTAGCATTAGAATGTTTTCAAAAGTAGCTAATGAGAAACACTCACTTCTTTGCTTTTAGAATGTATCTGTTCTTTAGATAAGAGAAAATATAAGAAATCTACATTTAGAGAAGTAGTTGACCAATATTCTATATATCCTACTATGTTTAGTTCCTGACCATACATCAACTATCACCACCAAATAAATCTAGATAATTATATATATATAGAAACAAATGATGAGACTATTTGTTTTATAAACCATGAAAAAATAAATAAATTTGGGAACAGACAAATTGATAGAACACCACTCATAGCACTTTCAAAAGGAAGGCAAGCATGTCATCTGCATCACTAGAGAAATGTAGTCCAGAAAAGCAAAAACAAAACAAACAAGATTCCATTGCCTTTCAGAAAGGAATTAGTACCAAAACAAAACCAACAAAGAATAAAAGGACAAAGAAAGTCACAGCAACTCATCAGCATGGGGTGTGCTTGATTTGGGAGGAGTTTGGGAAGAGGAACAAATATGGTCAAAATTTATAATAGAAAAAAATTTAAAAGCTCATAAACTTTTTAAAAAGCCATGAAGAAGAAGGAGGAGGAGGAGGAAGAGGAGGAGGAGGAGGAGAAGAAGGAGAAGAAGAAGAAGAAGAAGAAGAAGAAAGAAGAAGAAGAAGAAGAAGAAGAAGAAGAAGAAGAAGAATTAGTATTATGCTCAAAAATTTGGCTGCTGCATACTTAAAATAATAGCTAGTGTTGCCATACAAACCAAAAATGTAAAATCATTTTTTAAAAATAAATAGTATATTTTTCACAAGTTCCATAAAGGCTTCAGGACTCAAAGCTGAGTCCTACCATGACAACTGCATTTGGGCGGTCCAGTCTCAGCCTGAAACTTTATTTGCTCTGGTTTATCACTGTGGTTATTTTACATCTCTAGCACTAACTTTACTTGTATTTGTTCCAAAATAAATTTCATGTTTTTCTTAACTTGTTTTTCATAATTAAACTTTCTTTAACAGTTCCTAGAATGTGTGTTATTAAAACTCATTATACACATTCACACTTGACTGCCATGCTTGGTTCTACATCCATATATCGAAGTGTTTTCCAGGCTCTATATAGGGGAAAAATTAAATAATAAATACAGAGACTTGAACGTTTTATGAGTGTCAGGATGAGAGAGTGCCTGCAAGGCCCATAAGGTTTCACACAAAAGAAGCATTACAGCTGAATCTCACATGCTGACACATCCCTCATCTATAAACTCTGCAGTAATGGCAGCAGTAAAGTGCCCTTCCATTGAGTAGAATTTCTCTCTTACATGCAATGGGAATAGGCACAGAAGAAATTATATTGACTGCTATAAAAAGAATTCAAATAAAACTCCCCAAAGTTTAATGTCTAATAATTTCAAATGCCTGGAGTGATTTATTGGTTTCCTCTGACTTCAGTTAAGCTTACACTTGGCAGTTTTCCCCCAACAGATATACTACCAAAAGGGAACATAAGTTTAGGTTTTCTTTACCTTCCTCTCTTTTATATTTCTTTTTGGTGGAGGAAGTGCAACACACTTTCATCTCCACTAGACTAAGTACACTTAAAACAATGTCTTCCTATTCAAGATCCCATCTTGGAAATAGCTGGGAATCTCACAGCCATAAGGACTGGCTACTCTCAAGATAATATGTTATCTTTTATATTAATAAGTAATAAAAAGTATGTTTTACTTTTGTTGATGGTATTCATTAATTCCATCTTTTATTTTCTGGACCTTGCAAATTTTGAAGTTTAAACATTGAAATTTCCAATTCATGTAAAGATGGGCTTTTTATTGTTGGTACCAATAAAGAAAAAGAGAGAGGTTTTGTACTACAGATAATGTATGTTGAATTTCAATCATGCAGAAAAGTAAACTCTCCAACTCAGTGCACTTGCACTGAATAGCAGGTAGAATTTCATCCTTTTAAAAAATGGGGAGTCACAGTGAATGTGGTTAATCATATCAGAACCATGAGAGCCACAGCCACTATGTTAGTAATGTCTGGACTTGAGGCCAGTTAGACCATATAGAGGATAGCAATACCTAGGGGAATACAATATTAATACTGCACACTAATATCTCTGGGGAATCTAATACTTATGTCTTTCACTTACATTAAAAATGGTATTTGCAGGTTTTTTTTTTTTGCATTAATTGTGAATTTTTAACCTTCTGGTTCAAATTTACACATTTTGTGAAACTCTAATATACACTCAAAGGAAACAATCAAGGACACTGTGTTCCTTGAGAAATCATTACAACCCATGTGCTGAAGAAAATAGAACAAGATGTAGTTAATTTACCAGGTGTACCCCGTAGTGACTCGCCAATTCTATAAGTAGTCCTTTCTGTCTGTCAACCTGTGCTGAGCTTGTATCCATTAGCTGGGTGTAGCTAACATTTGGAAGTGTTCTCTATAGGCTACAGCCTTTGCTATTGGTTATCAACATGGACTTACTACCTACAAGGTTTATCAGAAAATTGTATAGAGATTTACTGCAGAAACATCATCAATGCTCCAAGAAGACTACACAGAAAGGTCAAAGCTGCCCCTTTTCTTTCTCACCATTCAAAAAGAGCATAATGAAGCCTTAGAAAATATCAGCTACTCTTGACAGAAAAATATTTCCCAGCTCTTGTAGAGGTGTGTCAACTCACTCATCCTTGTCATTAGTCTGAGACTCTCAATCACCACTACTTTATTGATTTTGGAATATGCAAATTAATTTTTAAAGGACCCCCATCTAATATTTTGGATTTCTAATTGCCTTTATTTCAATAATTGTATTCTCAATTAGCCTAAAGAGAGAACTATAACCCACTTACCATTCAACATGCTTTATTGATATTGTATTATAAGTTAATACTATTTGTATTATTATTTGGATATTTAGTATTCCTGAACTCTGTGGCTGGGAGCAGTGGCTGGGATGTACCACAAAACAGAGCTTCCTTTCTTTGCCTTCCAGACCACACAAACTATGTGACAGAGGAGCATGGAAACGTGGCAGAGCCAGCTTCATAAACATCTGCAGAAAACGAAGGAGCTTGTTGAAACTCTTCCTTGGAATCCATCATTTTCGAAAGGGTTAACTCAAGCCCACAGAAACAAGAAGCAGCAAATCTCCACTTTAAAATCCCTGGGACACAAAACTTTTCAACTTGGCAATTGCATCTTTAAAATACAATCTCATATGCTAGCTTCAGAATTCAGTTTAAAAACACATGGGCGAATCCAGGGGGGAAAGTTTGGTAAGACTCCCTCTTGTCATAGCCAGAATGATATTTGAAGTATTTGAAGTTTGTCTAAGTATGGGAGCAGACGAGCTCAGATGACATTGGAGAGTTATCTCACTGGTGAGTCCAGACTTCACACATTTCACAATGTATCAACACAAAACCTGGGGAAATGTCTAATGCTTGCTTTGGGAAACTAAAATAATACCAGATACAATGATTCATATCATGACAATTACCTTTCTTCATTTTTATTTCAGTGCATTTGAGCAGTTGCTCGTTTAAAAGCAAATGCTCACCCTTAAACTGCAAAGGCCAACTTAAGAGACTGAAATGTGAAGGGATTTGAGGGAATTTCCTCCATCTAAGCAATCTCTAGACACGTCTATACAATTTATAAATACTTGTATATTATATATTACTATGGACATGTAATTGTGCTGGAGCTATGTGGATTGCAAACTTCAGGAAGAATAATGTCTTTGTCGGATTCCAAAGCAACTTTTACTTCCCTAAGTCAATTAATATTCACGCATTTGAGAGATTAATTTTAATTACTGCTGGCACAATCGATTTCCTTCTGCGAGCACAGACGAGGTTTTTTTTCTTAGAGCTACAAAATTTCTTTAACTGAAAGAGAAAAAAAAAATGTATTTTAACCTAAATTCAGTTGCAAGAAAATCGCTAGAAACTCAAGCACTCGCAGCTCACTGGGAAAGAAAAGCTAGGAGTCAGGAGCCGAGTGAAGCAGGCTAAAATCCCAAAGGTGGCTGGATGCCTGGCGCAGTCAGCCTGGGCCCTAGGCTGAAATACTGCAAAGAGGCTCATCTAACTCAAGAAAGTTAAGTTGGACTGTATGATGCAAAGTCCTAAAAGGCAGTCCAAGATAACCTGTGTGACAGAATCCTACTTCTTTCTCCTGGATCAAATGCAGCGACTGTAACCCTTTAGTGCCCGACGGAAAGAAGGAGATGGTGGGGAAGGACAGAAAGAAACAGAGGGTGGGAACATCGGAGCTTATGAATAAAGCCATCCTCTTGCTAACTGCATCCCCAGAGAAATTCCCCAAGAAGCTTAGAAGTCTGGGAAACTGGGCCGAGGCAGCACAATGACGACCGGAGCTCTCCCCCAACCCCCAAGCAGGATTTTCTAAAGCACTGGCTGTTTCTTCTCCTTAAAGTATCTCTAGGAGAAAAAATCGCCTGGTCCAAGAGGGATCTCCCTGCTGAGAGATTTTTTTTTTCAAGGCAAAGTTGAGAGGCAGAATGCTGCTTGGCTTTCCCACTGATGTCACAAAACCAGGGTTTTGAAGCCCAGTGCGGGCGGAGAGGTCGCGATGCCTTGGAGATGCGCGAGGTGGGCTTCCAGTCTGCTCGCCCCATTTCTCCGGCGCCGCGTCCGCAACCCCTTCCGCACAGTGATACCCAAACCCGCAGCCCTCTCCAAAGCAAAGAGGCACAAACTTACCCTCAGGAAGACTCGTCCACGGAGGAAGCCCCCTCATCTTCCCCCAGTCCTTTTTCAATTATTCAAGGAGACAGTTTTAACAACACTTCCCAGTCAAATTCAAGCCGAAATGGTCAAAGTATTTACCAGTTTGCAGATGCTTTCTTTTCAACCTCTGGAACTGGGTAATTCTTGTTTCAGAATTCAAGATGCTTCCTCTATTTATTTATTTATTTTTCTTTAAGCAGCCGCAACCCCAGATCCACCTCCCCCTCCCTCGTTATTCACCCACGGACACTTCCTAAACGTGTGGATTGATGCTTTTTTTCTCTCCAGATGCTGCCACGATCCAGAATCCTGGAGAACCAAAGCCGCATCCGTGTAATTCCAACCATCAGGCAAGAAATACAAACGATCAAACAACCTTACTTCTTTGAGCTGCGATCAGATAATCCTACTAATCCAATAGATTTATCTCGATTGGAAATTGACCTCAAAAATGAATTCCCAGTGCTGGTGTCCAGTAGAACGATTCCGTAGCCCTATCCGGGTTACCGAGGGGCCGTGGTTTCTTTCTTTTCTTTCCTTTTCTTTCTTCCGTCCTTCCTTTATTTTCTTTTAAAAAATATTTTTGGATTCTGGGTGCACTGCTTGCAAAAAAACGAAAAGAAAAAAAAAAAAAAATGCGAGGACCCTGGTTTTCCCCTAATACAGGTTTCTACTCCAAATCGGTGCAGAATGAAAAATGATACAAAGGTACCCCTAGTGGCTCGAGGCGATATTGCAGGGAATTCACTTTTTCCTCCATCCCCTCTTCACCTTTTCCACCCCCTCCCTGGTCCGCTGGCATCTGGGGATAACTTGCTGTTATAGTAACCAGAGGGGCTGAACCCTGATTAATACTAATACAATGAATCTGCCTAGGCAGGTAGGTAGGATGACTTTTGCCCTTTACTGGAAAACTGAAGGTCTGTGTTTCTGATTCTTCGGCATTTAAAGTTTTCCCCCAATAGCATTTAGTAGCTAATGTGTCAATTTAGGGAAGCACTGAGATTTCAAAGAAATATATTTGTTTTCTAAACACCCATAGTGAGTAGTTAGCACGCACACCACACACACACACTTACCACAAAAAGTACTGTTCTTCCTGAAATGTATTGTTTTCAGAAATTCATTTAACCTTTTGTTTCCTTTGAATAAGTATAATAAAGGACATGAATTATTTAGATAATATTTTATCATTTGGGATTTTTAAATATTTCCAATTAAGTCTATTTTTTGTCTGTGTGTATACGAATGCATAAACTTGCACCTTGCAAGCACATATGCCAGAACCTATGTATGGAAGACAGTACAACTTTCAGGAGTCAGTTCAGTTCCCTCTATTTCATGGCCCCTGGGGGCCTAAATCACATCTTTTGGTTTGATGTCAAGCATTTTTACCCACTAATCCATCCTGCCACTTTCATTTTGGAATGAGATTTGCTTGGAATATATGTGTTTTTATCATTTTTCTCATATATTATATATATATTGTGTGTGTGTGTGTGTGTGTGTGTGTGTGTGTGTGTGTGCATGTGCTTATGTGTATGCTCTCTGTGTGTGCAGATGCCTGTGGAGCGCAGGAGAAGTTGTTGGATACCCTAGAGCAGGAGAAACACGGCTTTTGTGAGCCATCCAGCAAGCGTATTAAAATTTGGATTATCTATAAAAGCAGTAAGTACCCTCATTGCGAAGCCATTTCTCCAAACTATTATTTTGGATTTTTTATGTCTGTTCAGAAAAGCAGGCATAATGTCTCTGAGTGCAGGGAAAGGGCAACGCCTAACCATCAAGCCCCAGGTCTCCATGATGCTTCCTTGAAACCTTGAGAGTTCAGTGGCATCAGCACCAGGAGCTCTGAGAGGTTCCAAAGAAAGGGATCAATGCTGTGAATTTCAGGCCTCTTTTACATAGCAATATTCTGCATAGTCTTGCAAACAGTGTCTATCAATAAGCCAGCAATCTTTTAAAATGAAGATTTTAGGTCTTTAGCACTGAGATTCTCCAATTTTAACAAGCCCTCTGAGAACACTTTGATTATCAAGGGCCTGGTAAAATACAGAAGTGGATTCTCTTTCATGCTGATGGGTTCCGTAGCTGCAAAAACTGGAAAATTTTTCTTAACCGACTAAATAATTAAGCCTTTAAGTTGTGAACTGTTAAAGAGTCAGGAGACATTTCTTCTACCACTAGCTTTGCTGCTAATTGGCTATGTGACGTTGAGCAGTAACTTTTGCCGATGGTTAATTCATCTATTAAAGTTCAAAATAAATCAACAAATGCATATGCTTCTAGATGGAAGATTCAATATCATAAATTAATCTATAATACAAATAAAATTATTATTAAAATATAACTACAGTTTGTTCACAGAACTTGAAAAGTTAGTTCTGAAATATGTAAGCAAAAGCAAAGAGTAAAAAAAAAAAAAAAAAAAAAAAAAACCTGCTTAAAAGAGTAAAAATTAAAACCAAAGGAACAAAATTCATGGAGTTGCAATGTGAACTATCAAGTTTGAATCCAGAATGGCTGCAGTTAAAGTTTAGTCATAGAAACTAGTTCAGAGGAATAGATAAGAAATCCCAGAAATCTTTGCATACATTTTTGGAAACTGGATAAATAAAAGTGTTATTAGAAAACAATAAAAGCATGTGAATTATTCAGACATGTCATCATGCTTATGAAAAAAATAGATTTCTAGCTTCTCATCATACCTGAGTTTCTATTTAAGATAGTATAAAGGACAAAAAAATGAACCAGAAAGTACTTATATATTTCTTATATACTTATATATTTCTCATCAGCATATTTTAAACATACAAGTCAAAAATATACCATGCACTTGACCATGGAGAAGTCAAATTACCCAATAAGTGTCTGAAAGGGCACTCAGTGACCTCTGGTCTTCAGAGAAATTCACAGCATGATGGTAAGATCACACCTCACAGCCACAAACTTGGCTAGAATCACAAACTTCGTAGCCCTGCATAATGATGAAGATGTGAAGAAACTAAGGAGAATAGAATTGGTGAAGGTTCAGAGGGCTCAGAAAGCACCTAAACTAAAAATCACCAGATAAGCTCACAGCCTACAAAATTAACTTCCTGTTCTTAGACATTATCGTTGCAGAATTGCTTTAAAAAATCTAAAAGTATATAGTCTAACTACTTCCAAGTCAATAGAATATTAACATACTATAATAATAGAAGTATAACAGAGATACATGAAAGTCCTTTAGCTACTTGAGTTGCCATGGATAAATCTCAAAAATATTACATAGACAACAATATTGGCTATTGCCTGAGATGTCTAATGGATATTAAATACTAAATCAATATATTAAATATAATGATACTAGAAAGATGACTTATTGTTTAACATAATTTGCTGCTCCTTCAAAGAAATGGGTTTTGATTCTCAAAACTCACATGGCAGCTCACACTCATCAGGAATTTCAGAGGTCTGGTGCCCGTTTCTGCACTCCAGTGGCAAAAGTCACACATATAATGCACATACATACATTCAGATAAACACTCACACTCATACATATGAGAAATAAACATAAGTGAATCTTAAAAGCATGTGAAAATTGAGGGCCTATTAATTTGGGCAACATGGGTATGTAGCCCAAGTTTATTATCTGAGTTAGAGAATAAGCAAAAATTCAGTGCCAAGATTTCCTCTGGGAAGGATTGAGTTAATGAATTCCCACCAGCATCCTGAACTTATCACCTGAATCCACAGTACTTCATTTCCCATGCTGTAACTTGAGCTACTCTTATATATAAATTAATTCTATACCTGAAATATTTCATTAATATAAAATACTTAGACTAGATGATTTCTGTGAACCCTTATAGCATTGTATATTTTTTAATTATAAGTTAAAACTTTCAGAGGGAAATAGCTTAATGACTTTGAGTGCAAGTTAAGAAAGCCATTTTCATTTAGTGAAAAACGAAAAACGTGGACATAAAACATAAGTCAATGTAGATATTTTAAAAATGTAAAAACTCAGAATTTTTTTTTTACTGAAAAGAGATTTTTCATATAGTTCTTCTAAATACATCTCAACCACAGTTTTCCCTCCCTCCACTCTTCCAAGTTCTCCCCAAGCTGTCCTATACCCCAGATCCACTCCCCCTACATCATTTCACATCAGAAAATGTGCTACATTTTCTGAATCCATTCTTCAGTTGAAGGAAATCTACTCTGTTTCCAGTTTCTGGTTATTATGAGTAAAGCCGTAATGAATATTGTTGAGCAAATGACCTTGTGGTAAGATGGAGCATCCTTTGATTATAGGTCGAAGAACAGTATAGCAGGGTCTTGAGGTAGATTGATTCCCAGGTTTCTGAGGGTCCCCAATATTGGTTTTTATAGTGGCTTTACACGTTTGCACTCACACCAGCAATGAGAGAGTTCTCCTTACTCCACTTCCTCGCCAGCATGAGGTTTCATTTATATTATTGATCTTAGCCATTATGACAGGTTAAAGATGAAATCTCAGAGTAGTTTTTATTTGTGTTTCCCTGATGGCTAAGGATGTTGAACATTTCTTTAAGTGTTTCTCAGACATTTGATAGTCCTCGGTTGAGAATTCTATGTTTAGATATGTATCCCATTTTTAAATTTGGATTATTTCATTTTTTTATTATTTTTTTTTATTATATTTTTGAGATATTTATATATTTTGGATATTAGCCCTCTATCAGATGTGCAACTGGTAAAAATCATTTCCCAGTCTGTCGGCTGCCTCTCTGTCCTATTGTCAGTGCTCTTAGCCTTACAGAAAATGTTCAGTCTCATGAGGTCCCATTTATTAATTGCTGATCTTAGTGTCTGTGCTATAGTTGTTCTGTTTAGAAATTTGTCCCTGTGCTAGTGTGTTCAAGGCAACTCCCCACATTCTCTTCTCTTGGGTTCAGTGTATCTGGTTTTCTGTTGAGGTCTTTGATCCATTTGAGTTTTGTACAGGTATAAATATGGATTGATTTGTATTTTTCTATGAGAAATCCAGTCTGATACACTCTTTGTTAAAAATGTTTTCTTATTTTTTTTTTACAGTGCACATTTCTGGTTTCTTTATCAAAACTCAGGCATCTATAGAAGTGTGAATTTATGCCTGGGCCTTCAGATCAATGCCACTGTCCAACATGTCTGTTTTTATGCTGCTACCATACAGTTTTTATTACTATAGCTCTGTAGTATAGCTGGAAATCAAGAATGATGTTAACTCTAATAGAGAATTCAGAATTTTCTAAATGTTCTCCATGGAGAAATTTTTAAATCCCATTATTTACATTTCTAGGAAGTAGAAATGGATTCAGAGTTATTTGTTTCTATAATGAATAATAGAATTTTCAGATAGCAGGCAAAATTCACCATCAAAATCAGGAGAAAATGTGGCAGAAATGGAGAAGCAGGTAACACATAACTAGAACATTCTTTCATTTTCCTTCGATCTCAGAAACACTATTCATTTGGGCCTCTGGAATGGTAGGAGGGATGATCAATGGATCTTGCTGTGTCTCACCACTTACAGAGAAACTACCAAAGCCAGAGAAGCCACAAGCAAAATCACAACACAAATTTTCTACCAGAACGTTTCAAATATAGTATGTGAATTCAAAACGAATTATTTGTCCGTATGACAGATAAGAAATGAAAATTTCATTTCAAAGTCACTTGGTTTTATATGCACTCATCCAAAGAGAAGACACTAAATATTAGGTATCACTTATAAAGCGAGTTTCTCAGGTGTGACAAGCAGTGTGAGATTCATACCCTCTACTCTAGCTGGGCTGGAGAAAAATGCTTTAGTTAATTGGGAAGCAATCAGCTTCCACCATTCAGACTTTCTTGGAAATAACTAAAGCATTTTTGGGATGATTAAACAGTGAATGAGGTGACAATTTAATATCAACAGAACAGGCAGGGAGGAGGATAGGACATGCGATGTTTATAAAATCTGTAGAGACTGACATAATTTTTGAGCAACAGTTTACCAAAACCTGCTTGCATTTTGGAAGTAACCTTAATAACGCTCCAAGAGCAGTGACTTTGAAAAGGCTCATACTACAAATCCTAAGTAGGACTTGACCATTGAATTCTTGGATGTAAATAGATAGTTGAGCTATTTTTAGGAACATTATGCCATCCATGCCAAACAAGTGTTAGACGTTGGTACTCAACTGAAAGCTTCGTCTGTGACAGAAAATGAGAGACAGGAAAAGTGGGAGGAGGCTGCAGAGCACAGAAAAGAAGGCTACCAAAGGAAAAGTGCACATAACTGCAGGTCTCTAAGAAGCAGACAGAAATGCACTTGATTTAGTAGCTATTCTGAAACAAATGTTTAGTGAATGAATGAGTTCATAGATCAAACAAGGATGCCAATTGCTATATAAAAATAATTAATATTGACATTGGATGGATTGCTAATCTCTTCAGGAAGCGAAGGTAATAGAGGAGAAAAGCAAAGCATTAGGATGATTTTCTCGTGGGGAGGACAGGCCAAAATGAGCCGACCTGAGTGCTGGGGCAACTGAACTTAGGACTATCCCACCAAAATGTCAGCCATGGAAAACCTGGGATAAGATGACACATCCTACTGTCATTTCTGCACATAACAGAAAAGTCATTATTGACAGATTAATGCCAAATGGGTCATGTGAAGAAGTGAGTAGCAAGGTGTTACTAAAAGAGAGATGGCACTATTCTGCTGTTGTTTTTAATATGTCGGAGCTTTGCTAAAAAGAATCATAATGGGTGGTTTTGCAAATTTGTGAAAAATGACACTTATTTTTGAAAAATTTTATACAATATATTTTGACCCTATTCTTTCCCCCTCCCTCCAAATCCTGAGAGATCCTTAATAATCAATGATCAGGTAAGATGACTTAAGTTCTAACCACTACCAAACATTTTAGGATTGTGCTCTCACTGTAAGAAAGGTAAATAGCATATACATGGAAAAATCAGTTTCTGAAGTAGTCTAGAGGAGAAACATTTCCTCTGTTGTACACTACTACTACATGTTTGAGACTTAAATCTAAACGAATGGCATTCTGGAATTATAAAAGGTATGAAATAAAAAATCAGTGCAACATTACAACTACAGCAGACATGGCTGCATACAACCTGTCTCCTTCTACTGGTAGCTGTGCACAGCACATGATCCTGCTTAATTAGAAAAGACTACTTTAAACACTTGACTGATGTGGAGTATTTAAGGTAAGCACTAAGAGAACACACCTGCTTAGATGCTAAATATACCAGATGCATCTTTAAGTTTCACCATTGAAGATAGCTAATGCAAACCAAGGTATAATGAGGAAGCTTAGCTATTTAAGATGAGATCACTACATCAAGGTTGTTTAAGAGGGCAAGATGTGTATGTGTGTGTATGTGCGTGTATGTGTGTGTATGTGTGTGTGTGTTTTTGTTGTTATTGTTGCTGCTGCTGCTGCTGCTGCTGTTTTCTAAGCCAGTGTCTCATCCTGTAGTCCAGGAACTTGACTCAAATCCAGCGTGAACTTGGCCTTTCAGGATGAAACATAATTTTAAAGTCTGAAGTTGGGAAAAGCTGGTTATCTATCTGGATCTTTCTAAACAAGTTTAGTAATCTTTTTGACCAATTTGAAAATGTTACAAATATTGGTACCATTATGCTACTAATTAAAGATCTATTATGTTGTCCTTTGAGAGATTTATAATTTATTTATAATTTATTAGTATTATAATGTACTAGTATTATGTGCTAACCATTACTTTTAAACATATAGATATTCAACTTTAAAGATTTTAGCTGATAATAACTAATTTAATGTTATGTCATTGTGGGATAACTCATTGTTTTTAAAGTTTGTTTTTAATGTACTATTCATGAAATAAAATAATGTTTACACTGAATCTTACATAGATCATGACCTGTAATTATATGTGTATACAAGTGTGTGTCTCTTCACATGTTGATATACATACATGAGGATCTAAAAGACCTAAATCATTGTTTCATAATCTAGAATAAGTTAAATTATAGAAAAACATCTTAAGCATAATTTTGGAATAGCATCCTACCAAATAACACCCATTAGGGTGTTCACAAAATATTAATAAATTTATGTTTCCAATATTAGCAACAAATCTGTGAATTTTGATCTATAAGCAAGTCCGGTGAGAATTAATTTCTGTTTTAAGCTGGTAATAAACATCAAGTTACATCTCAGGACAAATACTGTCTCTCACAGAAAAGGAATGAGTAGTCTTCCTCCTCTGCATAGAATTCTATGCTAATTAAAACATAGCACTACCCTAGACCCTCATTCTTATTCAATGTGTGATTCAATAAGCATCATCTACCTGTCTTGAAATATTTAGTTCTGCAGTTTCCTAAAATATATGTAACAAAAGTTTATAAAGGGCAGCTAATGAGCAGATTTCCACTTCTTAATTCTGTTATCTTTAAATCTCTGCCTTTCTTCAAGTAAACAATTACTAGTTAGATGATAATTTTTTAATTATTTGCAACAGATTACAGGATATCAGACATGTTTCAAAGATTTTTTGAAAATCTTTTCAATTTGAGCTTAGTGTCAGCCTTTTGCCTATATATGAATAAAATCGTATCTAGCAACTTGGAAACAAACAATAAAATAATGTCATGAAACAGAATTGCAAAACCATATGACATTCTATGCAAACAAAGCCCAGTCTTTGAACTGTCCATCCTAAAGTTTATGCTCTTTGGAATGAATAGCCTGAGTGCTGTTGATTTTTTTTTCCATAAACACTTCCAAAGCCTCCTATAGGGCCCCTCAAGCTAAGAAACTGTGCTTTTCTATTGAAGCTGTAATCTGAGCTCCTTATTTCTGAATTGTGCTTAAAGAATGGACAAAGGAAAGAGGAAAACAGTACATTTTCAAAGTCTTTGATTATGTGTATTATGCAAAAATGTTGTATCAACAGAGTTTGAGGATTTTTTATAAATTAGCAATGTTGACAGGATACTAAAATAGATAATTACATGTTACTAAGATGTCTCTTTGCTATGTGGTGGTGTGAAAGAACCACTCCTGGCTTATTGCTCTTTCACTTTCCACGTCCTCTTCACTCCCATGTCTAGAGTGACCACAAGAAGACAGCTCAGTGTAGCAACTCCCGAGGCCCACACAAGGCATTAGACACTCACAGTATGCTTCAATGACAGCTCAATGAAGAGGAGCTCTCGGGTGCTGCTGTATATTCCACAGGTTTCCATTGCCACATAGGAAAAGGTAAGAACAGAAATGGCCTAAGGCCAGCATGAGGTCTGTGGCATTGATGAAGGAGAGGTTTTTGTGCTACACTGCTTCAGACGTTTGCCTTTTTGTCTCTTGTTATTAACAAGCTCGTTAAATTGTTATTAACATATTTGACATAACTGAACTTTACATTGTAAACAACAAACAAATATAAATGTGTTAAATATAAATGAGTAACATGAAACTTGTAACTACCCATGCACCATAGGGAATGCCAGGATTTGAAACTCTTTATGAATGTCACTCTGTACAACAAAAAATATTTGTGGGCATGATTTAATGAAGGGTCTTAAGACTAGAAGAAGCAACTCAATTGTTTGACTGAATCCAGTATAATTACAGATGTGTATTAGAGGAACACAGATAAATCAGAGTTAGAATGGATAAAAGTATCAATGAAATGAGAGAAACTTCCAGGTGCCTCCTATTCCTTGAGATGATCCTGAAGGGGTTACAGCCAAAGCAGAGAGGCACTGTCTGAGAATCTGAGGATTCTTTGAAAGAAACATGCCTTGACCAGTCTGTTCCAGGCTTCTATTTCCAAACCGTCAGAGAATAAATCTGCCTTGTTTTAAGTCATTACATTTGTGACCATTTTTTTACATTTGTGGCCATTTTTTTCCCACCAGGAATAGGAAACTAATGCACTTAATTAAAATATTCAAAGTATGATGGAATTACAGGGCTGGAAAATTTCAAGGTGATTAAGAGTATTTATTGTTTGTTGAGAGGACCTGGGTACCATTCTCAGAATCTTCCTGGACACACAAAACCATCTGTAACTCCAGTTTCAAGAGATCTGATACCCTCCACTGGCACCAGCCACAGGAGTACTACAGAGACATATATTTAGTCAAAATACCCATAAACAAATACACCTTGTTTTTGTATAATCAATGCTTCCCACAAAAAATCATGTGAGCCTCAGGTTTAATGTAATTTTTCCAGAAAAATAGGGGTTTTTTGGTGATAACAAAACAAAAGCAAAAGTGATAAGTCAAGTAAAATGTAATGATATATTTCATTTTCCCAAATATATCTATTTTAACATGTTATCAGAGTCAAACAATATTAAAATTTTGAAACAATGTCTTCAATATAATAATCAAAAATTCTGTGATATCTTACTTTGGACTAATTCCATTTTAAGAACTCAAATAGTCACATAGATCGAGTAAGGACTATACTGGATAGAGCAGCTTGAATGGTAAGAAGCAAGTTAAAATATTTCATACATTATCGCATAGATATTGGAATATAGATTAAAAATAATAAAAGGACATCTAGAGAAATCAGAATGATAGCACAGGCAATTCTCTGATAACCTGGTCTTAGAAATTTTGTTCTTAAAGAATAATTAGAGGAGTAAAATACAAAGAAAATAAGAGAATCGTTACTTAGAGACACTGAGTTGGCTGACGTTCTAAAAGATGCTGCTGAAAATAAAATTGTCTCTGGTATTTTCTGGACAAAAAATGATAGTCAAGTAACCAATGATAGAATAAGAATAACATTGCCTGGGTAACTAGAGAATATGAACAAACGACCAAGAGAAAAGGAAAACTATTAAACTCTACCTTGCAATTTCTCCAAGAGAAGAGTGATGTTGCAGCCAGAAATGAACAGGGCTGTGAGAAAATGATGATAAAGCCGGAAGGGGATTTAAATTAGTTTCTAGATTCCAGGTCTAAGTCTGTTAACTAATTTAGTCCACTAAAAAGACTTGAAGATAGGTTCTGGGAACTAATATCAATTATCTGTAAGGTATTGTAGGAAAAAGTCCTGGATATTCATGCTGGCTCTGGCTTTCACACAGGATTCTAGAGTCTAAAGTTTACTAATCTTGACATTCACTGAGCTTCTGGAACCGCCTCTCGCAGGTGTTCAGAGTAAATAGCAAGTCAGGAAAAAACAGAATTCTGGGAGTGAGAGATCAAATATTGCATCTGCGTCCTTTTCCGCGCTGCATCAACCCTTTGTAAAAGCCGCTCACTCCCACTTTTCTGTGGACATAGCTGATGGGGCTGGATGGTGGCACTGCAGACTCAGGCATGCGTTGTGAACACAAGTCTCCATTTTTGAGAGATTAACGTTTCTGAAGGAATTTAGTTTAAGAATGAATACTTCAATTAAGCTAAATAGCTAATAACATAAAGAAGGGACACTGGCAAGAACCGTCCTTGATTCCAGATGTCATGGAAGATTGTTGGAACCATTGTCTGTTTTAGGAAATGTTACTTTCTGTGAAACTTCTCAGTTGTCGTAGAGTAAAGCTTCTCTCAAGTTCTCCAAAGAACTAGTTTATCCCTGTTCTCAACTGCAGTAGAACAATCAGCATCTCCTTACATTTAGCTTAATCTGTGATACAAATTGATTTAATTAAGCAACCACATTTTGTTATAAAAATATTCCTTGTGATAATCTTTAATCAAATTACCAGAATCTCGCATTATAGAGTACATCTAATAAAAGCTTCAAATTAACGAAATTTAAAACAATTAAACCTGAATCTTAATTTCAGCTCACGGATTTCAGATGAGTTTTATGTTATCATATTGAGATTCTTTTATCTTGTTTGACTCCTAATACTTGCACATTAGAATGTGTCAGTCCCTTCTCTTTCCAAATACATCAAAACATAAAGCAGGAAGCAAATGAAATGGACAAGAGCGATACTAAAAACAACACAGACACTAATGAGTTTCAAGGATAATCTGCCCAGCTTTTCTTCTTAACCCTGTCCTTCTGTCCTCCTAGGCGTCACTGTTTCAATCTTTATGTGATATGATTATACTATATGTTATTATGCACTGAGTAGGTTAAATTCGATGATCTGAGACCACATTACCTACTGAAAAGCCTAAAATATTTACATACACATTTGCTCTGTCAACTGACCTAAAAAGACGCAAACACTGATAAAAACAAAATAACTCAATTCTTTCGTTCAATGAACACCCTATAATAATAGTATAATATATATTTAATTTATTGGTATTACTATTTATGTGTATTTGTATAAATTATTGCATGTAAAGATCTTTCAGCATAAAATGTATATAATTTTCCAACCTGGTAAGTCAGAAGACTGAACCTGATTGGTGATATTCCTTGACTTGATCTAAGAGCAGATCAATCTGAGTGGATTTAGTCCCAGGCACTTGCACTGGCTTTTCACCAGAAATGATGGAGCACTCATGCTATGATAATGGGTGCTGGTAGAATGGCTGCATGATCAGGAGTTGGCACAGTCGAAATGGACAGTTCTGGTGACTACAAAACCAAAGCTACAAACCTGCTGGTGACACCGCCTTTTTAAAAAACATAAAGAATACCAGGCCATCGTTGGTTCTATCCATCCCATGTTTCATAGGGCCTGTGTTGATTTCTCTGCAAACAATAGAACGTAGGATATCCTTTGTAGGGGCAAACAACTATTCTGTCTATTGATGAATCTGGGCTTAAAAGAGGAAGCCAAATGGTAAGCATGTCTCTTAGAAATAACAAAATTCTCTTGAGATGAATTAGCCTATAAATGAATCCTCCAAGACTGCTGAGGGAAGACTCAGTTCTCAATTTGAGAAGTTTTCACTTCATTGCCTGGGAATAGTCTTAAAATCAGAGGACCAACATACAGTAGGGTAGATGGGAGGTACATCATGGGGTGTGTTTCCTAGAACAAGGCAACAAAGGAGTTACTAAGGGAAGCAGTCACACAAGACCTGACAACAGGATTCTGTACACAGAATTGCTAGTGACTAGGAATTGTAAGCCCAGACTTGTGTTGGTTCCTGTCTGTGTGTCATTCCAGCCTGCTTGCTCGGCTCGCCCTTTCCACATATTACTCTCTCCAATCTATCTCCTTCACTGATAGCAAAACAACTTTTTATAATAAAACCCAGTTAAATCTTGTTTGTGTTCATTTCTGGATCCAACTAAAATCGGAATTTCTGGAGTTAGGATCAGGTTACCAATATGCTCCAAAGTATTCAAATAATTCTTATCTGCATCTGAATAGAGAACATTGTCATGGAAGACGTAATTTAGACTCTGTTAGATGGTAAAGGCGGTTCTTGAACATGAGCATGCTATCAGAGAGAAAGATAAACAGATTTTCATGTCATTGGCTCGGTAACTATTAATCAGACTGTGTCTTCTGAGTGTTCATATATAGAGGAAGAAACTGTACTTTTTTTGTCCAGTATGGAAATGGTTATGATACCCAATGAATGGTTTTTTTTCTTTAATTCCTTTTCCCACCTTACCTTAACTTAAAAATTATCTCTTAACCGATTACATGTAATTGAGAATGATCAGTATTAGCAAGAGAAAGGGTATTTTCATAAATCTTCTATTAAAATACACCATAGCTCAGCATGGTGGTACGGGTCTGTAATCCCAGCTATCCAAGAAGCCAAGCCAGGAAGATCTCACATTCAAGGCCAGACTGTGCAATTTAGTAAGATCATGTCTTGAATTAAAAATAAATGACCATCTAGGAATATTTCTCTGTGGTTAGAGTACATGTTTAGATGTGTGAGGCCCTGGGTTCAACCCACATGCCACAAAATAAAAAGAATAAAATAACAATACTAACAATGGAACTAAGTCTTCTAGACCAGTTCTCTAGTGTTCCCTTGAACAGAGGCAGAGTCTATCTAATGCGACAATTTTCTCCAGACCAATTAAAAACTCAAGGAAAATGTTGTGTTCAGGCTGCCACTAGGTCTAGAAAATGGCCAACAATATTCAATTTTAAATATGCCAGACCCATTTTGACAAACCTTGAGAAAATTGTCCATTATAGAGATTTTTGTCTCATTTGAGAGTTGAGAAATTTGAATTAAGAAATAGGTTCTTTGGCTTCCTCTCCTCTCCTCTTCTTTCTCTCTCTCTTTCTCTCTTTCTCTCTCTCTTGCCCCTCCCCCTTGCTCTCTCTTTCCTCTTTCCACTTTCTACTTTCCATGTGTTCTTGGCTGGCATCTCCACATTTTCTCTCCTTTCTTTTCTGTCCCCTCTCTTTCTCTGCTTCCAGTTTCTTCTCACTCCCACTTCCATGCTCCAAATAAAATTCATTTTTACTAAAGGAAGAATGGAAGAGGAGGAAAGGAGGAGAAGGAGAGGAAAGAAAGGAAGGAAGAAAAGAAAGAACAAAAGAAAGAAGGAAGGAAGGAAGGATGGAAGAAAGAAAGAAAGAAAAGAAAGAAAGGAAGGAAGGAGAGAGAGAGAGAGGAGAAGAGGAGAGAAAGAAAAAGAAAGAAAGAAAGAAAGAAAGAAGAAAGAGAGAAAGAAAAACAGAAAGACAGATGATGTTAGGTAAGATGTTTGAAATCCCTCCACTAAATAAACAGACCCTTCATGACAATGATATTTTCCATTGTATAGGCTCTTTGTGCATAGATTTGCAATTCAGTTCATGTACAGTAGCTTCCTTAGAAACAACAATTAACTTGTAAAATCCTTTATGCAGCTCACTGAGAACTTTATCATATTTATTTTTATTTCACTGCTTTTTTAACATTTAATTTTTTTACATTGCTTAATTTTGCTAGTTTAGTTTAGGAAAAACAAACTTTTGAGGATAGAAAGGCAAGAAATCCATTTTATAACTGTAAAACTGACTAATCTGGAAATATGCCTTCTTGTAATAACATGAGGATCTGTGATCTATAGAAATCAGACCTCAGATGCTCTGGCCACTCTTTGTTAGAGTAATTTGTTCTCCTTAAATTGGTATGAAATACAGGGAAACCCTAGGTAACTTAATTTTATAACTTTTAAAATATATACTTTGATGGTTAAGGTTTTTTAAGCAACCCCATGAAATTGTAGCAGACAATTTGGATAATAGAAGAACTACTTAGTAAATATGGAGAAATCTGGGCACAAGAATGTTGCCTGCATGGTTTCCCTGTCCCCAGCAGTGGCATCTTAGGACTCACTGGACTATTGTTTAAGAACCACTCACTCTTTGTACGAAGGAAAAAAAATCAATGATTCGATCCATCTTCAGCAGTCATAAGCTCTCAGATTTCTCCATTCTTTGTTTTTCCATACTTAATCTACTCTTTCTACCACCTTATGGTGCCATCTAGATCTTGTGGCTGCCACACCCTCAGGTCACGCCCTCTCAGTGGTCACCTGTTCTCCTTCCCAGTTGTTTCTTACTTCCAGAGCTTTCTTATCCACAAGAATCTACATGTAACACTGGGTTTTTTCGATAATCTTTCTTAAGGATTTGCCCTTTGCATAGTTGCCAATCTATCTAGAAAGCTTCCTTCTTGAGTATTTTCCTTCTCAGCTGCACAGTTTTCAGTTGCCTGCAGTTTTATCAAATCTTACCTTACTACGTGATGTCTTCTATGGCACCATATACTGTACGTCTACACCCATTAGTGTTCCCCTCCCAGACTAGGTCAGGGACGAGTTAATAAGCCTTTATACTACAGTTTGTCACAGACAGGTACTATTAATAGCCTCTTTAAGGGGAGAGCATCTCAGTAAATACTGAAGAAATGCAAGAATGACTGAATAAATGATACTTAAAAGTATTGTTTTATTGTGTAAATGTAGCACAGGGAAATGGGACTCAGTTGGACCTCCTGCATCTATTGCACCATATCGCAAACATGCTTGGGTGACAAAAATGTAAAGAAAAAGGATGAAATCAAATTTAATTTATTATATTTAAGGTGATCAAAAATCTACTGTTTGAAAAAGTAAACTGAGGTTTCTCAAAATCAGATCTGTAAGAGAATGGAGTTCATTATGGAATTTGAATACTGAAACAAAAGTGATTCATAGAAACCTGAGTAACCAAATCCACACAGCCCACGGAAACCAATCAGTACCCAAAATGAAGAACTAGCAAATAAGAAACTGGAGGGACATTATATGAGTTCTAGGCTTTTTCTAGCTTCTTTACTTCTGTTGTTTTTAATAAAAACAATGTAATATTTAAAATATTATATTTAATAAACTATAAATAGTATAATGAACCCCTTGATATGTTATCTAATCCCAATTGTTCTGCCGTAAACACATGTAGATATGAGCAGCATTAAATAGACTCAGTAGGTTAAACATATATAAATACATACATATATAAATACATACATGTATATATATATATAATATAATTAAAGAAGTAAAAATAAGTATATAAGGTGATAAATATGCTAATTAACTTGAGTTTTCCATTCTATGATGTATATTTATTTTAAAGTTCCCTATAAATGCATACAATTTTATATGAATTATAAGACAAGTGTTGTGATCATCCATGAACTATCCCAAGTCATTTGTTTGCAGTTTAATTCAGCTGTAAAGCTTTGCTACTCAAGAACAGACTCTGCTCTTAGTAATGAGTACCCTTTCCTCCTAGGTGTTTATTTTGCTAAGCCCCACTCAGCAACTTACCATTTCTCTACAGTTTGATCCAAGGAAACATGTAAGAGGAAAATCCATATATATAATAAGATACACCTTTTAGTAATTTGTAAAGGTAAACTTGAGAATAACTAAATATTCAGTTGATATAAGACTATTTTAGAGTTCCTGGAGGGAGGGGGGAAAATGGAGTAAGGAGAGAACATTGAAATGTAAAAAAAATTTTCCAATAAAAAATTTCCAATAAAAAAAAAAGACTATTTTAATGAAACTTGTACAAGCTTAAGAATTGAAATGTAAGACAATTTTCTATATTCTCCACCCATATCTAAATTTTACCTAAGTTAGTTACTATTATCCATTTCTGATTAATAACAAAATACATACATGTCTCTGAAATTCAATCTGAAATCCAAATAAAGTTTCCTGGCTTCCTGAATCTGTTGTCCACAGTTTGTCTTACAGAAGGTGGTCATCTTCAATTTTTTCAAGGCACACTACAAACATTTCTGAATTTGTTTACATTATTATTCAGATTTTAACTACTGACATTAAAGCATAAAGGAAAATACATGTTGTAAGATGAGTAGATGTTAGGATAACCAAGGTTCCCCAGGGGAATGGAATTGGGTTCACTTCTAACCCTTTGTATCACTGTCATAGGAGGACCATCCATTACAGATTAAACTACTAAAAGATAAATTTACTTTGTATGTTTTCAAAATATAAAAAAATTTCAATTCTTTGCATTTAATTGTTCTTCCCATTATTCCTCAGTAAAAAATTTAAAACACTTTATGTATATGTCAGTCAACTCTGTGCAAGCAGTAAAGAGGTATTGGAGCATATTGCATATGTCATAGGATGTGTAAAGGGTCTGCAACCTAGGAGGGGCAATACACAAGAGTAACCAGATCTGAGTCGATGTGATTGCTTCTGCGACAAAAATGTTGATGTCTTTCAGACAGGGATGTCATACTAACTCGCATAATTAAACAATCTGTCTAATGCTGTTGAATTTAATGTTCGCAAAGTTCAAGAACAATGAGGAACAATTAAAGATTAACAGATAAGCTAGACTCGGCAGCTTGGTCTCCATCCCAAAGTCTTTTTCCATCAACACAAAGATGCATGAAATCTGTGGATCATTTAACCCATTTACTCAAATGATGGTTGATAGATACCTTCAAGCTCTTTTCAGAGTTATTTGAGATTCTAAAGTAGTAGTGTGAAATAACTATCTGGCATCAGACTGTGAATTAATAACAGGATTCCATCTTTCAATTATAGCTTACTCACTAAAGGACATTTTTAAAATATAATCTCTTCAATTCTATTATAGTTCTCTAATAATTTCTGTTTGCTATGAGTTTGCAAAGCAGGGAGATACTGAGGGATTAAATCTGTATTCACAAGTGGTGGGGAAATTGGTTTAATTCACTGAGTTCTTATATGCTTAAAACAGCTTTAATTAGTATTATTTTCTTTCATTCAAAGGGAATGCTCCTCAATACCTACATCTATGGTCTTAGCAGAATCCTCATTGTAACATCTGGTTCATCACCATTCCAATTAATTCTGCTCAATTTGAAGCTGTCAGGACTGTCAGAACATGTCAAGCACCTCGGTGGTAGTATAAATCAGTTCAGTTTTCAATGGGACTACCTCTACCCAGGAGTTTGAAGACCAAGGTCTGAACTGCCACTTACTCTGTGGTAAAGACATTTTCAAATTTTTCTTAGCTAAATAATAAATTGTTGTCCTTTGATAAACTGTCTGTACATTAATTTTATCTTTAATCTGTACTGTAAACTCATCATAATTATGCAAAGCAAGCATCTAGAACCCACACTTTTTTCTTTGTTTGTTTTATAATGCTGTTGCTAATAGTGGATCTCAGAGCCTTGGGCATGGAAGACACATGCCCCTGTGCTAACTTCTTGAATGTCCTGTAGCTCTTTCTCATTTTTATAAAAGACAACAAGTGAAACTAAAGCAGACTGCATCCTTTCATAGGTTTATGTCATTGTCATTTTGCTGCTTGGCTCCATTGCCCCCGTAATTATGTTCTGTATATCCCCTCCTTCCTCAGGTTCCAAAGTATACCATTTTCAAATGTTTGTTTTTGCCCCCACATTAATTCCTTTTCCATTTGCTTTGTTTGGTCAACTTAGTGGATCTGGAACTCACCATGGATAATTCTCAAAGGGGCAGAGAACTCAAGAAAAGATGTGCTGCCTCTACAATCCCACAGTGCCTGTTAACCACCCTGTGTCTTCTGTAACTGTGCCCTGTACCCAGTGTCTCTCATTCTTCTCCCCAGACAATTATTCTTCTTTGTGGAAGGATGTTAACTTCTAACCCTAATTCTTTCTGCTAAACACTTGACCTAGCTTCTAGATTGAGTAGAGAGGAACATTTGTTTATTAGTATTTTCTCAGAATCTAATAAACTGAAGTAGGAAAATTTACTTATGTAACTCTGGCTATGTAAATTTGCTATGTAGAAATGACTAACCTAGACATTGCAGAGATTTTCCTGCCTTTACTTCCAAAGTGCTGACATTACAGCTGTGTTGTCCTGTCTGTCAGTGAATAATTAGAATAGTCACTGAGTGAAGGATATGTTTTCTTATGTGGCCTCCCTGATCTCATCATAGACTACATCATCACGCAGCAGAGAAAGAAGAAAAATAGCAAACTACTCAATCTAAGTTCTATTTCTTTAAACTATAATAGTAACTTTTAAATCTATGTCATTTATAAAAATAAAAATTTTCTTCCATATCTATATCTAAAAGATGTCTAACATCATCAAGCATCAATTCTGGTTCCCACAGTCTACCAGGTTCTTAGAGATGGAAGTTGAATGGTCTTAGGACAGTCATCTCCTTGTGAGTTCAGAAGAATAGTGAAAGGAAAAGCTGCATGACACAATAAAAATGTATATTAACATTTTCTCATTCAATGACATTCAGACCTTAAGATGACCATGGGAGAGAAACTTCTCATAATGCTAGATGTATAAAAGAACTGGAATATGTATGAAAACTGATGACACTTTTAATGATTAATAATAAATTCTTATATATTTAAATATTCTGACATATTTAAATGCTCTGATATGTAGTTAATTATATTTAAGTAACATTCTTATATATTTACATTTTCTAGACAGATAAGCCTAGTTGTAGTAAATACCTTCCTACCTCAACAATGCATAGGATTGAAAAGCATCGTTCTTTGTCACTGAACCTGTACTCCATATTTCCTCTACTTATACATGGAAACAAAAGAGAGACAGAGACAGAGAGAAGTAGAGTTCAAATAGCTGGAAAGGAAAATGGTCCTTCTAAGAAAGAAACACAGTAAACACAGTATCCCTATGGCAGGCTCTGTCTGGAATGGTACAACATTCACAGACCAAGAGAGAGGAGAGCAAGAGAGCATCATGCATGAACTGTCTTTGTTTGCCATTGTAAGGACCTCAACTATTACCATGGGGAACTCTTTGCAGGGTTTTAAGCATATAGAAGAATAGAAGAATAAATTTTATTTGGTTAAAACTTAGCTTGAGGACCAATATCTAAAATATAAAATGAATTTTTAAAAACTGGATATCATGAAAACCAATAACTCAATTAAAATTGGGATACAGATCTAAGTAGAATTCTCAATAAAGGAATCTCAAATGATTGAGAAACACTTACAGAAATGTCAATATCCAAGTCATAGGGGAAATAAACCTACTTTGAGAGACTTATCTTCTACCTGTCAGGAAAGCTAATATCAATAAAACAAATGACAGCTCATTCTGGTGAAGATGTGGAATAAGGAGAACACTCATTCACTTCTGATGGGTGTGCAAGCTTATATTTCCATTATGGAAATAAATGTGCTAGTTCCTCTGAAAGATGGGAATCAATCTACCTCAAGACCTACTACCCTAGGAATATACCCCAAGATACTCCATCCTACCACAGAGACAATGCTCAACCATGCTCATTTTGCTCTGTTCATAATAGCCAGAAATTGGAAACAACTTAGATGTCCCTCAACAGATGAATGGATAAAGAAAATGTATTTACTCAATGGAATATTAAAAAATAACCATAAAATCCACAAGTAAATGAAAGAAACTAGAAAAAATCATCCTGATTAAGGCATCCTAGATGGAGAAAAACAATGTGGTATGTCTCTTATATTGAATATTAGCTTTTAAGTCAATAATAACCAGACTAAATATATAGAACCACAAAGGTTAGATATAGAGTAAGGGATTAGGTGGCTGTTGGGAAAGGGGCAGGTAGAGCTCCCTGGGAAAGGAAAATAGAATGGATAATATGGACAGATTGGTTGGAAGAATAGCTAACAGTTAAGGGCCATTTGAAGGGTAGTGTAAAATCACTAATGTAGTAGAATTTTCATAAAATATATGCATATAAGAAGGGTATTTAAATAAAATCATCATAGTGAAGAGACAGATTTCCAACTGGCCATCTCTCGTTACCTATGAAGCTTTCAATATAAAAATTGGGTTATATCTAATTGAGTTGTTGGTCTATGGGAACCCTCAAATAACCAGAGAGTTGAGGTTGACCAGTCTCTCTCTCTCTCTCTCTCTCTCTCTCTCTCTCTCTCTCTCTCTCTCGCTCTACCTCTGTATCTCCCTCTCTCATATATATATATATATATATTCCCTACAAACTCACACCAGGGGTTCATTGCTGAAGACAACACCTATACCACTCATTGAACATGGGAAGTTGAGCTAATGCCCTCATAGAGCCTTCACCATATGTGCTATCACCTTTGGTACAGGAAGGTTCTCTATATGCTACTAGAGGAGAAACAGAAACACCAACCATGCCACATCTTTTCTTGGGCCTTTTCCTTTCTGTTTGTATTGGCATATTTTATATATTAGTCATTCTCTACATGCTACTAGAGGAGGAACATAAACACCGACCATGCCACAAACACTTTGATCCTCAATGGTGTCCTGCCTACAAGATATATTAGTACAATTGTAGCACAAAGCTTGTGGTAGTAACCAACCAATGACTTATTTGATTTAAGGTCCATTCCACTAGATAAAACCCATTCCTAGCACTGGTAAATTAACTACATGACCAAGAATAGATAGCACAGGGACCTAGGATAAAACTAAATACTTGCTACAAAAGAAAGAAAGAAAGAAAGAAAGAAAGAAAGAAAGAAAGAAAGAAAGAAAGAAAGAAAGAAGCAAGCAAACAATAAAATGTCTCCTACTGACATTCTATGCTCATAAATCATGCTTTGCTCAACCATAATCAGAGAAGCTTCTTCCTACAGCAGATGGGGACTAAAACAGAGACCTACAGGAAGAGATTATGCAGAGAATGAACCTTAGAACATTGATCTCTGCACAGAATATCTGAATCAAATCTCTCTCCTCAGAAACCAGGGAACTCCTTCAAAGAGGAGGCAGAAAGAGTAGAAATTTCAGAGGGAATGGAGGACACCAAGAAAACAGCACCCTCTAATTAAACAGTATCAGTGCATGCATGAAATCATAGAGTATGGGACAGCACACAATGGTTTTGTACCAGATAGAGTCTTAGAACTGAAATAAGTTGACACACACTCCTTTCTCTAACTCAGAAGCTATTTTCAATTGATAACCACTTGCAAATGAAAATTTTGTTTTCTCCAAGGAAGTCTCACTAGAGAAACAAACTACTTTTAAATGTTGGCTTCATTCTCAACCTGGAAGATCAACAGAAATTAATTCAATGGTATCACTGAAGATTCCCTGTCATATAATATTGTGTCAGGACTTTCTCTCTCTTTTTTTTTCTTTCTTTAGTTTTACTTTTTGTATTTATTTTTATTTTATTCCCTCTGTCTTCTTCTCTCTCTCTCTCTCTCTCTCTTCTCTCTCTCTCTCTTCTGTCTCTCTCCCTGATACACAGATGTAGACAGGTCCTTTGCATATGCGTGTATGTGTACATATATATATATATATATATATATATATATATATATATATATATATTATATATATAATCTTTTCCTGGGCCTTTTTTTTCTGTTTATCTTGGCATATTTTATATATTAGTTGTTTTATCTCATTATATTATTTACTATGAGAAATAGTAAAATAGAAGCAAGAAAACTCAAGTGAAGTCCATTGCAGAAGTCCAAATGAGGAATTCTCAGGCATATGAGTGCAAAAGTAATACAGATGATAAGAAAGGACAGATTTGTATATGCAAGACAGGATTCAAGGAGTTTCTTCCTGGTATGAGAGTGCTAGAAAAGAAATGACTCCCTTCAAGTTCTGTGATCTTGTAAGAGAACATTCTCACGCATCCTAAGATGTTGATAAAATATCAACAGGAAACAGATAAAATCAGATCAATCGAATGCAGATCTGCAGAAAAGCTGGAATTGTCCAGTGAGATAACATTTTTGACTTCCAATCTTTGCATAAACCAATCCATCTGCTACTTCTCTTTGTAGTGGATACATTTAATTTTGGGGGGTTTTTAGGCAGATTTATTGATATTTAATCTTCTCAACTTTTCTAACATGTATGTGTCAATTCCAAGTTTCTCGTGGAGTGGTTTGTCAGGAGGATGAGAAACCTCGGAAAAGGAACATTGATCTTTATCAATTAGACATCTCATTCACATAAAAAAACTGAGGTTAATCAGCAAATGATGTGTTTGCAAGTAGATCAAGCATTACCTCCTATAGCAGTGAACTCTATACACTCTGTGAACTACAAGGTGCCGTGTAGAAAAAGTTATTGTTGCCTTTAGAGGTTGAATTAAGCCCACATCCAGCATTCTCCATGTCCAACACACACACACACACACACACACACACACACACACAACACAGAGAGAGAGAGAGAGAGAGAGAGACAGAGAGAGACATAGAGAGACAGAGAGACAGAGACAGAGAAACACAGAGAGAGACATATAGACAGACACACATACACACAGACACATACACACAGACACACACACATACAGAGATACATACACATAGACACACAAACATACACACACAGACACAGACATGCAGACACATACACAGACACAGACACGCACAGAGAGAGAGACAGAGACAGAGAGACAGAGAAACACAGAGAGAGACATATACACAGATACACAGAGACACACACACATACAGAGATACATACACACAGACACACAAACATACACACACAGACACAGACATGCACAGACACATACACAGACACAGACACACAAACACACACATATACACACACATACACATGGGTCCTACCCTCACACTTTACCTGTGACTGAGTTAGCTGTACCTACTTTTCCTTACTTGGACATACCTATCAATAGCTCTCCTTTATTTTTCCAGTCTACTTTCTTTGCTGTGTGGACAATATGATCATACATCATCATTCTTTGAAGAAACCCACTTGGAAAATAAGTCACATTTTCATCAGTGCTAAATAAACTTAGAGGGTAAAAAATAGGAAAAAATCCAGAAACCTATTTATTCTGTTCTGTCATGGTCTAATTTCTCCAGTACTTTCTCATACACTTAAAAGCAAATAAAATCATACTATTTTAACATTCTTTCTTCAATGTTCCATAACTTTGGTAGATAATAGTCTGTTCTCTGTTCATTAATGTGGATGTTTTATCTATCCTACTAGATAGTAAATACTTTATAGAGAGATGATATCCTTAGAAATTCTTTTATTCTTTACAGCATCATATTTAATGCTGCTTCTATAGGCTATTTTAAAATTTAAAAATCCACTTGATTAAAAGAGTAACAAACACATATTTATTTAGAAAAGTCCTACTTACATTATACAGAATGGTGTTCACCTAGCATTTATATTTGTTAATATACCGTGCTTGGTACTAGAAGGAAACACTTGTCTTATAGTACTTGAGTATTGTGACCTATATTGTGAATAGTCTAGACTTCTTTTTGATATAAGATTTTAAAGGAAAGAAAAATCAAACTACAGAAGTATGCCATCACAACTGGCAAATATATTCTCCATCATCCTTTGAAGATGAGATTGCTTGAAGAGACTAGAATTAGTATTCTTTCTTTTATTTCAACCTCAAAAAAATGATTTCTTAGAAGTGACTATAAATATATCTAAGATTCTGTAAATGCAATATAGTTATTCTTGAGCCATCTCACTATTTGCAATTTCTGTCCACTTTTACAAACTAAGTGCATTCAAGTCACTAAAGCTTGCTGCAAATTTTATAAGTCTCTGCAATTTTAATTTAATCCAAAATGTAAATGCCTACAAAAAACTGCCACTAACCTAAATTTAATGAGCATTTGAAGGTAGAACAATTTTTTTAATAAAACCAAATTTTTGTTAATTACTTTGAATCTATATGAGTAGTTAATTGATTAAACCTTGGTAGTTTCCTTTGTGTTCTTCAGCAATTTATCCATGGTTCCCTTTTCACTCCTATTTTTTTCCTTCTCCCTCTGTACTTCCCCTTTCTCTCCCTGACTCCTTTTAAACTTATTGCTAAATTTTCTTATTATGAGTCTGAATTTCTATTTCAAAAATGTAATGATTTACCTGGATGACCCCAAAGAAAGAGTATCTTCTATGTGCAACAGAGCTGATGAACACACAGAGACTGTGAATCCATGCAAAAGACACACCTAATACAGGCAGGATTCCAGCACTGTGAAGAGGAAATAGCCACAAAGTTCCCCCAGAACCAAGAAGATACTTGAAATGTATCCTTGCTGAAGGAGGGAAGATCAGTGGCATATGACACTGATTATAGCACCCACACTCTAGGGCAGGGCTTAGGCTTGGTGTGCTTGGCCAACACAAAATAGACTCCATGCTCTCCTGCTTTATTTGTTTTCTTTATTGTTTTAGTTTTGTTTTGATTTGGTTTTGAGAGAGAAAAAGAAGATACAGTTTGGTGGGTAAGGAGAGCAGAATGTCTGGGAAGAATTAAGAATGGGTAAGACTACAATCAATATATTGTATTACAAATTAAAACTTATAAAAGAAATATAACCTAGAGAAAGTGATGTCACTACTGAAATCAAATGAGAATCGATGTTCTTTTTATTAATAACCATTCTGTTCATGAAAGCACATGAAATATCACAGTATTCTATGCAGTTAATGAAGCAAAGTAGAGAATAAACAGCCTCAATGAGACAAACTATAGAAAAATGTCAGCACTTAACTGTTGAAACCTGAGTGAAGTACTTGTACAGTCTAAGTTCAGTGTTTATACTGGGTGGGGCGTGGACACAGAACACTGGGTTTACTAGAGACCAAGATACTTCATAGGGGCAAGGAGAAATAGGCCTAGACAGCACAGAAGGGCAGGTAGTTCTTAGGTGGGTCTGAAAAACACCCATGTATTGACAAAGAAGATATGGGCAACACTTGCTGATTTTCATATTTTTATTTTCCATTCAGAAAGTAGCAGAGAAAAAGAGGCTAGGATTTGAGATCAATAATATGGTACATGCACAGTACAGTAAAATCATTTTAGATATGTGAAATGCAAAAACATGTGATCATATTCAAAGGAAACTCAGCCATTTGAACAGATTCACAAGTGACCCAGGCTATTCTCACCAACAACAACTGTTGTAACCCTATAGAAACATAAGAAGAAATGGGTAAAATATTGTAGAGATGAAGTGTGTTGAAAGTGAAATAGAAATAACAAAAAAGAAAGACATTTAAAACTTAGTTCACTATTTGCACTGTAAGGAATACCTTGCTAAGGAATCAGTAATCTGGAGAGAGAATAAAGGATATTATCTGGACTGAAGCGAGATTAATGATTGTGATTGATAGATGATAGATAAATAGGGTGGTAGGTAGGTAGATAGATATATGTATGTATGTATGTATGTATGTATGTATGTACGTATGTATGTATATATAGACATAAAGTAAGAAGAATGGTAAATAGGTTATATATGCATCAGTAATAGATATACAGATAGCTTTATAATGCTTAGCTGCTATATATATATATATAAAGATATATAGATAATAAATGATTGATAGTTAATATTAGATAGATGTTATATGATTTAGATAACAGAGAGAGATGACTAGATAGATGTTAGGCCAATGAGGATAATCAATATATGATAGACAAAGGATAAGAGAAATATAGATACATAATATCTAGTTGATATGTAGGTATCAAATAAATGATATGCAGATATATAGATGATTTATTGATACATGATAAATACGTGGGAGGAAAGAAAAAAAAGATGATGGTATACAAGCACCCTGAGACAAGAGGAGAAGCTAAACAGAGGGGAGTCTGGAAACAAGTGAGGACATGAGCAAATGTTTTGCAATTTAATGGAATGCATTCACTTGAAGAAGGCCTACAATACCCAAAGCACATCATTATTAAGCATAGAATGGTTGAAGTGGTGAAAAGCAATGATAAGTGAAGGGAAAGTGGCGATTTTGTAAGGAATATGACTAAGGCATCCCAGGCAACACTTTACACAAGTAATGCAGCCAGATGACAGTCAAGCTGAGTGTCTCAGTGTTAGGAAGGGATAATACAATACCCATTAGCCAGGAATCCTATAATCCTGGCCAAACTATTTTAATTTTTAAAAGAGTAAAGTCATGTTGATACAAATGAGTGTCAAAGAAATTTGACAGTAGCAAGCATAGATTGCAGAGTGCCAAGCTTCTTGAGAAAGTTCTGGTGACAGAAATTGAAAGTGATGGTACCTGAATGGGCTAAACAACTATTGACTAAAGCCATTATAGCAACGTCTCACGTGGTTTGTTGCACAAATGGGGGATATGGTGCAATGTGAAAATAAGGTGGTCTGGAATTATATGTGACATGAAGAAGTATTAATCCCACAATAAAATAAGATGATTTAAGAACTCTTATTGTTGCTTCTACAGCAAACCCTAAGCACATAGATAAGTATCCCTGAGAAGCTGACAGACGATAGAAAATGGAAAACTAAGACATATAACACTTCTTAGAAGGCTGTAGAAAAAAAGAAGAGCAGAAAAACGAAATTCACAGAGAGAAAAGAGGAAATGTATTCAACACAATCTTATAAATATTCATGTTAAATGTAAGTGGACTAAATTATTCAAATACTAGATTACAAAATGATCTGACAGGTGAGATGAAACATGAGATGTGAGGTACAGATCCCTCAAATAGAAAAGTATAAACACAAAAAAATATAGAACCACAAAACAATGAAATGGTGGCCAAAGGAGATTGGCATAGGTCTGATAATACATGAAACTTAGAATTCAGGACTAAAAGATTTAGCAGAATTAAAAATAACACTTCATAAAAACAAATCTGTTCATGAATAAGATACAAATGAAAATGGATTACCTAATAAAATGAGCATCATCACTGGCATTCAGTCATGGCTGCAGAATTTACAATATTCTTAATAACTGATAGAATAAGGGTAAACGAAACAAATATGGTATCTATCAAAAATTAAACAAACTTATTAAATTTATGGGTATTTATAAATATCCTAGTAAAACTATAGATATAGGAAATAATTACCATTTTCCTAAATCAAAATAATTTCTAACTGCATTCTAAGTATTCATCCTTACACCCAGAAATAAGTATAACTCTCAACCCTCATGAAAGAAACGTCAGACGGACAGAGGCAATGATAGGAATTCACAATTGGTCAACATGCAGAGAGCAAGTGGCTGTGGGGTTCCCAGCCCAAACTAGTACATCTACAATGCAGCCCTTCCCCAAGACTCAGAGAACACCCTGAAGGAGGGGAAAGGACAGTAAGAGCTAGAGAAACAGGATGCCTACTGAGAGGGTGTCCTTACCCTAACAGGAAAATTACATACAGGAAACCTTGAAAATATGATTGCCTAAATAAAACATGCTCATTGACCAAAGCAGTTGGCATGCTAACACAGAGAGTATTCCAAGACTCCACCCTAGATGAAGTCTCAGCAATCCATGGCTCCTGAGAGAGAGGAAGAATCATCACTTTTCTCCAAGGATAAGCCCGCTGTTAGGATATCCAATCCCAAGTGATCAGCCCTAAACACATATCAGCATGAGCAACACTAAATATGCTCAGTTAGGTTGTGTGTGTGTGTGTGTGTGTGTGTGTGTGTGTGTGTGCGTGTAACAATACTAACTATAAAATAATAGGTCATAAACTTAAAACCAAGTAGAGGGACACAGGGAAAGTTGCCAGAGGCGAGGAAGGGGTGGAAATAATGTAAATTTAGTACTTATCAATACAGTACTTATCAATGAAATTCTCAAAATAATAAAAAATTAAATAAAAGATTAAAGCTATAGGTACAGGAGGAACATTTCCAAGAAACAAAAACAAGTTTCAAAATACTAAGCACTAAAGTTATAAAGATTTCTTCTTATTATAAAGAATTAACTTAGAAGTCAAGATCAAGAATATTATTTAAACTCCATATATTAGAAAATTAAACTATTCTCCAAAAGCATCAAAAGTAGTTTTAATGAAGTAATAATAAAAGAATAAAATATGAAAATGTATTAAATTCTCTTAAAATAGGACTTCAAGAGAAACTCCTAGCTGTTGATCAACAACTTAGCAAAACAAGAGGAAGTCAAGAGAAATACATCACATTTAAAGAAAGAAAGCAAAAGATACAGAGAAGCACCAGTGAAAAACACAAGGGACAAGAAGGCAATACAAAAGGCAATAAGGAGTTAGCAATACCGTGAGTAAAACAGATAGGAACAATAAACTACCAGGTAGTAAAAGGAAGCACATGATCATTATGAATAAACGTGACAGCTATTTGAACAGATATCTGTTTGCAAAATATGTAAAATAATAATCATTCTGAAGACAGGAACAGCACAGCTTACTGCAGCTAACAAACACATCCAGCTGTACATAGGGAATATATAATTAATAAAGATTATCATCAAAAATATGGAGCTTAACGTTTAGAAATAATCTATTATAAACAGCTGGATAGAAGTAGCTCAAGTGATATAGAGTAATAGTTTCAGAATCATGTGTATTTTGGTGATTTTTAAAATATATATCAGCAAAGAAATGATAGCTAGTAATTCCATTAGTTTACAGTCAGAATATATTTAGATACATATATATGGATACATACACACACATGCAACTATTTGAAGAGATAATTAACTGAAGAAGACATGTTCAATTAGTACACAAAATATTTGTTCAATGTTTCCAGGTAATAAATAAACTTACACTGAGATCCCACTTCTCACCCTCTATGGAACCTAAAATCAAAAGAACTAATAATACGAAATATTGATAAGAATACACAGTAATGACTCCTCTGAAGCTCTGCTTGAGGATATATTGAAATGTTCAATTATTTAAAACCAAAAACGGTTTTAAAAAACTTTTATAATACTAAAGATTCCCCAAGAAACAGATAATTCCACTCCTTGGCACTGAAAAAGGATAAATTAAAAATTCACTCAAGCTTTATTACTAGAAATCAAAAAAACTAAAAGGTTAACTGTCCACCATTAAGGAAACTGATACATTGTGAAATACTGCTTATCACTGGAAAGGAATCAGCTGCTTATTAGCACAACTGTATAAACCTTTCAGACACAAGGAAGCCAAATGCAATTCACTAGCAGAATGTTCAAGAACAAGTAAGACCCAGTTAAGTGCAAAATAAATCAGAATGGATTCCTGAGTTGTATAGACGACAGAGATCCACTGATTCTGAAAGGTTCAGCTGAGGACTGGAAATGCTCCAACCTAAAAATGATGGAAGTGTGGAATAGTGCATCACATGGCATTCTCATGTGCTGGACCCTATACTGTTATTCCACATCCTGACAATAGTCATTACAATCTCCATTTGCGATTTAGTATGATTACACAGTATCGTTATGCATACCAAGCAACCTGGCAACATTCTATGCACCTACAACCCCAGTGCCCCAGAGCAGAGACAGGAGGATCAGGAAATCCAACGTCTCTCAATTTACATTAGTCACCCTGAGCTATATAAGAGTCTATCTCAAAAATGAACAACACATACTCGCTCTCATGCACACATATGCACACAAACACACATGCACATATATAAACATTATACACACACAGAGAGGGGATACACATACACACACACACATACACACAAGTACATGACCCAGAAACACTAGAAGACACACATGAGAGGGTTGCATGTATTCCTTAAATTGCCTTTCATTTTTATTGTATGGAGCTAAGAGTAGCTCATGAAACTATTTAGAGCCATTATCTGACTGAGTCTTCAGCATAGTTATTGAGAACAATTTGGTAATTTTTTATTTAAAAAATAAAATTATCTTCCATTGCTCATAGGGCAACCATTAAATCAATCACTATTACAAAGATAATACAAAGTGAATTTTTAAAACTCTAACAAATAAGGCTCTGGGAGCATCTCAATCTACTCACCCTGAATGTGCTCAGCACCTTTCTCTCTTATGCATGTGGAACCTCATTCCCAGGGCAGTACCATCTTTTTGTTTCTGAGGAAAAAGTAAATGATAAAAATCAGTGCCTGCACAGCCTACAATAACTGTCTCCTTAGAGGTCTGCAAGAGTCTGACATATTCAGAGGGGATGCTCACAGCTAACCATTGAACTGATCATGGGGTTTCCAACAGAGAAGATAGAGTGAAGACTGAAGGAGTCGAAAGGGTACGGGACCCCATGAGGAGAGCAACAATACCAACCAACCAGAGCCCCCAGGGTCTAAACCACCAGCCTGGGAGCGCTTAGGGAGGGACCCATGGCTCCAGCTATATATGCAAGGGAGCTATATATAAGGGGGAGAAGAGATTCTTGGTCCCATGAAGGCTGGACATCATAGGGGGTGGTATTTGAGGGTGGGGAGGTGAGGTACTGGGGAGGGTGGGTGTGGGTACACCATCATAGAGGCAGGAGGAGGGGGGAAGGGATAGGGAGTTCCTGGGAGGGAGGGGGAAAAAAAGGGTAAGGGGAAAACATCTGAAATGTAAATAAAAGTTCCAATAAAAAAAAAAAAAAAAAAAAAAAAAAAAAAACAAATCAGTGCCTGGTGGGTTATCGGCCAGCAGAGGGCTCAATCAGTGGATGTTTAAATCCAAAGGAAAGAACTCAGAACACTTTCCTTGCACTGGTTTGGTTAAACATATAATTTGCCTCTTAAATCCACACAGGGTGGAGATAATTATTCGTAGTGGTTAACCACAAGCTCTGCTTTTGCTCATCCAGCAATTCTGTTTCTCTTGTCATAGAGACTCAACTGGTAACAGTCATTTGCTATTCAGAGTGGGCAGCCTTTGAGGTCCTTTCTGCAAGCAAGATCTGTTCAAACATCTTTTTGAAAAGCTTCCAAAATGGCCTAGAGAGATAAGTGGGTAGTCTGGCTTCTGTAAGGCAGAGAATTGGGTAAAGTTTGTGAGGAAATGCTGAACATTTATATAAGGCTCAACTGTCTGCCCTCAAAAAATTTTCTTTCCATATCAACTTTATGTGTCATACTGACTCTAGTCCTATAGGAAGCCAACTTATTTCCTCCTTAAGTGGACAGCTCTTCATGCTTTTAAACTTGTTTTCCCATTGCTTAGGATCTATGTAAACAATCTGAATTTCTTTTCGTGTGTCTTCACTCAGTTTTTTCTTCTCTAGAGTTACTTCAGTGGATGAGCTAAGCTAAATGTGTCTGGCCTGTTCCTTTGGAATTTCTATGTGCAAAGAAAATCAGCCAAGCATTGCAAACTTAGAGACCGAAGGATTCTCTAAAGCAGAAACAAATCTTTGCTCTAATCTAACGTCCTCTAAACTTGATGTGCACCAAATTACCTGGAAATCTTTGTAAAAGGCAGTACCTGACTCAATAGTTCTGTGGCAGTGACTGAGAGTCTGCATTTGTGACTGTCCTTGTGACTGGCCCCAGGGTCACATTTCGATGAATACACTGTCAGTAGATTTACTAACATATAACATTTAAGTTACAAACACAGTAATATTTCTAGACACCATTGTTTTTACATAAGCATATAAATAAAGAAATACATTTCATAAGCAAGTATAAAAACGACACCATTAATGTCATTTGTAGAAAATGTTAGAGATGTCTACAGACGCTCATTGCTAATAGGCTTTATCAAACACATAGGTGCATCATGCTAGAAAAATTACTCTCTTCAGCTATTTTGATTTATTTAGAAACTGATCATTTTTCAAAACCGCTGCTATAATTAAAGCTACCGTAACTTCTTTTGACCTCATACCTATTAATTAGAAATTGGATTTTCATAAGCTGACTTTCTCTCCTCCCTAGCGGCAAGCTTTCACTATTCCTATCAAAAAGACCTTCGCATATTTCTATGAGGGTGAAAATGAATGTCTTCTCAGGGGATTGGACACACTCACTGCAGAGAGGTTCTCCGGTTAGCAGTCTCAGACATCTGCAGTGAGTCCGTTTTAACACACAAGAAGCAATTTTCTCTTCACCAAGGAAAAGGCCTACCATTTTTTAACAGTTGTCATCTTGTCACTACCTCCCAGTAGTATTCTCCATCACTGTGGATCTACACCATGCGTTGTATTTAATTCTTTACTGCTTACTAATGGATGCCTTTGAGAGTTAAGAACAACAAAGAAATAAGCATAAGCAATGCTGTTATATGTGAATTCTGCTATTCACATAGAATTATAAAAAGTTGGATTATAATTACTGTCATATATAGGTGCTCGAATGGAAGTTCATGGATACCTTGTAGTCAGGGGTTATGTGTAAGGCCATGTGGAGTTCTGCAGACTCCGGTGTCCTGATCATACTGTAAACATGCTTGTCTTTAAGAATAGATTCACAGAGTAAAATTGTAATTACTGGATTCTAGAAAAATAAAATGTTAAATAATTTTTTCATGTATTAGATTACCTGAGAATAAATAAAAATAATATATTAAAAAGTAAAAACATGGAATGTGTCTAGAATTCCAATATACAATATGTTAGCTATAGAAAATAATTTGTATTTGCTAAGAATATTGTACTTTACACTGAATGTACAGTAAGGAAATTTTAGGATTTTGTATTGCATAATCTAAAAAATTAAAGTAAACTAAAGATAGAAGAGTTCCTGTTAACATATAAATTGTTCCTCTGTAAAGTTTATTTAATATATTTTTTAAAAAGGCTTCCATCACCCTATATCCAGAATACATGTAAGAGACAAATGCATCTTTTTTTTTTTAAATGTGGTGCATAACCAGCTTTTTTCAGAGCAAGATTGTTGAAGGAAATTTCTGTCAGGTGCAATGTTTTAAAAAAACACAAAACAAGTGGCAGCTTTAACCAGACGGCAAAGAGCTTAGAACACGAATCGGCCATCCAGACTTCAGCAACATGGAAGCTTCTGAATCCAATGTAAGCTAGTTGGTGATGGGCCCAGCTTGGTTGGTTGTTTTCCCTAATTTTTTGTCTCTTCTTGTTTTTGTTTGAGGAAGAGGGAGCTCTTACTTAAGCTCTGAAAATTACATAATTTATCAACATCAGTTCTCTGATTTCAGTAGATAAGCTCTCCCTTCTCATGTTTATATTTTTTTTACTGCATTATCTGTGACTTAAAAGTGAGAAAGCTTAAGTGAGGTCAGATAGCAGGGAGTGAGGAGGCGGGAGAAAGTTTGCAGAAGAGATAGTAAGATGAGCCAGGGGTCTATAGTGATGTTTCTTGTCAGTAAGTTGATGCCACTAAGTAGATGGACAATGGTCTCCAACAGACATCGAATTTCAGAGCATTCGTTCCAGTTTTCCAGCTCTTAGGTTCCTCTTGATCCCTATTTCTAGATTTATTCTAAGTACTTTTATCACATGGGTCACTGCATTTAACCACTACAAAACAATAAAATTAAAATAAAATAAATTTTCTCTGACCAAGGTTGAGAGTTGACAGGATAAATAGGGTTTGATATGATCGTAAAGCATTTTTTCATGTATTAAATTATCTGAGAATAAATAAAACTATTTTTAAAAGTCATTGCAGGTTACAAATGTGATTCATAAGCCATGATAGTTTTCAATCCTTAGTGGGTGATGTGTTTCCAGTAGTTTTAAGTTCATATGCTTAAAACTAAAATAGACATGAGATGGCTTCCAGGACACTCTAAAGTTTTGTGGTATTTGGGTATATTAGAGAGAGTGTGATATAAATATCTAATAAGCCTTAAGGATGAAATCTTTAATTTCTCTCTGTGAAAAGCAATGTAAAGTGTAATCCTATTGGATGATTCTTCCTTGATGTCATGCATGTCTCCTGAAACACACTAAAGCACGCCTTCTGTGGCATCTCACGGAACAGGGTCTGTAGCTGATATTTGTTCTAAATGTCTGCATTGGTTTAAAACAATTTCACCATTTAGCTATCAAAATATAGTTTGCTTCCACAATTCATGTGGAAAAATTTAACAAGATTATTAAAAAAAAATTGCAACAAACCTCAATACTGGAAGCTGAAAGAAGTTATCTTGCCTGAACGAGCCATGGGATCTGTGACACCTCTGCATCCTTTACCGTCTAACTCAGGTGATGCAGACGTTCACAGTCTCCCATCGCAAACCTGTGGTTTGAAAACTACCATCTACCAGTGAACTTTGGAATTCATCATAGAAGTGGAAATATAGGTTGTGTCACCAGTAAAGTCCCACTGTTGAGCTGTTAGGAGAGACTCAGTGACTCACGTCTATAACAGACTGAATAACGCTGATAACTTGCAGGCAGGAGAAAGCCACCACAGTGCACAGAGGACCGGATTACCCTCAAAGTCCTAAACATTTGTGTTGCCAGACAAGTAAATTTAGTGTAGAAATGCAGATTATTTCTTCCACTGGTAATTTATGTGTATAAGGAATTGGTTAAAACCGTTACGCCACCGATTTTATATCTAGCAACCCTTTATACATAAGCTAATAAGCCACAGCTTTTTGCATGATTTAGCCTCCCTTTTATAAATAAGTTAATCTAATAAAAGAAAGGAAGTATTATTTTTGCTGAATGAAGACATGAATTTTAGTGTAAAATGAGAGGTTGCTCTATTTTATTGGCACAACAGTATTGGCCAATAAACAGAAAAAAATCTGTATGCCATCAGTGGATGCATACTAAACTTGCTCTACAAGGTGAAATATGTATGCAGTTATTTTGATAATCAATATTTGAAGTATTTGCTTCTCGGTTGTTTTCCCAAAGAATATTTATAAATCTTAAGTGTGTTGTGGTAATGCCCAGCTAACAGTCTTTGATTTACTTGGATGTTAGATAAGAATGTGTGAAGGGGAAATTTCAATACTCATTTTTAAAACATAGTTTATCTGGATTTGTCCTCCATTTCCACGAAAGGGGAACATTTACAGATGATTTCAATCCATAATGATAGCAAATATATTTGCAGCTTCACTCATAAAATGTGCTGCCTTTCATGTCCAAGAAAGTCAGAGTTAGTGGTTTAAAGATGTGCCGGTACAAAAGCGTGCCTTATGATAAAGTCTTTGTAAGAGCAGAAGCGTAGTGGGAAGGACGTAGTGTAGGGATGCACATTAAATTGTCAGTGAGTCACATAAATCAGTGTCTTTCAAATTGTAATGTACGTCCAGTTGTCTACATGTGAAGCAACTGGGTTGTGAACAGTTATTTTTTAAATACATAATGTATAAAAGAGGAGAATTGAATCTATTGGAGGGCACTGTACATGGTAAGCAAGACTTGAATAACATCTCCGTCTCATATCATATGCTAAAACACACATGTACAAACCGTAAACACACACACAACACACACACACACCACACACACACACACACCTGCATGCTTGTATATCCAAGATCCTGTTATAAAATTCATATATTTCTTCCATGAGCCTTGGTACAAAAATACAAAACTTATTTCACTAATATTGCTAACATATCCTAGTCTTTATCATCAAACTAAAATACGATTCTGTGTGTTCCCTTAGAAGTTTGTCTTACAACTCATGAATTCCCTTCCAGCTTACTGATGGAGTGCATCACTCCTGCGAACACTAGAGAATGTCACATTAAACAGCTATGTCTAGAAAGAAGGTTTGGGAAGTGGTTTTGTATAGCATGCCTAGTTCTCATGCAGCTTCCCGTTTCCTCTAGCTTTCTCACATTTTCTTTCACTTTGCATGTGTACGTGTGTGTGTGTGTGTGTGTGTGTGTTTGTAGAAATTGTAGACACACATATATAGTTGCAAAAGTGTAAGCACATGTATTTGGATGACAATACACACACATATGCAGATGTAGACTAGGGCTTGGCATCTAGTCTTCACTAACTTTTGAACTTATCCTTTGAGACAGAAACTGCAGCTGAAGATGGGCCTCACTGATAAGTTCCAAGGGTCACACAATCCTGTCCATTCCCCACTGTGAGGTTAGAGATGTGCATGGCTTTTCACATTGGTGCTGGATTCCAGTCTCAGATCCTCCTAGTGGTAAAGTGAGCTCTTGAGCAGTGGAGACACTCTTCTGACACTTACTTTTATTATATTAAACCATGCACACCTCAAAAGTTTAGCTAATAGGTAGAAAGCATTGCAGAGTTTTATTACACGTATTTCTTTCTAGTTTATATAGTTAGCTGACTTCAAAGTGTCAGTTTTACAAAGCAGGAGAGATTTACAATACTACTTAAAAATCAGTAAATTAAAGGACTGGAGAGATAATTCTACATTTCGCACTGAGCCCACAGTCCCCAATGGAAGAGTTAGGGGAAGGGCTGAAGGAGCTCAAGGGATTGCAACCGCATAGGAAGAACAATATCAACTAACCGGACCACCCAGAGCTCCAGAGACTAATCCACCATCCAAAGAGTATATATACATGGAGGGATCCATGGCTCCAGATACATATGTAGCAGAGGATGGCCTTGTCTGACATCAGTGAAAGGGGATTGGTTCTTGGTCCTGTGGAGGCTTGATGCCCCAGCAGTGAGGCAGAAGTGGATAAATGGGTGGAGGAGCACCCTCATAGAGGCAAAGGGGAGGGAGGAGACGGGGGGATGGAATGGGAGGTTTGTAGAGGGGTGACTGGGAAGGGGGATATCATTTGAAATGTAAGCAAATAAAATGATTGATTTTAATAAAAAGAAACTAAATATTTTGCTTGCAGAGAAATTAATTTTGGACCCAACTCTATGTTGGTCATTTCACAGTTGCCTGTAACACCAGCTCCAGAGGTACTGGATGCCTCTAGCTATCATGGGCACCTGAATTCACATGCACACACACACACATAATTTTAGAAATAATAATAATAGTAATAATAGTAATAATAATATATTTGGAAAGCATTAATTCAAGTGGTCTGGGCTAGTAAGCTTCGGCTGTATGTCAAGTGTGAAGACAGAAGTTTGATTTTGATGCACTTAGATTTAAGGAACGAAAAGATAGGAGTTTGGTGAGTTTTACAAGTCCTTCAGTGTTGGAAAAAGTAGAAAATGAACAAATAAACTGAAAATCATACTGTGGAGAAGAAACTGATTAGAAAGAAGGAAGGTGGAAGCTAAGCATTCCTGGGGAATAACGCCCAAGGAAAATCCTCAGGGTCTTTGCAAAGGAGAAATCAGGGAGAGCCAGGCACAGCCTGTGCAGTAGGAATCAAACTCCTTCCTGTTGGGCTTGAGCTGTAGTGAGACCACCTTCACTTTTTATAGACCCTGAGAGAGTACTAGCAACTTGCGATTGCTGTCTCGGAAACTGTCAAACACAAATCCATTGTCTGTAAGTACTTTATCCTCATCCCAACGCCATAAAGAATAAAATTCTCTACAGGCTGACACAGCCACACTGCCTGCCAGGGAAAGTACTTCTCTTTAGTGGCAACTGAGGAAAAATAAGTGTACAAAACCAAGAAGGAATCATCACGTGTGCTTCACCAGGGATCAGGAAGGATAGATCTTAATCTAAGATGGGATAAATTGATAATTTTGAGGCAATCATGGATCAAAAGTTTAACAGCATTTTTTTTTTTATACCAGAGAGACCTTTTGGGGAAACCCTGACTCTGAAGTGAGCTCATCTATCAAAGGAGAACTGACCCACAACCATTCTTCAGGAGACAGTCCAGAAACTATTTTTATTTTAAAAGACCTGTGCAACTAATTAGGGTGAAGTACCTCATCCACAGTTCGAGCCATGATTCTGTTGAGTAAATAAAAACTGCACAAAAGTGTGGGTCAGAGAGAGAGGGAACCCAGTGGTATGTAAATGTGGGCTGTGCTATAAAAGCACAGTATCTGTGGTGAATCAGGCTCAGATTCTCCAGGGTGAGCTTTAGAGAAAATAGGAATTATATCCAAGAAAAATTTAAAGGATGGAAGCCATTCGGGGCTGATGTTTAATAAGCAAGTGCCTCAAGTAGTGAAGTCTCTCTGAATTTGTCTTACAAATCCAGGGAACAAGTCTAAACAGATAGTTTCCTCTAGAATATAAAGAAACAGTTTATGGCAACATTCATTTTACTTTATATTTTAAGTTCTATTCTTACTATACTGAGTGGAGTAGGGGTGGGCACTTATGACATGAGGTCAGAAAATAGCTAGCAGAAGTCAGTTCCCTTTTAAGACATGAATCCCAGAGACAGAATTCAGATCATCAGACTTGCTGGCAATGTGTCTTTAGCCATTGTACCTTCTCAGCTGCTCTATCTCAGACTTTTAAATTTGGTACTATTTGCTAGTTTTGCATGTATTATATTTTCTCATTTCAAATAGCATTTACAAGGAAAGAGCACTGCTCAATAACTACAGATGTAAGATCTTTGTAATTTTATTCTTCATTCAAGCTATACAACACTTGCAGACAATGATCAACTTTAAGCACAGAAGTAAAAGTTTGTATAAAGAAATGACATTGGTCATTCTCTTAACACTTAGTTGTCAGTTAAAAAATAATGCATGACTTTGATGACACAATTCAACTGCTATAACTTATGACACTTTCAGCAGAGAGAAGAGATATGTTAGATCCTACAATCACCCTTTGAAGGAATTATGAATCTTAGAGATTTCATGGGACACAGCTCATATGATTTTTATTTTCCTGTAATTTGTACCATAAAATCTCAACTTTTGTTCAAAATTAATCTATTATTCTCTCTATCTTGGTTTATAGCTACATTGAAAAAGACTGGATATAAAGTCTGTGCTTACACACTTCTCTTCCAAAAGCATCATCTGTCTTTAAACTTCATGGATGACATTACCTTCTGATCCTTCCACCTCCAGTGTCTCCCCTCCTTTCAGGTCTGAGTGCCTTCCCCTCTTCCCCATCTTCTTTTTGTTACTTGACCATTTCCCTCTGATCCTACAGTTCCTTACTGAAGCTCTTTGGCTTCTTTTCCTATTCTCCCATGCAGACACGTTTCAAATCTATATATGTAGGACAAATATTTTAAATAATATTTTTCTTACAGCCTACTGAATATTTCTAATTGAATGATCCTTGGGTAGGTTTTTTTTTTTTTTTCAAATGGACTTTTCCCCACTTGGTATTCCGCCTTTTATTCAGTGGCACAGATATATATCACTCCATTTAGAATTGTTTCCTGTGCAACTTTATTTACCCATTATGCCAAATCAATTACCAGATCACACCACATTTTCTATATCTTCATTGCCAATTTCTAATATCTCACAGAGATAAATGCATTCTTAGTGACTCTGGCTTGATAGACTCTTTATTAACCATTTCCACACAGAAGCCAGAGTTTATTGGTTTATTGTTTATTTTCCCATCTTCTCTCTCTCTCTCTCTCTCTCTCTCTCTCTCTCTCTCTCTCTCTCTCTCTCTCTCTCCTGCACACATACCTATGCCACCCACTGAAATATAATCATAATATTCTCCCAATTGCATGAGGAATCCTGTTACTTAGAATAAAGGAAATCAGTTTATTATGAGTTGGTATATTATTAGCTTTTACTAACTTATTCTACTATTATCTCAAATTTTAAAATTTACCATTCAGACTGTTATTCTTAGACAATTACGCCATGTTTCAGAGTGATTCATGACTTTTCTAGATAAAAGATATTTTGTTCAATTAAATGCCTGGATTATATAGCCCGCTTCTTTGCTCTTCTCTCCCTCCTCCTACTCTCTTTTTTCTCCCCTTCCTCCTCCTCCTCTCCCATTTTTCTCCTTCACTCTAGTCTCTCTCTCTCTCTCTCTCTCTCTCTCTCTCTCTCTCTCTCTCAGCAGTGTCTTCTATCACTGAGTAAAACACCCAGTCCTACCTATGTCTCACTCATGTCTCAGTTAAGATATTATATTCTGACCTTCACTCAATTATGGAGTGTTGGTTTACTGCCACCCATCTATGTTCACATGGAAACTACACTTAATTTTGCTTACCTCATCTTATAGTTAGATCATTATTTGTCTCTAATCCTCCATGAATTTGTTTATTCTCTCTAGTGTGATTATCATAAATTTAGAATTATATCAATATTCAAATTTCACATATAAATGAGAATAATCATAGTGTTATTCTCAAAAATCGTTGATGATTCTGTTTCAAAAACTTAACTATCAACATCTGACTGTATCCAATATCTTCGGGTCATGACTGAGAACAGGACATAACACTAGCAACCTTGAGCTTGTCTGATAAGTCTTTCCACTCAGGAGATATAGCACACTCATCGTGGATTTTTAGGATAGTTACTACAAGGTTGATTCACACAAAAGACATGCTCATCAGACACACTAGGGTTTTGTATGCCACTCTGAAAAGACAGAACGGTGCTGGGATGAGTCATTATCTTGAAAATGCTAGAAGTTCTTAGTGGGCTGTGCCAGGGAAGCCCAGCTTCCAAATGACAGATTTCATTAGCAGCACATCCGTTTTGCTGTCTTTGTGGAAAATTATTGAGTGCTGTGCTATTAGACAAAAGTAGAATATCAGAACATATGTCACAAAATTAGCTGGGAGATATAAATGCAAGGTTTTTTTTTTTCCCTAGGAGAAGATTTTGTGTTCAAAGACATATTTTTTTGACATTTTAATATGCAAGAAGAACAGTCTAGTACATGATGCTGACATGGAGCAGATTCAGATAGGCCATGTGTTTATCTAGGCAGAGAAGCAAAGGAGATAAAACCCAGGCAGTGAGCAGTGAGCATTATTTAGTAAAGACTGCTAGGTCACCTTGTGTGAACCAATAGGTGAAGGCGTGTCATGTCACCTGGATATGACTGGTGGAAAAGTTAGGGGAAATATTCAGAATACACTAGATATAACTACTTGGATGAAAGCAAACAATTTATTGTTACTGAAAATGGAAGATCCAGATGAAATGGGGTCAGATTTGAATAAAGCAATTATTGAATAAAGCATATAAACACATATGGGCACATTATATTTAAAAATAGAAGATAATTGTTTATGAAGGTATAAGGTATGTCTGATGAGCATGTCTTTTGGGTGAAACAAGGTATAAGGTTAGGAAATGAGTAGGAAAGAGGAGACTAAATGCAAGTCTCTAAACAGAAATCCTGATGCAGTAACACTCAGAACACTCATACCATGATAAACAAGCCAAGCAAAATGGTCCTCCTCTCGAACACCAAAGGACAGCTCACCTCAAGCCATTTATGGTCCTTGAAAACCGATTCATTATCATAATAAGAAAATGTATGATTAATTTTGTCCAGAATTGATTTTTCTTGCCATTTTCTCATTTTAAGATTTTGTTTTGAAATAAAATCACTGTTTTCTAATTAACTTACAAATAAAAACATCACACAGTTGGTTAAGAAAGTCATTCAGACATTTGTGTGTGTGTGTGTGTGTGTGTGTGTGTGTGTGGTGTGTGTGTGGTAAGATAGTTAGAATGTAACACCTATGTGGAACTATGTTATTTCAGAATGGTGGTGCTAAGTCTATGGATGATCACTGAGGTATATAGTGTGTGCCTGGGAGTTCCCTCCTTTCTAATTATAAAAGTAATCAATAATTAACATTCTAGGAAAACTAAGTATGGGAGATGGGGGATAACATAAGCAAGTAGAAAAATTAAAAAATAACTCCAATGTATATTATGAGAAAATTAAAATTAATACTACTTTAAAAATATTTCTGCCTACATAAAGCAAGAGCATTTAATGTTAAGGAACAATAAATAGTCATTAAAATGAAAATAAAATTTAAGAAAAATGTCCCCCAAAGGGCAGAAATATACTAAAAAATAGTAAAAAAGATGAGCTGAATGAGAAAAATATTTAATGCAGTGGTTGGTTCAACCTGAAGATCTAACAACCAGTTAACCATAGTCAAAGAATGAGAGAAAAAGTAGGAAAACATAGTGGAATTAGGGGAGTGGTATTATAGACATTTAAGGGTGCAGGAGAGGTAAATCAGTAGTTAATAGCAGCTGGGGATTGGTTCTAAGCACACACATGGCAGCCCATAGCCTTCTGTATGTCCAGCTCCAGTGGAAGGGTAGTCCTCTTCTGATATCCATGGGCAAATCTTCAGTACACATACAGACAAGTAAGCACACACTCACATAAGCAAATGAATATGCATATATGTGTGCATATGTGTATATGTATATACATATAGATGTATGTGTAAACGAAAGAGACAATAAAAGTGAACAGTTACCCGAAAGAGAATATTGTTTCTTTGTTTTTGTTTCTTATTTTGAAAGAACAGATAAAAACATTCAGCAAAAAATGAAAAAATACTCCATTATGAGATATACCCTTCAGAAAGTTAACAACATTAGTTACAAGGATGAGATCACAAATTCTTAAAGGAATATAAGCAGGTTAACAATGAAGCAACTATAATCATGTCTACTTCTAGTACACAAGCACACATGAAAATGGATAGGGCAAAACCCTTCCCAATAAAAGACTATATTGCAGAAAACATTCCTATATAAAATGAAGCAGCCAGTTGAGTTTGGGGGCAGAAAAAAGACAAGATTAAAAGACAAAGCTTTGAAAACAAGCAGAGCTGCATGCTTCTTCCAGTTTGTCTCCCCACTTACATGTAATTAAACCACCGCTCTCGGGCCAGTAGTAGGCATATCAACCCCTTCAACCATTGTTGGCTAAATTTTCCCTTCAAATGTCATAAAGCACACAGACCATATAGATTACCCATTATTCTGCAAAAATAAGAAGCATATTAATAACCCTGACCCCCTTGCCTTCACTTGCTATACTCAAACTTTTATTTACATTTATATTTATGTAGGCAATCTCTGTATTTTCAAACATAGTAAACACTGATTCCAATGATGATGGAACTGGAGGCGGTTAGAACATTCAATCAAACATAAGGATAATATTTCATCCCCTTATAAATCTAATGTCCCTTGTGCTTCTATAAGGGAAAAACACTTCAATGTCAATTTAGGAAGAACAGTGTACTTTATCCCTCCACCAAATACATTTCCCACAGACTCGATTTTGTTTTCCTACAAAAGCAGCCTTGGTATATTAGGTCCCCTATGCTTTACTGTAGTCTTCCCTCCAGAAACCTGTGTCTTCCTGCTCTCCATGACTTACCACTGTGCCCATAGGCTCATCATTCTTAGCACACACCCTTTAAAAAACATGAATTCATCTTCAATTAGTTCCCTCTGAAAATAAGACAGTGGAGAAGGGGATTCAGTGCAAGAAAGAAAGGAAATATTAATGGTAGAAATCCACTATTTTTTTTTAATTTCATGCAAGGGAATCAATGTGTAGTTTCAAACAACAGAATTATCAACATGTTTGAAGATACGTACCAAACCTTTAATCCCAGCACTTGGGAGGCAGAGGCAGGAGGATTTCTGAGTTCGAGGCCAGCCCGGTCTACAGAGTGAGTTCCAGGACAGCCATGGCTACACAGAGAAACCCTGTCTCGAAAAACAAGAAACAAAAAACAACAAACAAACAACAAAAAAAAAAAGATATGTACCAAAAGGGCTATGACTAGAAAAAAATTATCCTTAGGAGATTTTAAAGGCTGGTACTGTTTAGTATAATATCAGTCCTCACTGTTGTTCATCAGATACTCTCAGCTCACTGACCCCTGGGATAGAGGCAAGATATCCCAGATATGCCCTTCCTAGCTCTCTTTGAAATTGCTTTCATCTATGTAACTAGTCACTGCCCAGAACATAGGATGGAAAGTGGCTTGTGTTACATCCATGTGTGCCTTTTAAAATATTGTACTTTCTCTTTTTACAACCACACATGAGACACAGTATCTTGTGGAGCACTTCATAATTAGGAGACAGAATACTCCTCATTTTTCCTCTGGGTTACTTCCCACAAGCCCCTAAAAGATGTCAGTTTTGAGAAGGGTAAAGAACAAGAAAAGGATGACCAGTTCTGGCCATTGAGTAAGCTTCTTTGCCATCGAGCCATGTGGTCTGGTAGATTCAGTGGTATTTGAAGTAGTAGTGGCAGAGCAGTGAAATCTCCTGTTTGGAGATTTCAGTTGACAGTGTTGAATATTACAGTGAAGCTTCTTGGGATTTAGGATCAAAGCCCCACAACTCTCTGAAGAAAACACTACCTTTTTGAAAAACCAGTATTAACCTTTTCTTGAGCCTCAGAAAAACAATCCTTAAGTAAGAACCTACAGAACATGATGCAAAGCAAGCTCCCTATTGGTTCTGATTTTTGAAGAACAAATCACAGAAACCAGCTCATCATTCCTCAACATTGTTATGCCAGAGCAAAGCCTCTGACAGTTTCAATAAGAATAACTATTATGCTTTGCTAGTTGATACATTGTACTTGTTCTCAAATCTGCAATAGGGGTCATAAATTTTTTATTTTAATATTTTTTACATTATTGATCATATGTTGCAAGCATGCCTTGACACACTTAGAGATCACGCCTTCACCATGTGCTTTTAAGGGATCAAATTCAGGCTTGAGAAAGAGTCTCTTTATCCACTCAACACTCTCAAAAGTCCAATCTGTATTTTAAAAGCAAGCATACTTTGATGTTGGTAGTTCTCAGATGTATGCAATGCTGTAGTATGCTTACTATTAATATACTATGGCTCACGAGATCATTTTCCTCAAATATTTATGAGTGTTATTTTTCATAGAATAAAGGAAATTAGCATGGAATATGGGTTGAAATCAAATAAAACTACAATTAAAACGAATAAACCTTGATTATTGATGATTATTATACAACCATCTATGAATTCATCTTTTTAAGCTCTACTGTGAATGTGTGTCTGGTCACCTCTCAGAAATCAGTGGATGGATGAATAGGTAGATCCATATCCCTCCAGATCCCAGTAGGCCAGGGAATACAGAGGAAACCACTTCACTGTGTAAAATAGTTTCCTAAGGTCTCCCTTAAGCAGAAGTTTACCTTATGTTTTCAACCCAAGGAAGGACTTCTCCAGATGCTACTTTGCCACAAGGCTTTGCTACATGAAAGTTCTGAGACCAGGGCTAAGTTTTCAATTGGAATTTAATTTTGCAAACCACACATTCTCAATTTTGCCAAAACATGCTTAGAATTGTTTATATTGTGTGTTCTATTCTAGAATACGCACTCCAAAACCACAGGACTAGTTGTAGTTAAATAAATAAATAAAATTTTTTATTTATTTTGACAACCAAAAACCCCCAAATGTTTACCATAGTTACTGGATAAATAAAATTGAAACGTAAGTATGTCTCAAAACTGTATGAACTATATTGAGAGTGACTCACTCATACTTACCAAAAATAAGTGAGTCAATCTCTGGCTACTTTCACACTGTTTTGACCATCTCATCCCAATTTGGATGTCTGATGAGATTAGAAAATTAGCAACAAGTCAAATTAGTTGGGTTTTAGTTCTTTAACTTGCAGGTTACTGACATTCAAATAGGCTTAACCAGCCAATGTTGAAATGTACTGGGGAAGAAGATGGATGTTTCAATGAGAGATAGGATGCACATTGCTTAATTGACTTCTATTGTGGTGCTGATTTACAACCAAAAAAATTACTATGTATTCTTCATATAGTATGCAACTTGATGGATGATGCTATTCACTACTGTAAGAAGCATCCAGGTGTGTTAAAATATTTTCCTTGTGCAGGTTGCCTTTTCTATTAGAAGAATACTATGTTTCAGAATAAGTTGTATTTCTACTGTAGTGTAGTGTAAAGATATTGCCATCAAATCTGAGGTCTTTTTCCTACTCACTGCCTAAGAATATTCGAACTCTGTCCTTGTAAGTAATTATATTCTTATGCTCTCTGTTTTGTTTGTTTGTATGATTATTTTGACTCTGATTTTCCATTATTTCACTTTTACACATTGTAAAAAGCCACCTAAAAGCATAGTTTAACTTTAAAGTATAATAATATAGGCAATTAGGAAATATAATGTGAAACTATATACACAATTATAGATAAGTCAAATCTTAGAATGAAGCTCAAGGTTGTAGTTTAATGGGTTAGAGGTTACCTCAAATCCACATTCCAGAGCCCATGACAGCCTGCCCCATAACTGGGGAGAGATAAGTCACTCTGTACTTTAGTTCTTTTGTGAATAACATGAGCGATTCATGAATGGAAGCATGTTTCTTAATACCGTTCTAACTTATTTACATTTTAATCAAATTTTTGACTCTAGACATTGTGATGAGTGTCCCAAATAAAGAGTTGTGCACTAAATTAACAGGGTATGACAGTAGATAAGAAGGTGACTCATAACACAACTATTAGACACAGGCCAGCTTGTACTTTGAGTCATAGGTCTGCAGCTTTCTATTGGTAAAGCCATGGATGCTTAAGGTCTTAACTTCACATCTTCATCCATAAACAAGAACACACTGTACTTACACTTTGTGTGTTTCAGAGATTTTAGATGATAAAAATAGATTTGCTAATTTTAGTATGGGTCTTGTTTTCCATCATTTTACTTGCTTATTAAAATAGTTATTGTTGTCCTAAAAAAACCCTAAAATTGTGATAGTCATAGTCATGTCCATAATTCAATGCATGTATAGAAATATCATTATGAAAATGTCATCATAATATGTTTGGAAAAGAGGAAAACAGATGGAGAGATGAACAATTTTAATATTGAGCACAGAAGAGGCAATTGAATCCTCTAACTATGAAGACTGAGAACTCATATTAAAGTCACATGGAGATTAAGTGAAGAGGGCCCATTGGAAGAGGAGTAAACAGGCTCAAAGCCAAGCAAGAAGCTAACAAGAAATAACTAAAACAAAAACACTTTAACAAACCAAAGGGTAATGTTATCAGGACAGGAAGCTATGTGACAGCTCTTTCATAATAGCTAGCTTTGATGTGCAAACAATATGTATGAGGTATCAGTTAGACATGTGGCAATCCTATATGCTAAGAATAACCCCACTTCTCAAGGCAGAAAGCAAGGCTTAGCATGCTTAAATGCTCTCTTTAAAGTCATTTTAAAAAGCACTAGCATGTAACTGTTTCTTTCCTGACAAAATCCATCCTCTAGAGCCTACAATACCTGACTACAATTGTTGCAATCACATTTGACTTAATAATTGCACCCTAAGGAATCTTTCATGATGCTACAGTCAAAAACACGGGTTCAGTACTGTCACCCTGAACTTCTGATTTCATGACCATTCTCTGCGATAGTTATAGGTGAATTTCAGCAGATGTAATAACAGGCTTCACTTTGCAGAAGCAGGTGACCTTAACACCAGCAGTATCTCAGGAACAAGGTAGTTGCCACGACACTCACAAGCACTGTGTTCTTCTGGTGATTACAGCTCCTAACAGTGCTAATTGCTATGCTAGTCTCTGCTAGATTGGAACTTCACCTCTGTAGTCATCAAAATACTACAGAAAAGAAGAGAAATAAATTATCTGTAAGTAGAGAGGATAACTCCCAACTCTTCAGTGTTTGCTTTCCTAGGGTTTAGAAATACACATCCAAATGAACTGTAGCAGTTATGTGTGGCTTGCTTAATTATAACTACATTTAAACAGAAATGGAAAAATAATCCAAAGTAGTTATAACAGATAAAAATCATACTATAAAATAATTATTGCATTACATTGTAAAATTATTGTATTGTGAAAATACTATACAAGTAGAATTTCTAGAGAGTGAACTATAGATAAACAGGCAATAGAAGTCATTTGTATTAAAGGGAAAAATTGGGAAATTTTTTTTTTCTAGAAAATTCTCTAAGAATCACAGGTGGCATTTGCAGTAGCCTTCTGCTTTCCTTTGTTCCTTTCTTCTGTTTCTACATTGGTATTCCTTGATACTGCTGCTGTGCTGGCCATGTGGTTTATTCTGGCCAGGAATCCAGGAATGAAAACGAGAAATGAGTTATCTCTACACGTCATTATCTCATAATTAACACAAAATTATCCAAATGCCTATTTCCAAGAAGACTCAAAGATGGTATTTGCTTCATCAACTAAAGTTTTGGAGTAAAGAGATGAGGGGCAAAATGTTCAACACTCATCAGTATGAAACATAAGGGAGACATAACCTTCTGTGGCTATCAATCTCTAGGATTGCGGCTATGGCCATAGCATAAACTATACAAACCATCATGGTCCATTAAAAATAGAGTGTCAACTTCATATGTGATATTAAATTATCTAACAACCATATTTGTCAACATAAAAAGGAGGGCTATGGAGATATCTCATTGAATAAAACATTTGTCAGGTAAGCATACAGAACAGGTTTTATACTCCACAGAACCACTTAAAGGCTGGACAAGTATGGTAGTTACCTTTAATTCCTGAGCTCTGAAGGTCAGATGATCTGACTCATTAGAGTAGCCAAATTGGTGACCTCTATCTAGGTTCAGTGAGAGTGAGATGCCCTGCTTCAACTAATAAAGTATGAACCATCAAAAAAGACACAGAATGTCAACTTCAGACCTACAAATGCAGGTCCACACACTGTGTACATGCAATCCCGCATACACATGCAAAGATCATACCGGAGTTCATCCCCCTCCCCAGCACAAAAATACAAGAAGAAGCAAAAGTGCAATAGAAATAAAATATTTCAAGTACTTAACAATCATAGCTGGCTAGCAATTTCTCTGTCAGATTATATATGAAATTTATTTTGATGAGTAGACGATTCTAATATTCATTTAATCATATTACTTAGAAACACATGTGTATTCAGTAAGAAACGTGGCTGAGAATGAACAGAAACTTGGCAAACTCTGGCTTGCTTCCATATGCAAATGGGTTATGATAGCAATTACATCCTCCGGGCAATGAGAAAACGCAAAACAAAAATAGCATGGAGCATTATACATACAAATACAGTTATACTTAATTCTCAATTTTCCCATCTCTAGAAACAGACATGCATAAGACTGAGCTATACTTTGAAATATCCACAGCTGGGTCTCAAGAAACCACACTGTACAAGGTTTTGTTTGTTTGTTTGTTTGTTTGTTTGTTGTTAATCTAAATGATATATCTAAAAAGCTAGCAACTTGTGTCTACTCTTCTAGGCTAGGATCTATGAACTGGTTAAAATGTAGCAGAAATGAAGACAGAGCTTTTAATATTTCTGCAGTCATCCAGAGTGAAGACAAGATCAAAATAAAGAGCTTTGGGATTTAGTGAGAATGATTAGTAGTGACATTTGAAAATGGAGCTTTGGTGAGTTCAGGAATTAAGGGACCAAACTAAAGGAAATTCAAAGCAAATCTAGTAAAGAGAAAATTGGACCAATGAGATAAGTGGAAGGGCATGGGGAAAGAAAAGAAGACAGCATTTCTGTAGAATAGAATTTCCTTCCAATAGAGGGACTAGGAGAGTCAACAGAGGAAACATTCACTTATGTAAAGCCAATGAGGAAGAGAAACGTTCACAAGGAGAAGGAAGGCAGACTGAAGCTGAGGACTTAGGGATCCAGTGCCCCTTCTGTAGGTTTAAAGGAGGAACTCTGAATATCAGCTGTGGCGAGGCTATCAATAAAAGGTAAAAATCTTTTATCAGCTGAAAATTAGATGCTTAAATAATTAGGTAATTTGACTTTCATTGAGTGAAAGAACAGAGTTTGTGGGTAGCTGGAGTTTAAATGGAATAAAGATAGTGAGAAGTTGGCTGATTATTTTTATAGAAATGGATGATGAATAAATTTTATTAAAAAATGCATCAAAATCAACTCTGGAGTATAAACTAGAAATGGTCTTTACAAAAGAGAAAAAAATATTATCAACTAAAAACAGAGCTTTGAAAATAATTATAATCTAAGTAACTGATGAAGAAATGAGTGAAATAAGTATAAAGATATAAGTCCAAAAGTAATGTTAGATGTATTTTCTGACTTAAACAATAAAAAGCAAAACAAAAAACAAAAACAGAACACTAACAACAACAAAACCCCAAACACTGGCTTAGGATCAACATAGATTTATTTGAGGTGAGTGGTCAGGTCAGTGATCGGACCAGTTGACTAATGCCTTGAGTAACAGCTCAGTAATTATTTTTCTGGTGACAGATGGAGAGTACTAGTAGTTCTCAATAAATTGTATTAATACAGATGATATAAATTTATAAAGATATTGTAAATTTGGTTGTTTAAATAGCTAAGTGACTAAACTTAGTTTTCCTCATGAAATTATCCTCACAAATAACTTCTGTGCGAGAGCTCAAGACTGACTGATTTTAAAATGTCTTTTTTTCCATAAATGACTACCTTCTTTTCTATTCCTTCTCTGATTCACTTCTTTTAATGTTCAGGATAATAGTACATTCAACTTAGCAGTGTGTTTGACTGTTTCCCTCTGTGAGTATGTAATACAAAACTGAGAGTGCTGGCGCTCTCCTGTAATCCCATCTACTCACTGGCCAAGGCAAGAGCAGTATAAGTTCCAGGCTAGCCTCAATAATTAACTGTGACAATTTGCCAAAACATTAAGTAAACGTGAGATAAGTGGGAGAGTTGAGTGGTAAAGTACTGACTTAGCTCTAAGAAGTTTCCATATCAATCGCAGTTCTCCAAAATAAATGAATAAACAAATAATATCCAATGTAGATAGGTAGGTGAATGAGAATGAGGGAAAGCCCCCAGGCATGCTGATACAGAAAGGGCTTTGGAATCAGAGACATTGGGCTTTCATTAGTCCAACTCCAGGCTGTTTAACATCCATAAAGCTTTGTTAATTTACGAGGTAACCATGACACTCCCCTGCTTCTGAGCCACAGTGAGAATCATAGATAAAAGCCTAGGAAGCACATAGTACATTTTGGCATTGATGCAGCAACCGTGACTTCCATTAAGATCTAAATCCAAATTCAGCTCTAACTCAGAAGCTTTGCGACTCAGCACTGAAGCCACAGCGAGTTCATCAGCATACAGCTAAGGTCCACCGCACCACAGTGCATACAGCAGTCAGAACAGTGGTAAGCAATAAGTGCTGTGAAGGAATTGCCATTGCTATATCAATAGTATCTAAATTTGAATCAATCTAGGAAGTTCTGGAAACATCAGCTTTAAAGCAAAAGAGCTCAAATATTCTATGGATCGGGTCAGGCAAGGCTAAAAGCATTGGAAAGGTAGGCCATAACTCATGAAAACCAAAGTAGAAAGAGTGGATGAAAAGCAACGGAACAAACCAGGGTTAACTGGAGAGAGGAGTACCCTAGTCTACCTTTGTCTGTTAGCAATATTTGATGGTACACATTGGTTTTGAGAACTGGTATGTTATGGATGTAACTCAGCAGGATGGGAGTTAAGTTCTCAAGACAATTCTCTATGTAACTGTGGCTTTGTAAAGTCCCACACTAGCATGTCTGAGCATGGATTGACTTCATGTGGCATTACTGAGGTTTTTTACTGGTCTACTTGTTTCTTCTATTCTCAAATTGTACTCTAGCACTAAACACAGACAGAACATTTTTTTCTCATACCATGATTGTTTTGATTTACTTTGTTTTTTTATCTCCTACACAAGAGGAAGCCATAAGACCACTTCCCTTTATTCTATTCTTTGTCTAGATTTGCCAAATGCATCTTTATCATTTCCACACTTTTGCTATCTTCCCAGTGCATCCTTCCAGCTTTGAGTCGTCTTTTTCTTCTAATTTTTTATAGCCACTGAGTCCAATTGGTGTTGGGTTCTAATCCAAACTTTATCAGTTGTCAGGCTTGTGGACACCAGGCCAGGGAGGGCAGAAGGATTGCTAGTATTGATTAAACTCCCTGTCTTGTCCAGTTAGTGAACTGAAGTTTAGAGGAGACATGTTAACTCAAAGAATAAGGTGGAGGTAGTAGAACACAGCCCTTGCCTACCATGCCTCCACTTGCACATGCAAGAACACATACACATAATACAGCACACACATTGTCCTGATTAAGAAGTACATCAACTAGAGAACACTAGAGTAAAATGTCTTTAAATAAATCACAATATGAAAATGTAACACACATTCAGCAGCATCATAAGAATGCCATTTAAAGTCAATGAAAGGAGTATATATCAGTAATGGATGATCCTGGATTATCTTGAAATACTTGAAAAAATAAAAATTGAGTATGGTCACAGGCATTATAACAAAATAAAATTCCAAGGCTGGCCCTTCTCTCCTATCTAGTTGATATAGTACTTGGTGTTCTATCTAGAGCAACAAGACAACTAAAGGAAATCAAGAAGATTCAAATTAGAGAGGAAGAAGTGAAAAATATTGCTATTCATAGATAATATGATAGTATTATACAGTGATCTCAAAAATTCTATCAGAGAACTTCTACAGCTGAAAGACACTATTAGCAAGGTAGCTGGATACAAGATTAACAAAACAAACAAAATCCAAAAAATCTAAAACAAAAAGCCCTCAGCAGTCCTCTTATACACAAACAATAAACAAGCTGAGAAAGAAATCAGTGAAACAATATACTTCACAATAGCCACTAATAACATAAAATATTTTAGGATAAATCTAACAAAGCTGTGAAGACAAGTAAATCAAGAACTTCAAGTCTTTGAAGAAAGATTTGAAGAAGACATCCAAAAATAGAAAGATTTTCCATGCTCAAGGGTTGATAGGTAGGATTGGCATAGTAAAAATGGCCATCTTACCAAAAGCAATCTCAAAATTCAGTGCAATCCCCATCAAAATTTCAACACAATTCTCTACAAACCTTAAAAGAATAATACTCAACTTCATATAGAGAGACAAAAATTCAGGATATCTAAAATGATATTGAACAATAAGAGAACTTCTGAAGATATCACCATCCATTTCAAGCTCTACTACAGACCAATAGTAATAAAACCACACATGGTGTTGACATAAAAACAGACAGCTTGATCAATGGAACTGAATCAAAGACATAGATGCAAATGCACATACCTATGGACACCTGATCTTTGATTTTAAAAAGCCAGAATTATACATTTTCAAATGTCTAACTGGACGTCTGCATGTACAAAAATTCAAATAGATCCTTATCTATAACCCTGTATAAAACTCAAGTCCAAGTAGATCAAAGACCTCAACATAAACCCATAAACCCATAAATACACTGAACCTGATAGAAGAGATACTAAGAAACAGCCTTGAATACATTGACACAGGAGACAACCAGAGGATTGATTCTCCCAGAGACCCAGAATAGACCAAATCACTTCTGGTTACAAAAAAAAAAAAAAGCAATGAAATGACTATACTCATAGACTGGAACCTAAACTAGCATAATTGTCATCAGAGAGGTTTCATCCAGAAATTAATGGAGATAAATACAGAGACTCACAACCAAATATTAGTCAGATCTGGAGGAATACTGCATAAAAGGGAGAGAAAAATTGTAAGAGCCAGATGGTTAAAGTACACCAAAAGGAAACCCACAGAACCAATGATCTTTTGTTCATAGGAACTCACAAAGACTGAACCAAATATCAGGGAGCCTATGTGGCTCTAACATAGACCTTCTGCGTATATGTTATGGTTGTGTAGTTTGATCTTCTTGTGGGACTCCTAATTGGGAGCAGGAGCTGCCCCTGTGTCTTTTGCCTATGTCTGTGACTTTTCCTTCCTACTGGGAAACTTCATCTAGCCTTAATATCAGGAGAGGTGCCCAGCCTTTTTGCAACTTGACATGCTATGTTTGTTTGATATCCCTAGGAGATTTTCCCTTTTCTAAAGGAAAAGGGAGTGGGGAGATGGGACATGGGCATGGGGAGACTGGGAGGGTAGAACTTGGGGTACAACATATGAGAGAATAAACTTTATAAAAAATTAATAACAAATGAATAAAGTTATACTAATTCAGTGATTTAAATGTAAAATAAATAAATGAAAAAAATTCCTCACAGAGTAGAATATGGTAGATTTGATGGTAAAAACAATTCTAAACATTCTACAATGGGAATATTGAAGACAAGGGGGAGGAAGAAGGTAAGAGCCAGAGGATCAGGGAATTCATTGGAAAATTGTGCCTTCTAGTATCACCAGAAAATGTAACCACAAAGTCTCACCATATAACCACACAAATATAAACTAAACAGAGGTGACACCAGTGAACATGGCAAAGTGTCTACGGACAAGTTAATGAAGTCTCAACTTTATGTGAACAACTATAAGCATGTGAGTAAGTCTGGAAGTAGAAGAGTTAGCCCTTCCCAGGGAAGAGCACACTCATTAGTTATCAAGTGCCAAATAGTCATTCCTGAAAACATGTATGAAAGTAATATTACATTATTACATGGACTCAGTTGGTTATATTGGAAATATGTGTACTTACAAATACATAAATGTCCGAAATAATAATTGATGGATAAATGCCCTGAATTACTTGGAGAAGAATGGAGGGGAGTGTATTGAAAGGTTTAAAGAGAGAAAAGGAAAAGAAAGGGAGAATTATTATAATTAAAATACAATTTTAAAAAACAAACAAACATTTTACAGGCATTGAATTAACAAGTGCAAAATTTGATTTAAAAAAAGCTAAAAGAAATTTCAAAAGAAAAATGAACTCTAGGAACTGTTGCTGTAAATCTCCTACTCAAATAAGAGCAGTAAAGGAAAACACAACTCAATGATTATGGGTATAAATTGCATGCCTAGATTGGGCAGATTTACCATTACACTACTCTATCCCCCAGCTATGAGAACCTTAAAACTTGCAGTTTATCCAGGCTGCGTGCTTGTCCTTCCACCTCTGGCTCCTCCTTCATCGGCTTCCTACTCCTTCACCTTCCTCCATCGACTTCCTTCTCTTGTCGACTTCCTTCTACTTCCTTTCCTCTGTCAACTCCCTCTTATATCGAATGCCTCTTCTTCTCTCCTCCCCTAAGCCTTTTTCTCTGCCTCCCCTTCTACTGCCCAATCACTGGCTCTAGGCTTTATTTTACAAATTTAATTGGAGAGAGGTTCACAAGACGTCACCTGTGTACAGATCCAATCCTCCTCTGAATCCCATCCCAGGACAGTGGAACTAGGATCAAAATACAAGACTGGGGCTATCCACAACAAAGAACAGTGTCAGAAAAGAGGTAATGAGTATACTTATAATATACCTAGCAGGTCCACACAAAAACACTCATCAACACTTTCATACATACACTTTTGCAATCTATACATATATATGTATATAACTAGAGATTCATATGTACTTACACACAAGCCATTATAATTACAGAAATAGTAATTATATAGCTTTTCACATATATGGAAATAAATATATAAATCTTATTTATTTGGAAATAAATCTGACCAAATCTTAGAGCCCCCATGGAAAATCAGGTAGCTGTTTATCCACAGCAGAAATATCCACAACACATAGCTCATGAGTTTAGAAAACTAAATGTATTTCTGTCATAAGGTATACAAATTAAATATGTAAGCATATTTAATTTGTATACATGAGGCATACAAATTAAAATTGATGTTTAAAAATTTTAAGCATCAATTTTGTGTAATCAAGCTGTTGCAATAATACTTTTCCTGGTAGTCTAGCATTGTTGCCATTGCCCAGAAAGGCAAATGTTGACTCTTTGACACAATTTTAAGCAACAGAGCCTAAGATCTAGTCAACTTGGGAGTACTTCTAAAACTGAAAGTTCTTTTTCTCCCACCTAACATTTACAATTTTATGCATTTGGTTTTTAAGTGTAAAAAGATGCTAATAAAAGTGGTTCCTTAATATAAAAAATTATAAACAGTATAATTGTTTTCAGGGTAAAGTGGGTTACATAAAATATAATGCAACCATATAGTGGAATTATACAAAGGTGTAAAGGCTCAAGCAGCATATCAATGTGCTGCATAGATAGATGATAGATATATAGATTATAGACCTATCAATGATTGATAGATGATAGAAACACACACATACGTACGTGTTACACATTTTATATATATATATATATATATATATATATATTATATATATATGATACACATAGATGGTATTGAGTGATAGATTGATAGATCGATAGATGATATTGATTGATAGAAGATGGAAATTATAGATGCTTGATACATATAGATACTTTACACATGATAGAGAAATGATGTATCTGCAGATAGTAGGTAGATGAATAGTTGATAGGTAGGTGATAGATAAATACATAGATGATACATAGATGACAGAGTAGTACGTAGATTACAGATTGTGGCTAGATAATATAGAGATAATAGATAACTAATATAAAAATCAAGGTAAACAGCAGTAAGGTGTGTACAATGCTACTAACTGCATAAAGTACTTTAAACAACCATATAAAATAAATGTGTTAGTATTAGATTTACACATATGTGTTTGGGAAAATAAAAACAGAAGTGATTAATGGTGCATGTGCCTAGCATGGACACTAAAGGCCAGACAGAAGAGGAAACATGGTGCTTCTATTTTCATTGTCCTCACTGGTACACTTTAGAACTTTGTATCATATGTATATGTATATGTATGTGTACGTGTACGTGTGCGTGTGCGTGTGCGTGTGCGTGTGCGTGTGCGTGTGTGTGTGTGTGTGTTAGTTCAAAATAAACTAAACAACTGTTAAATGTCCAAAGTAGAAGAGCTCTTCTCTCCAATCTTTCTACATGGCACCTTCCATTCTTTCACCTTGTTTCCTTATTCCCCAATATCTCCTACAGTAGAGTCTCATCTTTCCACCGAAATACCCAAAGTCTTACAAGGGAGAACTGCCAACCAAATAAGTCCTTTTCAGTTACATTGTTTTCGTTTGACTTAGTTCTTATTCATTCCCCAACTAAGAAAAAGACTCAGTTAGTTTGTACTTATAAAACGATATGTAAGTTGAATCAGATGAGGTACAAGAATAAGTTCCAATAAAGCAAAACAATATGACCATCCACTTAAGAAAGGAGATTCCATTGTCAGGGATTACCCTGACCATGGGCAATACCATCTGAAAGAAGTTCAAAGTCATTCAATTATCAACACATACTTCTAATAAGTTTGATAACAAATGAATATTTGAAAACAAACTAGAAAGAGGAAGATAAACTGGGAAGTAAAAGATGATAAGATTCAAAGAACTAAGAGTTTAAAGAGTTTGAGTAAATGATATTTTCTTCATGATTAGATTTGGGATATAGGGAAAGTAAAGGGTTGAGAATCGTTACCAGTGTCTCTGTAAGCGCAGCATGGTGTGGAAATGTCTCTAGCCAAGTAACATGGAATAGGAAGGTCTTGATAGAGAAGCATGTCATGGTAATACCTCTGTTGGAACAGTGAGGCACGGTAAGACTTTGTTATAGCAGTGGTTACCACAGTTATATGAGCATGGAGGTGCATGCACTGACAGAGGCACAGAAGAACTAATCTTTGGATTTGGCATTCCATGTGTATGTGAATTCATATGTCTCAAAGCTACCCCTGCAACAAGTGCTCAGATAAGGCTCCTATGCAGGTCATAAAAGCAGATCTATGCAGAAGACATGGGAGTCACAATAATAAAAGTTAAAATTCAAGCCATGGAAGATGGCATGATTGCTCTAGGAAGGTACACAGAGAAGAAGACATTTAGTGAAATGTCATGAAAGCATCTGTGATTTATGAAGTGAAAGAGGAGAAAATGTCAGAAACAGGAAAACATAGAAAGAAAAAATAGTGTATGTATCTCAATGTATTTGAAGCATATATAAGATAAACACTGAAACTTTATTAGTATCAACAACTTCATCAAAATCAATGTGAGCAAAATTCTAGGCAATTCACATATGTGTTTATAGTACATTCTGATTATTCTCTTCTTCAGCCTTCTCTTGTTCCTCTCCCATTCCTATCAAACCACCTTCTTCCTACCAGTTCCTTTCCAAGATTCATACCTTTTGATTTGTTTTTTAAATCCATTTAATTTAGCGAGATTGGGACTACAAATTACAATTTCAGTGCAGAATAAAATGTCCTTCATAGTCAACTTAATATTAAATAGAATAACGAAATTTGAGTATTGACATCACTGTATTTCAACATTTACTATGAAGCTACAGGGGAGGAACTAGGATAAGGCACTGGTGTAATACAGACAAATGTTCATCAATATGACAGAGCAGAGAGCCTGGAATCTGATCCCTACAGGCATACTTAGCTAATGCTTTGGCTGAGTAGTAAAGGCAGAATTAAGGTGCAAGCATTTCTAGCAACCAGTGGTTCTGGAAACAATAAACATCTGCATTCAAAACATAAAAGATAAATCTTGACAAAGAACATGTACTCTTCACAAAAATTACACAAAATAAACCAGAGTTTTAAACGTATATTGGAAAGCAATAACACACATAAAAGACAGCACCAGAGAGAATGCAGACATTCCTGGTGTGGGAATGTATTGCAAAAGATCTGAGCCATGAAAAGGAAGATGGCTAATGTTGCCTTTATTAAAATTAACTTACACTAAGGAAGGCAATATCAAAAGTAAAGGATACAAGGCACAGCAAGGAGAATGTAGTTTGGAAACGATAGTTTGTAAAGCATTGTAATGAAAATATAAAAAGGACTTCCAATTTAATAAGTATAAAAGGGTCAATCCAATTAAAATTTAAGCCAATACTAAGAAATAATGAGAGTAGAAGAAATTGTCTCCCCCAGAGACAAGTACAATAACTGGTTATCTAATGGTCAGCCATGAAAATGTACATTCAAGTAACATTATATGAACTCAGCTGGCTGTATTTAGGAGTATTTTTGAGTATGCATTACACTCACACAACAATAGTCAATAACAAAAGAAGACATGAATTTGAAAGAAAGCATATGAGAATGTTTGGAGGGAAGAAAGGGAAGAAAGAAATGATGTGATTATATTTTAAACTCTAAAATTAATGAGCTACATGTACAAAGAGACCTTACCCCAAAAGATATGCAGATAAGTGACACACACAAGGAAATTTATCTAGAAGCAACATCATATGGCACTTAGAAAAGTTGCTACTCTACACCTATGAGAATAGTCTACACTCAAAACCCCCAATGTAAATGTGAATGTGGGACAATAGAAATCATATCCATTGCTGATAGAAATGGAAAAGGTACTCCTGGGAAAGCAGTATTGCAGTTTGTTGCAAAATCAAGCATGTTCTTATTTTCGGATGCCAATATAATATCAACCATTTTGGTGAATACCCAAAGAGACAAAGTTTATATTTGCATAAAGGTGTGCATGTAGATAATATAGCAATTCTATTCATAACAACCAAATACTGGGAGCAACTAAAGTATTTGTAAGTAGGTAAATACAAGGACAAGGAGTTGAGCAGAGACTGAAGGAAAGGTCATCCAGAGACTGGGGATTCATCCCATAAGCAGCCACCAAACCCAGATACTATTACTGATGCCAAGAAGTGCTTGCTGACAGATGCCTGATATGGATTTCTCCTGAGAGGCTTGGCCAGAGCCTTACCGATACAGATGCAGATACTTGCAGCTAACCATTGGAATGAGCAGGGGGATTCCAATGGAGGAGTTATGGAAAAGACTGAAGGAGCTGAAAGGGTTTGCAATCCCATAGGAAGAACAGTATCAACCAACCAGACCCCCGAGCTCCCAGGAACTAAACCACCAACCAAAGAATACACATGGTGGGACCCATGGCTCCAGTTGCATATGTAGCAGAGGATGGCCTTGTCTGGCCCTTGGTCCTGTGAAGGCTCAATGCCCCAGCGTAGGGGAATGCTAGGGCAGTGGGGCAGTAGTGAGCTGGTCGGTGAGGGAGCACCCTCGTGGAGGCAGGGGACTCAGGATGGGATAGGAAGTTTTTGGAGAGGAAACCAGGAAGGGGATATCATTTGAAATGCAAATAAAAAATAACCAATAAAATTTAAATAAACAAACAAACAAACTCAGGCATATCTAAACCATGGAGTATTTATTCAGCAAATAAGAATAACTGATCTATCAAGGTATAAAAAGACATGGTAGAAACTTGAACACATATTTCTAAGTGAAAGACTCTTGCAATGAATTGGTACCATATTCTTCAATAATAAGAATATGGCATGCTCTCAAAGCAAAGGTACAGAAACAGTGAAGAGGTCACTGGTTGCTGATGCTTGGTTGGAAAATGTTCAATAGACTGATGATCTAAAGAAGTCTGAGACACTGAGGCTTTTTTGTCTGACATTGTAAGGCTGGAGATACAGCAGTACGTAGCTGTTCTCTCCCATAGAATGCAGACTACCATGGCCAATGAGAATGGATTTTCATAGTGATGTGCTGCCACAGGATTATCACTCGGAACAAACGCAGTTCTGTTATTCAGAATGCCCACTGAGTAGTGGGGTGATTGTGGGGTTGGGGATATATGGGAAGAGAAGACCTCCTGCATTTGAACTGCTTTACAAGATAAATTTAATTTAATAATAAAAAAACTCAGTCAAAGTTGATTTGATACTTTTTCTTTTTTTCTTTAATTTTAAGTGTGTGTGGGGGGGTTGTGAGTGTACATGCATGTGCACACCCACTCACACATGCATGCACATGTGTGTTCCCCAGAAAATGTGGAGGTCAGAGGGCAACTTCAGACATCGGCTCTTCCCCTCTGAGCTGAGGTTCAGGGGCTGAAGTCAGGTTGCAGCACTTATTTGTAAGTCTTTTACCCCTGAGCCATGTTATTGGCTCCAAATTTCTTTTCTTTTTTTCTTCTTCATTTATTTATTTATTTTTTTTAGTCCAGTGCTGTAGCTGTTTCTCAGAGTGTTGTCCATGCTAGGTACACCAGGGCCACACCCCTAGACCTTTGGTACATCATTTATGAGAAACAATAGTTTTAAGAGATAACATGAGACTTTTCAAAATACAGTGGTAAGCTCTGAAGGTAAATATTTCCATGAATCTCTTATAAATTAACTCACTAATTATGAAAATGCTGATACTTTCTTAGCTGAATTAGAATGGTAAGCTTCCCTTTTCTTTTGAAAGGATGTAAAAGAGTACATTTCTCCACTCTGGAACTGACTTCTGCATATATTTAAGTTACTATGGGTAAAAACAAAGTTCAGTGCTGCAAATATGTGGTGATCCATCACATACCAAGAGGTAACAATGAAAATATTATGTCCAATCTTGGGTTCTTTCCACATTCATTTCAAGACTGGACCCACAGCACACATGCTCCACATGATTTGTGAATGGAAAACTCCCTGTGCTCTCTCTATGGCCTTCTCATCTCCTGCCAGCCCAGTGAACAAGATGAGTTTCTTTTTATAACGACAGGGCATGGAGATAATTTATCAACTGGAGAGCACAAACAATCCTTTATTCAGCAGAATGACAAAAGGTTATTTAGCTTCTGGCATCTACCATCGCTCTTGCAAGATCCAGGACCAAGAGCCAATATGATAATTAATAAATTTCCAACATCTGGGCAATAAAACAATTTTTTATGAATGTTAAACAATGCCGGTAGCAAATGAAAACCTCCCCCTCTCATATTTATCTATCTGAACCCTTCATTGCATAGACAAATTCACCATGTTCTGGCTATAAAAATGGGGATAGCAATGACATCCGAGGAAGATATCATACAATTGTGGAAATCCATATTGCTAAGTGTCGTTTAATCAAATGGACAGTGATGACATTACCCACCAAAGCTAATGGAGACTAACTGTTGCCAAGAATGGAATATTATTCTAAATTGCAGGTGTATGACATCAATCATTCTAGTGAATAAGGATGGTAACTCTAAAAAAAAGAGAAGTCTCAGTTTCTCCCATTGTCTAACATTTTTATATTTTCATGAGAAAAATGAAATGGTATTTGTGCAAATGATGTGGTTTGAGGATTGAGGTAAGTAATAACATAATATCACACTAATATACTATCATACATATATAATACACATATATATGCCAAATATATGTGTGTGAGTTATGAGATTTTACACACACACACACACACACATATACATATACATATACATATACATATACATATACATATACATATACATATACATATACCAAATTATAGATTTGTATTTTGTATTCTTGAGTCACCCACATAAACTCATAGAAATCATTTGAGTATAATAATATTTGGAGGTTATACCTCTTTGCACAGTGATTAGGTTATAAGACTATAGAGTCCTCATGAGTGGGATTATATTTTTGTGAAAGAAACACCAGAAAAAGTATTTGTCCCTAACCTTGTCTGAGGCTACAGTGAGACAGAATCTAAGGAGGAACAGGAAGTAGGCCCGGTCCCCATTAATCACCAAATCTGCGGATAGTTTCACCATCATAGCCTTCTTTTTGAGAAACATTTCCTCTATGAGAATCTTCTGTCTTTCCTAAGCCACAAGTTACAGGAGATTTTAATAGCAGCATGAAGTAAGATGGGGACATCAAAGTATCAAAGTATCAAAGTTTAGAATCAAATTCAGCGCTTGTCTATTTGAAGTTTAAGTTGTAGTTCCTATCACAAACTAGTCTATGAATATGTCTCTGGTTATGTGAGTTGGACCATGCATGCTCCTTGTATTGTTAAGGAGAAATAAATGCAGCCTATGGTATTAAGAATATTTTATGAGACAGAGTAACCAGCATAGATCATAAATCCTGCTTAGCATACACTGCAATTTATGAAGTAATCAATAGATGCAAATTGAAAACAACATATCTTGAAGTAAAAAGTGGTTGTATTTAATTGAATTAAAATAGATTACCAAGAGAAAATGTGCTCATGTGTGATGTCGTCCTTTGCTGTTTAATTAACACATCTAGTGGAAAGCAATGGCTCTTCATCCATTTTTATTGGCATCCACCATTATGTATTTACACACAAAAATATATTTTTATATAAAATTTTGCTGAAATTATTAGTTTTAGAGATATGTTATGACAAATTTGTAACTTAGGGGGCAGGCATCAGATAATTCAACACAGTGGTATTTTCCACTATGATGCATGATTCATGAATACACTGAGAGATAAATTATTATTATATGAGAGAATAAGAGAACTTTTCTTTTCCTTGCTGATATTCTATTTTTAAATCATTTAAGCTTTGTTTATGTAATTGTAAATTCATTAATAAGATGTTTATAAATATATATTTATAATTTACAATTTATAACACACACTATATATATATATATATATATATATATATATATATATATATATATGTATGTATGTATGTATACATGTTGCTATATGCTGTATGGCCTTGATTTTACAACACTGAAATAAGTCTATGAACTGCACCCTATGCTGTGAAGGCTCTCGGTTATGCAATAAAATTCCATAGACCACAAGTAAGAATGATCATTTATTCATTTGTTTTTCATTCAACATGATCAGATGAAATTATTTGAAACTAACAGTATTCAGTCATCTCTGACCCTGAGTTAGTCTAATATTTATGAAATATATTCTATGATTGATTATCAGGCAGCAGATAAGGAAATAAGGCCATGGCCTAAGGCATACAAACGTTCCTAAGATGTGTGTTCAAACAAGGTGCTAAACTCCCTGGTATTGGAGAGAAAAGAGAATGCTGGAAGATGATTGGATTTCTATATTGCTCTGTTGCTTTCTCTTCTGAATTTGAACCACTGGTATTAGCATCAGGTATATAGTTTTTTAGTACTAAAACTTATTATTTTGCTCAGATCATCAATCTGAGGTATACAACAGGAACAATTTACTAAGGTTCTATATCCACAAAATGACACCAGCTTTGGTTTCCAAGCTAATGGACAAGTGGGAGGGTGCTATAAACAAACATTGTGATAGATGGGGAAATCAAAATGTTTTCTCTGGTTAGTTTCTAAACTTGCCCTTGATCAAGTCTCTATATCAGACATTCAGCAAAAGTATTCTCTATAAACAAGTAATCATTAGGTCATTCGATGTCTGCTGCACTTGTCTCCAAAAACAATCAAAAGCTTTCAGATTTTTAGTAAGTGAGTTTTATCCAAAATGGCAGACATTGTGTCAAGAACAGGCAATTAGCAGTCAGTTATAGTTCTAGAGGTCTCATCAATGTGTAGAAATTTGAAAGAAAATTTCTGTTAGCCAACTAGGTTGTCTCAGAATCATATACAGTCTCTGGACTGAAAGCTGTATTTACTTTAAAAGAATAATTCTAATTCATAAATGTCAAAGATTTATACAAGACCTCTTCTACTTATAACCACTCTTTCCCAGAAATGACTGTGTAATGGCCCCCAAAGTAGACAAATGTGAACTGAATGTTCCATGTATATCTTTCATCTATCATTACCTGTACACTTGAACACAAAATGTCAGTTAACAGTCGCAGGCTGTATTATTCACAGGTTGTTAACTGAATTCTAGGTCTTGCAATGCCAATCTAATCACTGTCCTAAAGATTTGCTCAAGAAATGCAGACAGTATTTATGTCACATGTTTAGTACCGCCTTCCACATGGATGTTGCAGCTCAGTTTCTTAGTTTCTGCTGCATGTGCTTTAGTAGTCCATGTCTCTTTCTTCTTAGGTAAGATGCTACTAGGCTTCTGATGTCCTTCATTGCTGTTGCTCCATAAAATTTAAAAATTCTTTATATTTGTCATAGAATAAGTGTTTGTTAAGTGACATTACTAAACATAAAGAAAGAAATCTTCCAGACAAAATACCTCATTTATAGAAGGCTGACAGCTAAGTCCTAAGAAAGCTATGACAATAAAGAAAAGGTTTACTTCCAACACAGCTAACATCAAAGTTATTGAAGCCTACTGTTCTCACTCTGGATGTCAGGAGCTTACCTTGCTAGGTTGCTCCATGTGAAAAGTGCTAACAAATGTATCCTGAAGACAGAAAACTGTGCAGACTCCATTTATTTATCTGCTTTGATATCATGAGTCATTGGAACACTGAAATTGGATATCTCCCATCATTATAAGCAAATCCATCCTCCTAAAATTAACATTATGGGAAACATATCAATGTAATTGATTTATAAGTCTAGAGAAAAGCATATTCTATAATAATATTTAAAAATTCACAATATATATTAGAGAAAACTCATATTATCAGATATAATTTCTTATGCTTTCAGATATTCCTGAGAGTTTTGTAATTGTTCTTATGTAGCTGTGATTTTTACATATGTATCTAGATTTATTGTTAGAAAAAATATGCAAATCTGTAACTATAGCAATATAATTCATAAGTTAGATAAAAAACTTGAAATAAAAATTTGACTGGAGTAGAAAAATATCATATCTATAACAAAAATATGGAATGGATGGAATAGCGTTAAATAGAATGAAAATGTTTCTTAGAATCTTTCTTCAAAGTATCTAAATGTTAAAAATATTATAATTTGTTTTATTCAAGTTCATATATCTTTATGTAATATTGAAAATTTTGTAAGAGTTTTGTTCTATCAGTCAGAGGTGAGTTGGTTATACTAGATGTCTGAATAGTAGCTTGTTTAGTAGTAGAAGAGTAAATTTTATGAGAAAATTTATAGTTGATGAATTTCCTGTCCATACTCTATTAATAATACTATAGAAGAAAAATTTGAACATATTCTAGAAATATCATTATCCTAATGCATTTATGATGATTCATAAAGCTGAAAGGTCATCAACTTCCAAAGAACATCCATGTGTTTGTTAACATAGAAGATCCCTGATGGAGTGAAGAGCATGGGCACCAGCCGTAGGCAGAGTGTAGAGCCATGGATGAGGATGGACAGATGGTCCTGGGACAGAATGATCTCTGAATAAGCTTCACTCATCCTTCATACATCACCACTGGGTACCATCCTGATTCCTTCAAATACATCTTACCACTATCAGCTTGCAGAGTAGAATTGCAAGGTACTGGAGAACTTTATGCCTATAGAAACAAATGGAAGCCCTGTTGACTTTTGTCTTAATGAAAATGATAAGAATATGAAATATGGAATTCAAACAACAGATAAAAGTTTTTAGTTGTCAGTGGTCAGGGAAGCAGAGGCAAACATGGAGCAGAGAGCTCCAAAGTGCAAACAGAGCTATAGACAGTTCCTGGAGAGGTGATTATCTGTCTGCACTCAAAGTCACTGTATCTGGCTTTCCTCTTTACACAGCGATGTTCTCTCTTATGTATAGCCTGCAAAGCTTTGGTAAGATTGAAATATTACATAGGAAAATAACTCTGGGTTGCATTACCAATTATGGAAATTTCTGACATCTAAAATAGAAAAAAGTACCTAAACAAAATCACAAGACACAAAAGAATCTGAAATAAACATAGTATGTATCATAATGATCCTTGATATGGCATGATCATGATATGAAGGTAATTCATTGATCATTCGGGAAGAGCCAACCATAAAACTAAGTACTTTGACCAAAAATACAAGACTAGGAAAAAAAGCCACAGCAAAATAGAACTAAAGTAATAGAACAAATACTCTTTCAGAAGTGATGTCTGAGCCACTAAAAGTAGACAACTGAGCACTAAAGTACTTCTTCCATATTGGAAAAAACACTTGCTATCCAGTTTTCCTGAAGACAGAATTTTACAACACACTAATTCTATCACTATCATTTATTAGTTACCTGATATGTACCTCTCAATGTATATATAATATTTTGTTTAATCAATGGGGCAGCATTAAGTACCAATAACACCTCCTTTTACACCTAAGTAAACTGACCTATGAAGGAATAAATTACCCACATTCTCAAATGCTGTGTTGAACAAAAGGGCCAGAAATCCATTCTGGATGTGCTCTTAGATACCATTGTCCTCCTCAATTCATTTACTATCCTTCATGTAATTTAACACATACCAGGAAAAGTGGGTCATAATTAAGAGAATACAACACCTAGTATCAGAATGAACACATTGTAGACTATAGATAGGCAAATACATAAGCAAAACATTTTTAGAAAAGCAAGAAAATATACACTGCTTTTAGAAATAATTCCAATAAGACAAATGAAAGTATATGACAAATAATAAGATTAGTACCTTTAGAGAGGTGCCAGTTAGAACCACTGTGAGACATCATGTTACCCTGTCAGAACAGCTATGGTTTGAAAACTCCCAAAATAACAAATGCTACCAAGGATACAGAGAAATGGGAATTCTTTAACAATGTTAGTGAAAGTGAAAATTATTAAGTCATTAAAAAGAACAGTATGAAGATGCCTCAAAAGCCACATGATTCTGATATCTCTGTGTTTCCAACGGAAATAAAATTATTACATAAGAGACAACTTTATTTTCTCATTCTTCTTAAAGCACTAGGCACAGTAACCAAAACAGAGAATCGACATATTTATTCAGTGATGGATGAAAGCCTTAAACAAAAGGTGGTATGTACTCAAAATGGAATACTATATCCATGTAGAAAAGACTGATATCCTGGTATTTAAGACAGAATGGGATTAGAAAAATGAACTCACTTTACTTAAGCAAAATAAAGTAGAAATAGTAAGGAAAATCTAATGCTTTCCCTGGTATATTGGAACTAGGAATGTGGTTAAAACAGAGAAGATTCGAACCCTCATCACAAAGACTAGAGAGAGGAAAAAGGAGGAGAGTTGGTGGAAATAGGGGATAAGTGTTTTTAAAAAGACAGGAGGAATTATTTTAAGTGATATGCACACATTATATAAATGTACTAAAACATATTGTTCTCAATTATTATGAAAAACATTACTGTTAATTGAAAAGGTAAAAAATAAATATAGTAATAATTAACTAAAGATCACTAAACAATTGAGAGTAATTGCCTACATATTTATAGCTAAATGCTATGTTGGAAATATGAAATCAGGCCATAGGTATTTCTATGTAATATTCATAGGAATTAAATTGTCAATTATTGAGGAGTATTTATACCCATAAGAAGTGAAAACTTCTTCTATAAAAAGCAACTAAGGTCTGGCTAAGAGAATGCTACAAGCATGCTTGCATTTGTATTTTATCTGGATGAATTCAATTGTCCCTTGCCAACGACACAGAGCTGCTCACAGCACTCCCTGTCTCTCAGTATGCTAAAAATGATAACAATGCTTTCTGGAGACCCCTTCCATTCAGAAGCATAGATTCATGTGGTCCAGAACAAAGTACACCTAAGGTTAACCTTTTTTCTCCTCATCAGAATGCATGCATTTATTCTTTATAGTAGATATTAAAAAAAAAAAAAACTTAACCCAAAAGAATTAGTTCTCTTCAGAACAATGAGAAGTTGCACATGCTATGGGGCCCAGTGCTACTTCAGCATCTGTTTCACCTTAGACAAGAAGAAGTTGTTACAGGAGAGCACAAGGTTAAAGAAGATGTTTCACTGAGATCAGAAGAGCACCTGGAAACCAAGAGTTGGAGTTTGATTATAGGGCCTTTTACATCAAGACCCTTATTTTAGAAACTACAATCTTCCTGTTGTAGTTAGAGTTTCTATCACTGTGATGAAACATCATGACCAAAACCAACTTGAGAAGGAAAAGGTTAATTTGCTCACATATTCACATCATATCTTAATCCATCACCGAAAGAAGTCAGGGCAGGATGAAGCAAAGCAGGATCCTGGAAGCAGGACCTATTACAGAGGTCATGGAGGAGTGTCACCTACTGGCTTTCTTCGCATGGTTTGCTCATCCTGTTTTGTTATAGAGCACAAAACCACCAAGCTTTGTCTAGCACCACCCTGAATAGGCTGGGTCATCTTCCATTAATTGCTAATTAAGAAAATGTCCTATAGCTTGCCAACAGCCTGATCTTAGATAAGTATTTTCTTAATTAAGGATCCCCCCTCTCAGATGACTTTATTTTGTGCCAAATTGACATAAAACTATATAGTACACTTCCTTTAAAATTTTTTTCAGAAAAACAAACACAGTCAGTGACTTGGTATTTGAAATAAATCAGGAAATGTTAGGTTTCTTTATGATTTTGTGATACAAACTCATTGCCAACCTGGTCAAGAGGAGTTTGAATTCATTAAAAGGAATGAAAAAAATTAAATTTCCAAAGAAACAAAACCTACTCATAAATATTTTAAGGCAGCTGAACTTGTCATGAGGTAGTTTATGTGCCTGTTAGTACAATAGTAGAATAACATATTATGGAGTGAAATACCTATTTTATAGGTAAAGTAGGGTGACCTAAAAACCAACTTTGTTCAATATCAGCACCGTAAATTTATGTGAGATGTTCATGATTTGTATGAGCAAGACACACGCAAAGTAAGGACAGTACAGCATGTTGCTGAAAATCCATATTATAGAAAAATGCTACATTCAAACAAAACCTGAAAAATATTTTTTATGAAATCTTTGAAGTTAAAGAAGCTGAACAACACAAGGACAAAAAATACCAACTTGAGTTAAAAGCTTAATGGTTCATTCAAATTCACTTTGTTAAAGTATTAAATATGTAGAATCTGACAATGAATTTTTCTCTAGACCTATAATGGCAGCCATTGACTTAATATGCTGACCTATGAGTATTCTCATCTACAGTAAGCATTTTTTTAAAAAGACAGAAATATCCACTTGTTACAGTTGAAGAGATGCTATAGCACTGTAGAGAATGTGCTCATCTTGCAATGGACCAGTGGGGTTCTTAGTATTCATGGGAAGGTGGGGATGCTACTGCTCTAGGGGATCTAACCTCTGAGGCACATGTACTCCTGTATAAATACCTACAGGCACACACGTATACTTAAATCTTTAAAAATGAAAACTCAGTTTCTTAAAACCTGAGACAGCAAACATGATTTGGTAATAAAGGTACTACTGAACAGGATTCAGAGCCTAATGGGAGTATTATACAAACACAAGAATTACCTCTAACTTTAGTATATTCACTAGTTTGTTGTTAAGATACTTACTGTATGTTGATTGTTTTAGAAATACCATAAATAAGTTACCATTAAAAATACCTCTTGTTACATCAATCACTTAATGCATACACATAAAATGTTTCTTGTTCAAACTATTTACATGTGTATGGTGATGTGCAACATAAGTACAGTTCTTTGTGAAGCATGAACTATAACAGGTGAGAAAGATTTCAAATTGTCATTGAAACTATTTCATGATTGTCTAAATTTCAACAATAGAGAAGAGACGCCCGACACAACTTTACAAGAGGATTTTGAATGATTAAGAAAAGACTGTGAGGAAGTAAAATCTCTACTGAGATTTGAATAGTATGCTGTTACTTCTTAAGTGAAGTGGGAGGAGACAGGACAATATGGATACGAACAACACAAAGAGAGAGGATGAAAACATACTAGATCTTAAGAAATTCCAGAAAAAATCTGGGTTAGTACACCCTAGAGATGGAAAGGTTACAGAGATTACATTCTATACAATATCCATGGTGATAAGAAGCTTTTCATCGGTAGGATAAGAGATACCCCAACACAAGGCAAAGTTTTAAGTACTATACTACAGGATGAAACTGGGATATTCAATGTTCATTCTGTCTGCCATAGCAGGGCTATTGTTGGTTCAAGTTGCTCCCGTAGGATCTAGATACACACTAACCAAAGGAAGATGTCAAAGCAACTTCAACTAAGACTATGACACTGGAAAGGAGGAAGAAGAACATTTCAGGAGGATTCATAAATAAAAAGTGACCATTGGGAAGAGAGGATGACAAGACTTAGGTAATGAAGTTGTTTCTCTGTTTTGTAACAGCAGTAGTTGAAGAAAGCTGTCATTTACTGAGACACAGAAACGAGGAGAAGGTTCTGACACAATGGTGTCAGTCAAAGACTTATTAAGCTGGAGCTTCATCAAAGAGAGACATCAAGCAGATCCTAGGATTTCTCTAGCTGATGTTCAGAATGGTGACCTTGACTCTAAACACTATAGAAGTTAGTGTTGTGGAACTCTGACACTAAATACCTGGAAGAAATTCTTTAATATTAATGGGACTTGGTAAAAATAGGTAAGAGAAAGAGAAGTAGGCAATAAAGATGAAATGGTACTGATAGTTACAACAAAAAAGACTGTGTGTGATATCAAGTCCTGGGCAAATAGTCTGGGTTCAGAGCTCCTGTGCAGCCCTGCATGGTGGGCTGGAGGACGAACAGAGACTGAACATGTGCAAATCCTGTGTCTACAAAGACAGGTCTCCATAAACACTGCATGACACTTGGTCAGTGAAGGTGTCAAGTGAGATGCTAAGAGTTTCAAGCACCCTCAAACCACAGAACAGGTGCGTCACAGGAAATCATATGGCCATTCTACTTTTGCTCTTTTAAGGGAGTATTTTAAACTAATAATTGATGAAAAAGTAACTGAAGCAAGAGAAATAAAGATGTTAATGGTTTCTGGGGATGCCCAAGCTCACATACAAACTATATTAGCTTAAAGGTCTTAGAAGGTATTCCATACATTTTTGTCGAGGATCAAGAAAATGCTTCATGCATGTTGTATATCATGGACAAATAACAAATGTGTTGGTCACACTCAGTAACTAGACACAGCATTCTTCACCGTCTCCAGGAAACACCCTCCAGAGAAGGGAGAAGATGTGGCCAGGGGAAACATAAAAGCAAGCCAAGTGCAAAGAACACTGATGCTTGCCTGGATCTACTGAAGAAAGGAAGTAGTGGCAACTGAACTGATTGTTTCTTATCATCAAGATTAATTGGCAGTTTGTGACACATATGTGCCATTACAGACCTCCTAATTACCGCATCTCTGATGTTGCCATTGCTCTGCTTTGCAGCCAATAATTCATGTGTGTTATTTCTTCTCATCTGAACACAAAACAAAGGAAGTTCTGTGAATGGAGGATAATGAGAAAAGGAGAAAAGCATCTCAGTCGGGGTTCCCATCTAGACATTCTCCAAGAGTTCCTCATAAAAGATGAGAATTACCAACAAGTATCAGATTTACTGCGCTACATCCCATAGCACCTTGGCAACAGCATTAAGTCATTCAGGATAATTAGAAACTGGTAAACTAACAAATTAATATGTCATCCCCAGGTGGTCTCAAAAAGATAATATGGTTCCTATAAAGTGACGAGACCTCCCAGGGAAACCTGCAGGCCCTAGGGATGTCAGGTACCATGATGCCTTAGTGGTCCGAACCCATCAACAATCTTAAAATATAGGAAAACAAATGGCTTAATTCCCAAAGTAAAATATTTTACAAAAAACATATTTATAGAAATCGTTCTCATGGACAACTTCATTTTTATAAATTATCAGATGACAAGAATAAGCCTCTGCACATTATCTCATGCTGTTTGGTGCTTGGCTGGAAGCCCAGAAGAGGGTCATGCCTTTATAATGATGAAAACGCAACTATAAAACATCCAAAGCTTTTGAAAGTGCTGCTAAGCACCCGGAAAATGAGGTTCCTGCACTGTGCTGTGCACAGTAGGCACTCAGCAAACATTTGCTAATGAATTTATTTGCTGCTGTGTTGCTTAATTTTTGTGCATTTACTTGATAGACCTTAACAACAATCCTAAGTGTCCAAGTCACTGGACATGACCCTGCAGATTAGTCCTTTGATGTCTTCTCAGTTTCTGATTTGTAAAATAAGCTTAAATATATATATGTATATTATAAGTATATATTACAATATATATTCACACATACATTAGTACATATACACATCACATTAAGGGTAAGGAACAATAAGATAATTGTTGTGCCTCCACTAACTGTTTAACATATTTAATGAATATATATATATATAATTCATATATATAATATGTAAATGATGTGTGTGTGTGTGTGTGTGTGTGTGTGTGTGTGTGTGTATGTGTGATTTTTCCAAGACAAGGTTTCTCTCTGTAGCCTTTTGCTGTCTTAGAACTCACTCTTTAGACCAGGCTGGCCTCAAACTCAAAGATCTGCCTGCCTCTGCCTCTCGAGTGCTGGGATCAAAGCATGTGCCACCACCACTATATATTTTTCATATATAATTATAAATTGTATTATAATTCATATGAAATTAAGTTTAAAATTTTTGTCACAATAAGCAAAAATTCAAACATAATTTGGAACCACGATTTGGAAGTATATTTAAGCTTCTGTGACAACCCTGACAATACTTCTAAATATTTAAACATGGAAACATCCACCCCCATTGTGAAGGTGTTGAGAACAGGAGGCTGTAAGGCCCACATTATATCTTGCCAACATATACTTTTACATACATCCAGTATGAATCAGCAAAACATGACTGACATGGGGGCGTATGAGTCAGCACATTATGGCTTATACCAGATGTCCAGGGAACCCCAAAGAAAATACTTAAGTAATCTGTTATATAATTATTTGGGGTAGAGTACCACTTTTGTGTGAGTCTGCATACTTGTAACCTTGAGGTCAAGAACTTTAGCAGAATTGGACTTTTTGTCAGCCTGCCTAATGTGTTTGTCTATAGGGCTTTGTGCAAGGTGTACTTGGGTGCCTGCTTACAACTGTCTACCTCGTGACCTGTGTGCTGGTGAATAACTTATATTTTATCAGCTGGTGGCTCCTTATAGTTTCCAAGGTCCTAGCCTTCCACTACCCTCCTTCTTTCCTGATATAGGGATATGGACCTCACAGAAGGCCAGATGGGCAATAAGTATTGATAAAGGATAAGGTATCCATTCTAATCAGACAATGCCATTTGTTATTTCTTTTTCCTAGTATTCTATATGAAGTATTTATATTTCAAAACAAACTTATTCTGTACTTGATGAAGAAAAAAACAGTTTACATGAAAATGAACTGCATTTAATTGGCAAGTTTGAACTACATATAATCACACACATGTAAAGTTGAAACATTGTATCTGTATAAAGGGACCATTAGCTAAAACTATGTACACTATTTGTAACAAAAATAACTATGACCAGAGAAGTAGTTCCATTTTCCAGAAACATTTATAGCTCCACATAGCTCCACCTATCACAAACCTAAAGTCAACTTAATTATGTCATTTAAGAGTTCACACTAGCAGCTAAACATTGAAATGATCATGGGGCCCCAATGGAAGAACTGGAGAGAAGACTGAAGAAAGAGATACAGTACCAACCAACCAGAGCCCCCATGGTCTAACACCACCAGCCTGGGAACACGCATGGAGGACCCATGGCTCCAGCTGTATATGCAGTGGAAGATGGCCTTGTCAGGCATTGGTAGGAGAGGAGGTCCTTGGTTCTGTGAAGGCTGGATGCCCCAGTGTGGGGAATTTGAAGGTGGAGAGGGGAGAGTGGGTGGATGGGTGGGGGCATACCCTCATAGAAGCAGTGGGAAGGGATGAGATAGGGGGTTCCTTGCAGGGGAAAGGGGAAAGGGGTTAACATCTAAAATGTAAATAAGTAGAATATACAATAAAAAAAAAGAAATTTAGTAAAAACCAAAACAACAACAAGAACAACAACAAAAAACTCCTGGGCAAAACGTACACTAGGAGAAATAACTAGAGAACTGAATAGGAAAATGTAAGCATGGTAGGAAGAGAGGAAATGGACAGTACTAGATCAGAGGGAGCCAACATGGAGAGGAAATAGTACATGGGCTCATGAAGAGAAGGCTCTGATTTTATGAAAAAGAGGATAGTGCAGTTTCCCAAGATGGCAACAGTGTAGAGAAGAGATATGGGAGTGAAGATCCAAATGTGGGCAGCTTCCATCCCTGGAAACCCAACCAAATAGAAAGTAGAAACTTCAGTAACTGAGATGTTGACACTAGACATGCCAGCATGGATGGAGTCAAGATGGATGGCTCCAAAGGGGTGTGCTGTGGTGCTCAGAGTAGAGTGGCTCAAATGCCTGCCTTTGTCCTGTTTATTCTTTAAGGTGCTGTCAAACCAAGAGAGATAGAAATTGTTCTTAGAAATGCACCTAACATGGAGGAAAACAGATCAAAAGTAAGCATAGTAATTCATATCAATATGCAAATACGTAGTACATATTAATATATATATCAAAGCATAGTATGACCTATTAAAATCATGAAGTCTGTCTAAAAAAAAGAATTCACACTAAAATGAAGGTATCACATCTCATTAAAATTATTCCTTTAAACTGGAACATGTATTTATATACTTTAAAGATTTGGGAATATAAGTTTCTCTCACCTTAAATATTTAGGAAAATTTCAAGCAACTAGAATTTAACGTTCAATGACAAAAAATTCATAATAATTCCTGAATATGAAAAAATAAATATCTACTCTTCATTATTGAGTTTAATTGATGTTAAAGGGAACAACTTGCCACATGAAAGGTCTATGCATATAAAAATATTTGTGGGTTAATTCATTACAGTGTAACCTATTACAAAGAATTGTAAACGTCTAGTAAACTCAAATCGAGATCATGACCTGCATTATTAAATCAATCATGACTTAGAGGTCATCCTGTGAAGGTCTGCAATGAACGTAAGAACATTGTAGACTATTGCATCCTGCTTTACATTCACAGATCATTGTGTGTTAAGATAAGATGCTTTCACAGACAGGTTTCCCAGCTAGACCTTCTTAGCTGATTGTTCAACTGCCATGTAATGAGTTAGATACAAACAGATTTTTAAAACATAAATGTCCAGTCTGTATTTATTATTTACCAGTTTTTATGCATTGAAAAATTATAAACACAGAATTACCTGGTCTGTAATATATTTCCCCATCACTCAAAAAGAGTTCAAAATATCCAAACCACTAATAAGAATAATGAAATAGGTGTTAATTAATGATGACAGAAAGAGTTGTTAAAATAAGAATTTGAAAAGATAACAATTAAAAATAAACAGTAACACCAATTGAGAAATATTAAAACCATCATGTCTCTATTAATATAACTGCCAATACATAGAACAAAAATTTTAAAAATTAGAGTAAAACTAATAATGGAAAGAGTTAATAAAATTGTAGAATCTGTTTTGTATAGTAGATATCCTTTGTTTAGTTATTTGCCTATTTTTTCCAATTGGTAAGTTTTTATAACAGTTAACATTATAAAAGTTTTATTCATAGTCTTTGAAATTTCCATTTTATTTTTAAAATATTTAGAATGCTTTAATATATACATCCATCTTTTATTATACAGTATATTCTAAGTATAGATTCTACTCCCTCTACGATTTCCAGTTCCTCTCTACCTCTATTCCACAAGGATCTACTCCCTTTCTGTTTCTCATTAAATATACAAGGCTTCTAAGTACAACAAACAGAAAACACAACGGAACGTAACAAGATAAAAGAAAACCATAACATAAGTGTTGGACAAGGCAAAGTAACAGAAAAGAATAGAGACCCGAAAGAAGTCACAAGAGTCCCGCATGTTCACACTTTCAGGAGTACCATAAAAATACTAACAGAAAGTATATTATACACCTGGGCAGACCTGTGTACACCCAGTGCTTCCTGCTTCAGTCAATGTGAGCTCATATGAGCTTTTCTCAGTTGACTCAGAGTACCTTGTTTTCCTGGTATCCTCCATCTGCTCTGGCTCTTACACTCTCTCTGCCTTCTCTTCCTCTGAGGTCCCTGAGCCCTGAGGAAGGGATTTGATAGAGACCTCCCATTCAGATCTGGATGCTCCTAGGTTTCACTCTCTGTGGCTGTGAGTCTCTGTATTTGCTCTCATATGCTGCGTGAGGACGCTCTTATGATGTGTATTTGCCTTTAAAAAAAAATTTGCTAGTTCATTGGTGGTTACTATGGAAGTCAGAGAGACAAGCTTCCAGCAGTTATTCTACTAATCATTTCTAAATTTGAGATATCTTGTTAGAAAGAATCAAACAAATGGAGGCTGCCATTCAAAAGGACTAGATGCAACCATGAGACTCCTATAAAAATTTACACAGATTTTCTTTCCTGTCTTCCATGTACGCTTCTATGGTAGAGAAGTGTAAACCAGAAACACCCGGCTCGTACCACTTCTTCAGGATACTCACAGAGGGCTAGGAGTAGAGCCAGTTGACTAACTGATACCATATCATAAACTGGACTTTCTGAAGGGAAAATAAGAACACAGGTCAGGACAGTGCTTGGTAAAAAGTAGACAAGCCCACAAGGCAAAATTTGGGTTGCATCTCTGTGAAAATAAATTATTCAAGCGGATGAACCTACTTAATTTGACAAAGAGTTTCTGGAAGCTGGCAGGCATCACTCTGTAAATAGGAATGAAAATGAACCTTACTTTGAGAGGAAGCAAGTTGTTAGGTCACCTAATGAACAGAGCGCCTATCTTCTAAACAACAAAGAAGTTTATATTTCATATTTAAATGTGTCCAAAAGATATACATGTGTATTTATTATATCTTTGCATATGCACATGTTTTTTCTAGATACCATAAGATAAAAATACATAGTTCTTAATCACTTGAAAGCAAACATGACTTCACTTACATCACTTATGCGATTTTTCAGTGTAAATGCTTGCCTTTTATGAATGAGATGTAGTAAAATGTTCCTTTTAAATTGTCAACTGATGAAGAAGTTTTCAAATGAGAAGAGTGATATAGCAATACTTTCCTTGACTTCCAAATCAGTTATGGCTGTTTAGTAATGTAGGAATGCTGTTTTGTTTGTCTTTTGAAAATATGCTATGAAACACGTATGTATGTATAATTTCAGCCCTGAGATGAACACAAAAAAAGTGTATGACAGATTGAGAGTTGATCTATATGTATGTACCCATGTTTAAAGGAAGACCTAAGTAGGCTCTCTGCAGGAACGATAACAATGAGAACAAAAATCTCTGTATAGAGAAATGAAGTAATTGACAGCCACATAAAATCACACCTTTCATCTCTATTTTTATTTTTTACTTACTCACTTTACATCATACTCATTGCCCCCTTCCCTGTCAGCCTCTCCCACAACTCTTCTACCATCCTCCCCTTCCCATCCTCTTCTGAGTAGGTGGCCCTGGCTATCCTCCCACTCTAGCACTTCAAGTCTATGTGAGGCTAGATGCTTACTCTCCCACTGAGGCCAAACAAAGCAGGACATGTAGAATACAGGGAATAGGTTTTGAAATAGCTCCTGCTCCAGTTGTTCAGGACCTACACAAAGACCAAGCTGCACATCTGCTACACATATGTGTTTCTAATGGAAAAATATTAAGTGAACAAACCTTCACCTATGCCTGACATCCGAGACTATTCTAGAATTTTGCTACCCAAACTGTGGATGTTGAAAATGCAAATCCAACACCACTGCAGAAGAAGGCATGGGTACAGAAACCCAAGTCATTCACTCTCTCAGGCTGGTTTTGGTGAACATTCCAAATATCCATAAGAAAGTTAGAAAAGGCTCTTGAAAGTCTCTCAACCCCTTTGAGGGTTGCATACCAGATATGTACACTGTGATTCAGAACAGTATCAAAATTAAGTCATGGAGTAGCAACAAAATAATTTGTGGTTGGGGATCACCACATGAGGAGCTGGATTAAAGGGTCACAGCACTAGGAAGGTTGAGAAGCACTGCTCTAGAAGAACAATAGTGAAGTGTTTATATCACTTACCAGATCAAGGACACCGTTGAAGAAAGATGCATTGAGCAAAAGTTGTAAGTTGTTAACAATCAAAAGATATAAAAGTGAATCTAGAACTATTTCAGGGACATAAGAATTTAGATTTTAATTTAACTCAAAATTTAAAAGATAACAAGTAAAAAGAGCTAAGTAAAATCAATAATGTAAATTAGGAAATACTGAAATGCTTATGTCTGTGTTAACAGAATAGTCATTGATATGGAACTAAAATATTAAGCAAGTCAGTATACATTAATCATATTTAATAATTATAGAAATTAAAAACTAAAAAAAAATTGAAAGCAGAGTATTTTAAGATATATAGTGCTAAAAATTACCAATGTACAACCTAAATCCCAAGAATCAGGGATAAGGAAAAGAAAGGAAAGCATCATGGGGGAAAATTCTGAATTATAAGTTGTCAACTCACAGATGAATATGATTATCACTCATGTGTACAACAGGATATTGGGGAGCACATCAATTTTTACAGAAAGAAATTTCAGGAATAATCTTTTGGTGATCAGAAAAAAATATGGAACTAAGAAAGTTGAAACACTGGGAACTGCATAATGAAATGGTATAGACAGAGAAGAGCACCTAGATCTGCAGACAGATTAGTAGAATGTGAGGTTGGATTTGGAACATGCAGCTTAGTTTAGCAGATGGCTAGTATGACCCTGGTGAGCATGGCTTCAGTTTAATCCCCAGCATAAACACTACTTTTACCTCTACTTTATAACGATAATAATAAGGTGGTGTAATCTGAAGAAAATCTTAAAACTATATGTATTGTGTTACCATACCCTTGTGGAGGTCAGAAGGCAGCTATGAGAATTAGCTATTTCCTTCTACCATGTGAGTTTTGAGAATAAATAACAAAACAACAGACTTGGCAGCAAGTACCTCTATATGATGATCCTTATCAACATCCCAGAGTTTTTTTTTTTAATAACAAACTCTGAAAAGGTCTTAAGTGCAATATCAAATGTATACCTTGCAAGGACAGTGGGGAAACAAAAGGGGGTAGCATTTCAGAACTAGTTGTCAAATTGGGAAGTTTTGTGAAAGGTAAAGATATATGTATTCAAAACACTTAGTAAACTGCACTCAGTGTATACAAATAAAACCATAGCTAGATATGTACAAAGATAAAGTTGTAAATTCAAATAAAGGAAAAGAATGTATTGATTGAGGGATAAAACAATTCAAATGACTACTGGGTGCTTCAGAAAGTGTGAATCAGTTATGTGTAGTCTTCACCAAAACCACGATCGAAGTACACAGCTCAATAAAGTACTAGAGATAAAAAGACTCTCAGTGCCTAAAGCTCAAGGAACATGGCAGAAGAGAAGAAAGATAGGAAAGACTGTAGGAAGTAGAGAATCAGGAAGGAAGCTGAGAGATTGTGTCTCCTAATGATGTCAGAAGTTACACTCGTGAAGTCTCACCAACATGACTGCCTAAACATGAGCTAAACAAGGACAATAACAATATACAAGTCAAAGTAGATAGGATAAAGCTTGTGGTCTTCACCCTACACAAACAGCTACAGGCAACTAAGAAATACTGAAAGTGAAAGAAATAGTCTTCTCAAGGGAAGAACACACCAATTAGTTATGCAATGCCATATGGCCAGCCTTGACATCCTGTGCAGGAGGCTGAAGGAAGGAAAGAGAATACCGTACAATCATATCATAATCTCAAATAAATAAAAAGACAATAATTTAAAAAGTGTGGGTACCATAAAACACTGGGAACAAACTAAAGTTCTGAAAAAGAAAGTGTACCCCAAAATTCTGTATTAAATGAAATTGTATTTTAAGAAGGATGATAAATTAATGAAACCATATTGTTAGCTATTCTACAGTTTTATTTTTTAAAAAGGCTAAATAAAAGTTTTTCAAACTAAAGTGATTTTTGACAAATAAAAATATGAAAACCGATAGATTGGAACTAAAAATATCTAGGTGACTTAAATGAAAGGCATTGTTTATCCTTTGTGACTTGTCTAAAATGCAAATGATGATTTAAATGAAAATACATCATTATATTGAAAGATTTATAACCTATGGAGATATAATACACAGATGTATATATCATGTTTGTAGCTAAGTATTGATAAAGATGGGAAATGTAGTTGAAATAGATTCAAGATGGCTATAATGCTTTATAATGATAGACAAGTTGAAGCCTATCACTGTTTCCCTATATCCGATCAAGAAGTGTTCCTGAGAGACTATGTGATATTAATGATCATAAAAGGAAAAGTATTATTCTCTTCATTGGTGTGGCCACTTGCTAGTTTCCCGAGTTTCAGTAAATAATCCCCAAGTTATATAAGCAGCCATAATTAAGCACATAGAGGTCTCATGCAAACACGAGAGAGGTAGACATGGGGTGGAGATGGAGCTTATTGGCACGAAATGTCTCAGTAGAAGAGAGAGGGGAATAAGAGAGAGGGTTGGGGATGGAATGATCAAATTCATTACGTTCACTTATGAAATTGGCAAGGAACAAAAAGTTAATAAAATCAAAGCCCTCAAATGTGTGTACCTAAAGAAACGGAGTGGAAAGGCTTGAATCACAAGTATGAAAAATCATAATAAGTCACAAAAGTAAAACCAAAAATCAGTGAAAACAGTAACATATTTAAAAAATTTAATAGGGAGAAAGGGGCATATCTTTTAAAATATCAGTAAAATTACTAAGCACACAGTGATTCAGGAATATGGAATGCATTTACAAATAAGGTGTATCAGGAAGAAACATGTCATCACTAGTGTCCCAAATGCACAGAGTGGAAAATAAGAGACCAATATGCCATATGATAGTACATGTGCCAACACAGACAACATCATTCCTTACAAAGACATATTTAAGCAAATGATCCTTTAAAATAGGTGCTTTTAAATAGAATTAATAGGAAACATTCTAAATATAAAAGTTGAAAGCTATATGTTTTAAATGCATAAATTCCCTTAAACAGTTACAGATAATAAAGAAGAAAGCATTCCAACAAAATAATACCAACTTCTAATAATAGGAAAGAAAGAAGCTTGACCATTTGTGGGAAAAATTTTACTGTGTCCCCCCAAAAAGGCCTCACTATAATAGAAATCTCAGATTAATATTCTTTACTAATATTGGTACAAAATCCTTAGTAAATATTACCTAATTGAAATCATCATTATCCAATGCAAGAAATGCTCACACAGGGAATGCAAGATTGGATTAATAGTTGAAGTTAGTCAGTGGGTAATTCATCATATTAACAATGATGACAAAAAAGGAAAGCCAGTATTCAACACAGTATTTTCAAAAATATAAAATGATTATAAAAAGAAAGCCTATAACATAAATTCAAAAAGTAATTTATACTACTATACTCTTATTCCATCTTTTTTAAGTTTCCAGTATAATATGTGTAGAGACCAGTAGGAACTATGTCAAGCCAACCAGACAAACAAGTGTTAGTCAATATCTTGCTTTCTAAAAAGACAATACACCCATAAGTTAGTAAGTCTCTTATATTGAAACCAATGAGCAAGGTATAATGATTATGGGCTTGTCATTCTAACTACTTAGAGGGCTAATAACCAATTTAACACCATCCAGGGAATATAACGGAACCTTGTCTGAAAAATTAACCAAAATCTGTAGTTTATAATCTACTTAACTGTACAAATAAATATTTCCCCTAGTCCTACAAAGAAACAAGATATCTGTTTTAATCCTGTTACTTTATGCAAGAAGTCCTAGTTAATGCAATAAAGTAAGAAAACAAATGTAATCACATAGAGAGAAAGGGACAAAGTAGGGTTGGGTTATTTATAATCAAGAAAATCATCTGAATTATGAAGAAGAAAAGGAATCTATGCAAAAGACAGTGTCAATATCTCTAGACTACAAAAAAGGTACATAGTTGGTAATAAATACAAATTACATCTTCACAGACTTATGACAAACTCAGCAATATAATAAATAAAACCCATAATGACAGCTTCACTATGTGGAATATGAAAAGGTAAACTTAAAGGGAGATTTGAAAAATCTGTAAAAGCAACATTCAAATGTACACAAAAACTCAGAAATAGACTCACAAGATCAAAGTATATAAGGCAAGACTCTATGTCCATGAGCTGGAAGACATTAGCTCTCTCAAATCAATCCTTATGGTAGGTACAAATCCAATAAAATCCCTGCATCTTTTTCTATAGCAATTGACAAAGAGACTGTGAAATCTATTATCTGTATACAAAGTGCTTTAAACAGCTGGAACAGTTTGAAAACCATTGAATGGCTTTTAGCGACTGGTTTTATGACTTAGGGTAAAGACAATCATCAAAAGTATATCCAACCAGCACAAAGTTAGACATACAGATCAATGGAATACAAAAGAGACTTCAGTGATAGATTGACACCTTTTCAGGCAATTGACTTTTAACAAAAGTGACAAGATAATTTGATAGGGAAACATGGCCACTGCAAGAAATGATATTAAACTAATTTTATATTCAAGGAGAAAATGCTGTCTGTGAGATGTACCTTAGGAAAAGCAGAAAACGGTATACATGGTTCTAAGGTCAATGCCTAAGATGAAACATGAACCCTACAAAATAAAATAAGATAAACCCTTTTAACGTTGCATCAAGTAAGTCTTTCTAGCATTTAACATCAAAAGACAAAACTACAAAAAACAATGATAACTTTTACATACTGAAAACCAAAATCCTATCTATCATGCACCCATGATCAAATGAAACTCTGGATTGAATCTCCAAAACAATAATGAACAAGTAAATGAGTAAAGACTTTTGTCTTCAAAATCTATTCTTTAAAGTATCCTTTTGGGCTGATAAGATAGCTCAGAGCAAAATGCTTATCTTGAAAACTTGAGGACCTGAGTTCTAAGCTCAGAGCTCTGCATGGTTTTTACAAACTTCAGTTATTTGGTTACAAGTATAATCAGGGAGGCTGGGACGGGCACACAGACAGACAGGCTGTTCCTTGAGACCTACTTGGTGAGCCTCAGTTCAACGAGGGACTATCTCAGAAACAAGGTAAAAGGTACTGGATGAGTGAGTAATACCTTAGCCTGCATAGCTAGACAGAACTACAGACAACCTGGGAATCTGGAGAGTGGCAGAATACTCTTCCCCAGGGAAAACCAAACAAACTGGTTATTTAATCCCAAATGGTCATAATATTATGCAGACTGAGTACATTGTAGTTATGTATTTAGGAATGTATTTGTGTGTATGCATGTGTGTTTACATACATGCATGTATGTGTGTGTTGCATGTGTAACATATAACATGTGGCATGCACATGCACATGCACATACACACAAATAATTACAAAAGAGAGGCCATGAAGCATGAAGATGATAGCAAGGAGGGAGGGGTATACTGAGGGTTTAGAAAGAGGAAGGGGAAGAAGGAATGAGGTAATTATAAATCTTTCAACCTCAAAACTTTTTAAATTTAAAAGAAATATAATAAATAAAGATACTACAGAAGAGAACAAACTTCATGATTCCAATGGCAGGAAATTTCATAGATCCTAGGAAATGAATCCAGGCAGAAGACCTAGCCATAATGTGATTTTCTGTATGGGTCACAAGGGAAATTAGGAGATTATTTTGATATGTAGATGGTCTTGGATGTTTATAATTCCTTTTTTTGTTGCTTGTGATATATGAATTAATAAATTCAATGCTTAAGGAAAATATCCCAAACATTCTTGGAAAAGAAGGAAGCTTCCCTGGTGTGGATAAGTGTGTCCCTAATCCTATGGTTCATATAAAACAGTGATGAGATAATGAACAACTCCTCCCTAAAATCAAGAGAAAACAATTGGTACCTATCTAATCCAAGTTTCCTGGAGGTCTGTGCATTGCAGTAAGACAAAACAGAATATGGAGACACAGATAAATGATAAAGATAGGCATATAATAAATGATAGAAAACAGATAAAAAGGTAATAGCTAAATATATACAATAGGTAATTAATAGATTACACAGATATAAACAAACAGATCAACAGATACATAATAGATGGATGATAGATTAAATAATTTATAAATGATAGACAAATTTATAGATGAGGATAAAAGAAAGCATTCAACGTTTACACAACTTAAAGATAAACAAAAAGCTTCTTAGGCTGATCTTAAGAAGCAACCTAAAAGGGAAAGACAATTGTCATACCTCATTAAGTAAAAGTTCCTACTTACTAAAGAAAACCATGACTGAAATGAATAGGAAGTTGGTAAGCTGCTGAACTCACAGTGGGTAAAACACTGCAGTTGCTGCAATTGGGCAGAGAGACACAGGAGCTTATTTCAGATTTCTTCCAACATTCACCAATATGTAGGAATTATCACAAAAAGATAAAAAGTACACATATAGTCTCCAAAGAAATAGCCTGGGTGTTTTTAATAAATCACTTGCACTACACGTGTTGAATATTTCTTATTTCTATTGATCCACCTGATTGGTTGTCTATATTCTTCCACATTCCTGATGTTGTTTTGACCTAAATTTTCCACGTTATGATAATATTTAAGCTCATTGTGCCTCAATTTCATCTTAGTATTTTGTATTATATGCTTAACATATCGTTGTACTATATGAGTAAGAGGATAGTATTACATGTTTTGTTATTTACATAAAAGAACATATTCAACTTAAATGCTTGGAAATTGGCCTAGAACATGGTAAACATTTTTTTAAAAGCCTTAGCAATATTTAACAAAACTTAGCTATATTGCTGCATATGTACAGTTGCAAACACATATCAGTCGTTCCAAATACATTTTCAAGAGGCCAACAGTAGTTTGGGGATAGCTTATCCACAATTTCATTAGCACTTGCAATTGATGAATGCAAAGTGTCCTTTATCATAGAGTTTTATCTATTATATATTGAAACAAAGATGTTTTGTATTCTTTGTAGCAGAGAACATGTGCAAATGAATATCTTCACTACTTAGGCCAAATATTGAACACATCCGGAAGGCAAAGATTCTGGTTCATGTCTTGTAACATGCCTGGACTGAATTCTCAGGCAAGTGACTGAGCAGCTGTGCGACCTGAGGCTGGTATTTAATGTTGCTGAGTTTCAGTTTCTTCATTTGGAAAAAGAGGTTATAGCACCCCATGGTTGTGTTTTTAGGAGTAAAGGAAATTTATTATGAATAAAACTTTAGTACAAAATACAACATATAACATAGACTCAATAAGTGGAGTCTAAATATTTTTTTATAGCTCAAGACATATTTACTCTTCTATAAGATGTCTCTGAAATCACTGAAACGGCTTCAGGATAGGTTCTAGGAAATGCTTTGTTTTAGGGGAATATCTAGTTAGATGCGTGCATGCTATGTCAAGCATGATCCACACACCAAATACATTTTTTTAAAAAACTGAAACAAGGCTTCATCTATACCAGGCAAGCCTTGAACTTACTTTATGGCCAAGGATGACCTTGAACTTCTAACATGCCTGACTCCTCCTTTGAAGTGCTGGGATTACAGTTCTGTATTTCCACACCTTGTTTCATATTCCAAATTTTAACTCTAAATAAAAGACTCTGGAATTATCAAGAAGAGATTAAAAGTACAAATATAATTGCCAAAGAAATAATATAGGTATTTTCAATAAATCATTTGTACTACGTGTATTAAATATTTCTTATTTCTATTTTTCCAACTAATTGGTTGCCTCCATTCTTCTATATCACATCCTAGATAACATGATTTATATCACAGTATTAATAAATCAGCAAGCACTGTTTAATGAACGACTGTAAGTTCTTCCTTTTGTAGTCTCCCAAGGCATTCTTCTTTTCTATTTCCCTCTTTATTCAGTATACTTGCCCTTGCAGAGTTCCTCATTTAGAATTTTATTCAAAATGTTCTCCTGCTAGTTACATTTCTTTTTATGTAATTATGTTGCCTTAGTATAGCCAAACCTCTTTCTAATTTGCTTAATTTTAGTACAGAGATGAACAATACATATGCATGCTTATTTTACATTGCCTTAAAAGTATCCAAATATATAGGAAATCCTAAGGTAGCAAATGCTTCCATTTAAAACTTTCAACTTTATCTGCTTTCCAATTTTGCTTGATTGACTCATAAGAAGAACATGCCTATTCACAATGCTGTACATGGAACAATTACCATGCCTAGCACTCTAATCATAAGTGAATTATGTACCATATCTAAGCAGGTTAACATTAAATGCTTAGGCTCATTAAATGATTATGGGTGATAGTTCCACCTTACACAGAGGTGTTGTTGGCATATGCAGAGAGACCCATTCCTAACAGTTATAGAAGTTAACATTGCTTGACAGCCACCATAAGACAGGCAGGGCATTAAACCATTCTCATGCATTTTGTCCTTAAATACTTCTATCAGCTTCATGATTTGAAAATTATCATCTCTACCACTTTATGAGGCTTTGGAAATTTTCATAAAGACAGAAATGTGAGTTAAAGTCTTTGCTACAACTCTGACCCTTGTTATACTTCCAATTGAAGAGAAACTTTAGAGACTAAATGAAAAGGGCTAAGGCAGCAAATGACAAAAGCAAATTCTAGTTAAGTAGAATAAACAGGGTCTGGTTATTGGTGCTGCATACAGCAATTAATGATGCATTTAGTACGATTTTACATTTGAATTCTACAAGTGTTTCTATGGAGAACAGTCAGCTAGCTATGAGGTATTCAAGAGTTACTGGTATGAAAGTCTGAACTCAAGAATGGGAGCAGACAAAGATGAGGAAACTGTCAGTGCATACAGACACTATTAGCAGAAATGAAGGTCAGAGAAAAAGACTTAAGATGCAGGCAGTAAAGGAAGCCAGAGAAAAAATTAAAAGGATTACAATGCAAACCAGATACTTTAAAAAGTTCAGATGGTGGAATTGACATATTACTGAAATGAAATGTCCAAGATTTAGCAAAAATATAAAAGTATGTAGAGAAAAACAAGGATTATTTTTTCGTGTTCCAGAGGAGGAGATCCAAAGAAAAGTAGAGAAATTATGAGAGGAAAATTTGAGAGAAGCAATGATTAGTGATTCCATGATAGATTCACAACCAATGCTAAATAGAATAACTAAAAATAAACATTACATTATACCACAATAAAAATGAGTTTACCTCTGAGACCCAAAGGACAAAAACAAGATAACTATAACTTTGAATAATTTTACATGACACCAGATTTCTCACTAACAAAACAGATCACAATATATATATATATATGCTCTGAGAAACAACATAGTTACTCTGAAAGGCCACACTCAACTCATAACAATGTATTTTCAGACATGTGTAAGCAATAGTGTATCACACACAGTTTCATGGAAAACAATGAAAATTGCACTTTAAGAAGAGAGAATTTAGTTTAAGGTGAGGCTCAGAAAATAAGAAATCATGAACAGCAAAGAAATGGAAAAATATTTTGTACATACCTGAAAGCTCTTTGATGGTAAAATATACTGAGAGACAAAGACATACAGAAACACAGACACACAGAGTCACACACACAGAGACTAAGACACACACACACAGGCACAGGCACACACACACGCACACACACACATGGAATCCACTAAGGTTTAGTTAGAATGGAGTAGAAACAAAAATCTTAAAACACGTGTACATAAAATACTGAAATGGATAAAAATCTAACTCAAACAAAGTCCTTTGACTCAAGTTGTCAGACCAGAAGATGTGACTATTATTCAATGTTGATGATATAGTTTTAGCAAGAATAAAATTTTAATATTTACTCTAATTTTAAAAATACACAGGATCTATAATGTACAAGGCAAAACAAAATATGTCATCAGTCAAGTAGAAACTTAAAAATCAAAAATGAAGCAGTAAACCAAAAAGCAATATCTGTAAAACATATTTTAAGTTTACACAAAGATTTAAATGGATCAGTAGGCACAAGAAATACATGCTAAAATCACAAATTCAAAAACAGAAAGAACATATTTAAAAGGGCAGATGCAGGATGCTTAAGACAGAACTAGAATTTGATGGCAATCCTCTATGAATAAAAATAGAAACAAAAAAGAAGACCAGAAATGTGTTTGCAGCCCTGCAAGCTTCAGATGAAGCATTTCATGACATAGGCAAGTATTGGGAGAGTTGAGGAAGAGGCATAGACGTCAAGTATTTGTCTGGCATCAGGGATACACTGTGCTTTATTCGCAGAATCAAATAAAAAAACATAGAAATATTGGAATTAAATTGGGAAATTTTATTGGGTAATAAAACCTATACTTTACTAAGTAGATTTTATAATTTGCTTGTATGTTACTAAAAGTGTTGGTGTAAGAAAACTTAGTTCATAAGGAAAAACCACAGAGGGAAAATGGGGTTTGAAAAATTTAACCCAGGAATCTCAGCATTTGAGACATTAAGCATGTAACAGAAAGACCAGGATCTGGAAGACTTGGGAAAGGTAAATAATAGCTAATTTATATGTACAAAATTCCAAACAGAGGAACTGGTGGATTAATATTATTTCCAATTAATATTATTTCTTATACACATAAGCTTATCAGCTAAATACAAAGGATGTCTTTGGCAAATACTAAAGATTAATATTATGTATAACTCACCTTTTAAGAAAAATAAATCTAAATAAAGAAGTAATTCACAAATTTGAAAATTTATAAGTATAGCCTTAAATAATTCATAAGTTAAATAAACTGTAATAGAATTTAATAAAAAATGATGATGAGAAAAAACGAATGTCTTGTGGGTTATATCTAGAGTAACACTGAGAGGAATGTTCATAAGTTTAAATGTATTTACCAGAAAATAAGATAGATTACAGTATGGAGGTAATCATTACAATATCAGGAAATGAAAGAAGGAAAGAGGGAGAAAGAGACAGACAGAGACACAGAAATTGGCAGAGAGACAGAGACAGAGAATAGATTTAGCATATGCCTATATTCAATCACTCCTGGGACTCCAAAGTTCTCCAATTCAACATGTCACAGGATAGTTGCAAATCGGTGATTATTTGTAATAGTTAAGATATAGAACCAACCTACATATTCAAGAACAAAAGAATAGATGGGAAAAATGTGGTATACATGTACAGCGCGATTGTATTTTAGCCACAAAGAAAAATGAAGCTATTCCTTTTGCAGAAAAAACATAGATGCAATTAGATATAATAATATCAAGTATATTTAGTCCGTCTCAGAAAGGCAAGTACCATATATCCTCACATTTGTGGTTTCTAGATTTTATACAGATACATAAAATCATGTAAATACACATGGCATGAAAGTCAAAGTGGAAGTCTTTAGGAGAACGAGAGAAGCCAATAGAATTCAAATGGGACGAGAACAGGAGACATGGGAGTTATTCTCAACATGTTCTTGTATGAACATTTTAAACTCAAAGAAAAATAAAACTGTTTAAAATGATGAACTCTATTTCTAACATGAAATTTTTCTAAAACAAAATTAACTTAAAATTACTCATTGGAAGGAAAATTTCTTTGAACATATATAAATGAAATAAATATGTCATTTCTATACACAGGACAAGTAAGTCAACATTTGATCATTTGAAAAGAAAGTGGGAAAAACAAAAACTGGTAACTGAAGAGAAGTGCTTTCTTCAGGAATAGGAGGCTGCCGGCCACAAGAGTGGGTGGGAAAATTGTAAAGAACAGTTAGAAACATGTTCTTGCTTCCCTCCCACCACTGCCTTGAGCTGAATGACGCCTGCTCTAGAGCTGCAGTGGCTCCGAGTTCTGCTTCAGCTATCTGCAGAAATAAATCATGTCAGACCGAGTGCTGTACATGGAGAGACACAGGAGAACAGAAAAGAAACACAAGCTTTAGGAATGCTTTTCTCCAGTTTTCTTTCTCCTCCAAATCCTTAAACTGATAATTACAAGCTAATGACCTGAGCGTCTCTGTGTGCTGTGAACTCTATTGCTTTCTCCATTTAACCTAAGTGCACTTGAATTCTGAACAATTCTAACATTGTGTAATGTGCGAGGTGCCCTTATTTCTTCTTGAAATTATTTTTGTTTTTATGTCTTTTAGTTTTTAGGTCATAACATAATCACCACATTCTCTCTTTCCCTTACCTTCCTTCATACCTTCCCATAGCTCCTTGCTCTGAATCCATGGCTTACCTCCTTTTTCAGTAGTTGTTCTTACATTCATGAACTTTTTTTTCTTGGAATTCAAATACAAGCAAAATAGAAAATAGACACAAACTTTAAAGGGCAAGACATGAAAAATATACCCGACAGGTAACAGAGTATAAAAATCTAAGAGACATTACTAGTGTCAATAAAAGACTAGAGAGTACAAAATAAAACAAGAACTTTCACAGTCTACCTGTGTGTTCTGCAAATGTGGGAAGCAGTGTAATAGATCTGCCTGTGAACAAAGATGCACTTACATCTTAACTCACACAAAACCAAGAGAGATTCAGATAGATTTGGGATTTTCACTTTTGTTGCTGTTGTTACACAAAACATTAAGACAGCCAATCCGTAAAGAAAATCGTGAAAATGAAGAATCTTAAAAAGCTCAACATGTTACAAATGTCTTAATATATTACCTATAAATCTAGTCAGTATTCATTTCCTTACATGCATGTATTATGCATAACTCAAATCCAACTACCTGCCTTTATTCTTACGTTTTCCTGCTGGCAGTTTCCTTCCAATTGCCTGGTAGTTCCTATTCTGCTCATTGAGATTACGCATAGAACATGCAATGCATGTCTTGACAGCATGTTTTTTTTTTTCAGCTCCAACCATCTTTCTGAAAATGATAGAATTCCTTCTTTTTGGCTGCATAATGCTCAACTGTGACACTTGTTAGCTATCCGCTCAGACCCGTGACACCCAGGTTAATTCTCCACAACAGCCCCAGTAAGGAAACACGGGCATGTGTGAGTGTCTCCTATGGATGCAGTGACCACCTTCTGTGGATACGTATGCAGGCAGAAGAGAAGAAGACCCTATAATAAACAGTTCTATGTTCAATTTTGTGAAGAAACTTGCCCCGTTTTTAACATAGGGAAAAATGTACTTACTGCCAATATCTGAAAGTAAATCCAAGCTGGCTCTGTTCTTGATGCTTACTCCCACTCTGACTTTTTCGTGATAATTGCTCTAATTGGGGTTCTAGAGAATTCCACTGCGGTTCTAATGTCAACTTACCCAACTACTAATGAAATTGAATACTTCCTGTGCTTGGTGGTTGTTTTTCTTCTGTGAGAAGTCTCCATTCAGACCACTTGCCCATTTATATGTGCATTAAATGGGGTTTTGTTGTTTCTTGTTTATAGCATGTTCATGTTTTTAGATCTTCACATATTCCTGATACTAACCCAAGGTCAAATAAACACCTGGCACACACTTCATGATGCAGCGTGTTAGCTTTTTGTTCTATTGATCGTTTCCTTCATGACGCTTTTTACATAATCCACAAGTGAAACTACAAAATCCTCCCCAGAACGAATGAACATATGTTTAAGGCATATTACCCTTAAAAGTTAACCAAAATATTTATAGATGGTCCCTCCTACAAATCAATAAGAAAGCTTATCCTAAATAGAGTGTGGGAAGAAAAGGAAAGACATAAATTGAGATGCTCAACTCCAGTGGGATCATAAATGGTACAAACAGGGCTTGCAAGACAGCTCTGCGGGTAGAGGAGCCTGCTGCTGAGCCTAGCGAGCTGAGTTCAATTCCTGAGACCCACAGTGGGAGGAGAGAACGCTTACAAGTTGTCTTTTGACTTCTACATGTGTGCTGTGGCTCACACACATGACTTACTCACCAACACATTACAATTAAAATGTAATTTTAAAAAGATTCAGTGATAGAAAGTTGAAGTTGAGAGAAGTGGAGAGAAGTTATTGAAGTGAATCATTTATTCTAATGTTAACTAGCCCCTGATTGACACTAGCTATGAAAATGAAGACAGGTATCATCTCTTCCTCCACTCCATTTGTATAGCTTAAATGGAGTTAACAGGCTTTAATAGGCTATAGAAACAAATATGGGGGTTGGGGTTGTAGCTAGGTTGGTAGAGTGCTTGTTTATCAGAAACTGAGCAACCTAAGTTCCATCACTAGCACAGCATAAACTTAGCATGGTGATACATAGCTGCAAACACAGGACTCAGGAGGCAAGAGAACCAGAAGTTCAAGGTTATCCTTGGCTACATAGTGAGTTCAAAGCCAGTCTGGGCTTCAGGAGGTCTTGTCTCATGAGACTAAATAACTGTTTTTCAAATATATTAAATACCCTGTATCACATTTTAAAAGTAACATTAAATGGAAAATTTTAATTACCATTACCTTTGTCTTCAAATGTTTGTATATTTTATATTTTCTTATTTAATAATGGTTTCTCATTTAATAATGATTTCTCATTTACCAGGTGGGTGAATTTGTATTTGTTTCTAGTTCCTTTTACTTGAGTAGCTGAAATCAGAAGATCACAGAAGCCCAGGAATTCAGAGTCTGCATGAGCAATTGTAGAGAGATTTGAGTAAACATTTTAAGCTTTTAAAAATTTAAATGTAGTCATTAAGTAAAATAAAGTTCATTTTAAAAGTAAGTTACCATTGTTTCATGTAAAAATTATAAGACTGTATTAATATTACTTGTAAATTCTTGTGTTAATCATAATATTCTACCCAGTTTCTGACAATAGTGTTGAACTGTTTCTTGAGAGTTCTTTTTAGGTCAGAAAAGGTTGGGAAGGTAATTTCCGTTTCTGATGGAAAAGATGGCATTGCCCTTATGCATTCATCTGGAAGCAAGAATCCCTTTCAAGACTTTTACTATAATATTCTTATTAATTCTTTAAGAATTTCTTACATATATACAATGTATTTTAATCATAATCAACTCCTCTACCCAAACTTCTTAAAATTACATTTTAGAAGTATAGAATATGACTTTTCCAAGACATCAGGGAAATAACATCAGAAGAATGTATGTTCATTAGCGGCTTGATTTTCAGAAATGCCTGTGTCATACTGAAGGATCCCTAACCCATGATCTTGACACAAATAAAGAAGGCAGGACTTTCAAAGATGCACAAAATAAAGCAAGAAATAACCTGCTTCTTCACTAAATGTCGCCACACAAACTGACTTATGCGGGTGTCAATTCTGAGACTTAACCCTACAATCAAAAAGGGATACCAAATCAAGCTTTTCAAAAGCATTCTTGCCTTATAATTCCTAGTAGTCTAAGATTACATCCCCATGTTAGCTATTAGAAATAATTGGACATTGCCTGTAGTTTTATAAAATAATCAAATTGATGGTCTTATTGGGTTTCATGTTCTTCTTAAACTGACTCTGACTAGATCGCCTGTAGTTCAGATTCTGAGCCTCAGTTCACCCAGCATATCCACCCAGCTGAAATCATAGTCCTCTACCATTGCATCTAAAATAGTCTTCACGAGATATATTCGGGAACCAATATATCACATTCAAAATACCAGAGGAAGGATTTAGCCAAGCTTAATTGAAATTGCCATGTGATATTTTGAGATATTTGAGAAATGTTCTTATAATTCACTTCAACTGGAAACATTTGTGAGTGAGTGTATTGGGGCATGGAAATGGGGGAGAGCTGATATGGGGATCAGGGAATACACAAATCAGAAAAAAATAGAACAATATGGAAATAGTCATTATGTTTGTTGTTTTTTAGGCCTCATAATTCCAAACATATTTTAGGAAGAAGTGTGGGAGTCTTCCTCAAGTCTGATAGAAAGAGAAATTCAGAGGTATTGAGCTGAATCCTTGATAGCCAGGAAGGCCCTGGAATCTAGAGACAGCTGTGACTGGACACAGAGGAACGTATTTCCATACCTATAGTCATAATTTTAAAAACAGTACACAAATGACCATTTTATCTGATTATATCAGTGAAATGCAATCAAATATCCAAAACTGGGAGATCGAGAGTGATAGAGAGAAAAATGGAGAGGAATTTGAGGAGCAAATGTCTTATCAGGAAATTAATAAAAATGAGATAAATAATAAAGAACTCCAGCAATTCTTAAAAGAAAAACCCACAAAGTGTTTCTTCTTGCTAATATTGAAGAACTGAAACCATGCACCCATGAAATGTAACTTTTCACGTATCTAAGTGTCAAGACTGCTTAAATTAAAATATTCATGCTAATTAGTGTGTGGTGAGATGGGTATTTTCACACCCTATAGCAAACATAAACTGGCACCATAATATTCCTTGAAAGCAATTTGGAAGTATCCTTCAGAGAGTCTTAAAAACCCTTCACATGTTTTAACTGCACAATTCAACAACTAATGTGAAGTTAATTTTCAAGATTTATAACAATGATCAACATATTACTCTTCACAATACAAATTACTGGGAGTCACAAAGTATTCAGGAACAACTTATTTTATTCAGATAAATCTATTTGAAAATGTTGCACCAAAAATCAAATTTTATTTGAGACCGGGTATGGAAACATAACCTTAATTTAGTGTTACATGGGAGAAGTCAAATATAAAAAAGTATTGAAATTTTAATTTAAATTTTATAAAATAAAAACTTAACATAGTGTGATAATAAGAAGGATGGAAGAAAGTAGAGCCAAAATATAATCATTTTTTTCAATTCCAACGTGTATTTTATATGCAATATTTAGTATCTTTTCAATCTTTTCCAAGACATGAATAATCAGAAAAGAAAGGTATGCTGTTGTGAAGTAGTAGGTCCACTACTATAAACCTTTCTTTAGTTATTACATGCTATTAGTAAACCTTACCACCTATGGAAATGTACAAATAGCCTGTATAAATAGCCACCCTAAACCAGCACATGTGCTATAGAGTAATTACTCATGGAAATATACCATCTTTGGATGCGTAATTCTGAAATCATAACAACTTAGTTTAAATGATAGAATTCTTTGCTTTAATTTATTTGTGCATGTGTCTGTGTGTATGTGACTTGTGTGAATGTGTGTGAGCATGTGCATGTGTGTGAGTGTGTGTGAGTGTATGTAGGTCTGTGTAGGTGCACACAGGTTTTCAATGTGTTTTTGCAGACACATCCTTACAAACATTCAAAGGCCAGGGGAAGACACTAGATATTCTACTATATTACCCTCTTTCTGATTCTCTTGTGACAAGGTCTCTTACAAAAACTGTATCTAGGTTTAGTAGGCAGCAATTTTTCCACAGTAGCTAAGGTTATAGACACACATGGCCATGCTTGGCCTTTTACATGGGTATTCAGAATTTGAGTAGGATTCACCAGGTTTGTGCAGCAAACTTTCTCATTGACTAAGACATCTTCCCAACCCCTGCATTAATATCATCATCCAAAATACAAAAGTCCTGCAACCATGATCATAATAGTATCCATCTATTTTTTAAGAATTTGGGAATTAATATATGTGAAATACTCAGATTAAAAATTCATTACAATTTAACAATAGGAGAAAGGGAGGGGATGGGAGAAGGGACTTGTGACAGGAGGACCAGGAGGGAGGTAGTGATCAGGATGTAAAATGAACAAATAAAAAAATTAGTGGGAAAAAGAAAAATATAAAAAAGATAAAAGAAAAACAAAATGAAAATACCTTGCATACACACGCACATTCACACACACACACACACACACACACACACATTCAAGGATAGTGTACTCAACAAAGACTGATTATTTAATGGTAAATGATCTTATTTTACTTCTCTTAAGATAACAAATCAACTAAGAAGTCAGTGTGGATTTATTTTAGGGAATGTGAAAGGACTCTGGAGTTGCTGAACTCAAGTAACATTTATCCCAGACTAGGATAGATAGATAGATAGATAGATAGATAGATAGATAGATAGATATAGAAAAGATAAATAGATAGATAGATAAGATAGATAGATAGATAGATAGATAACTGATTAACTAGTTGAGAGGAATAATTAAAAAGCAAGAAATTTCACCTAGCCTAATTATCTAGCCATTCCCCGCTGATAAATTACAAATTTTACTACTTTTACTATCTATTAAATCAGACTAAATCCTGTTGCTCTCCTCCATTGTGGGCAATGATGTAATGAGAAGAGAAGATGGCTGATGCTGAAAATCTATAAAATATCAATCCAGTCCCCATGATTGACAGCATGGTTGTGTGTTTCTCTTTCTGCTTGTTACTGGTTTCATCTAAATGGGTAAGTGTACTAAATACCACTAACATGTGAAGCTCATTACTAATGTGTTTGAACCTAAGAAAGGAAATTTGGTTTATTGAGATTCTCTCATCAGCAAAGGCATCAATTTAAAATGGGAAAAAAGAAAACATTCTTCATGTCCATTCTGTAAAGCAAATCATGTATTTATCTCCTATCCCATTTTGATGTCATCTTTCTGATTTTAAGTCTAAAAGTCATGTCATGAAATCATACATACATGTACAAGCTGCAGCTCCAGTCCTTCTAACCAATTTTGCATCATTCAACTATAATAAATGTTCTAAATATTTCACAACTAGTTGTGTTCCTGGGTTTTCCAGCCCTCTTCAATGATAGTTGAGGATCTTCAATCTGAAGTCCCTACCTAAGCACCAATCTCCTTTACTTCAACAATTTAGATTTCTACTTCATTCATACACACCAAAATATAAAAATAACAACGATATATATGAAGTAGTTCATGCTTTGTTCCTTAAGACTTAGATTATACCATTAATGTTTCTTTTATTATCCCAGATCCTTCCTGGTGTTCCCCACCCCATGGCCTGTGGTCCTTACTGATTGTTGCTATGGGTCTCCATTCGCCTCCTGCCTGTGATGATGCCACAGACATGGCTAGAGAAGGCCATACAGAGGGCTTCTTTGGACTGAAACTGGAAGAGAAGAGTGGAATCTGGTCCCCTGACTGTAATTCCATCTTACAGTTAAACGAAACATATCTGTAGAGTTGTGAGGAATTGTGCGGGCTCTTTACTTCACAACTGAGGTTTCTATCATCTTTTGGGTCTAGTTCTAAAGATCTTAGCTCCACGCCTGAACCATTCAATTATCAAAGTTAAAAAAAGGAAACTCTTTTGTTTTCTGCTTCTGGGATTTGGTGTTTAGAATCTACACTATACATGAGATTCATTATCTTCTCCCAACCCCCACCCAGCCCTTACTGTTTTACATTCTTCTTCACTATTGCTCAAGGCTAGACAAACATCCCCTAAATTCTGGATCTTACTTATTCCACCTCCATAGCAACCAAATCACCCCGTTCATTTGGACCTTCTTATCCAACTCCAAATAGACTCTTTCTGTGAAGCAGTTTACCACTGCCTGCAAACACAGACATTTTGATTTGTCAGAAACAAAAACATCCTGCTTGCCCCATCCTGTTCTGATCTCTTCCTCTATCTGCTCCTTTTACAAGAGTGTTAAAAGGAGAGTTTGAACTCATTTCCTCTAGATCCTCAGCTGGCGTCAGTTGTAATTATTCCATTGAAATGCCTCATGCTGTAGTCAAACAGATAATGTTGTCTTTTCAAATGTGACATCTGCTTTCCATCTTTGCTTTACTTGGCCTATTTGGTGTTCCTCAAAACTTACTCATCCATTGGCTTCATCCCTCTACTCTCTTTGAGTTTTTCTCCTGCCCTAGTTGTTTCAGAACCTGGAAGAAGCTTCCTGCTATGCCACTCTCTTAAATATTATCAATACTTGGGGCTTCATTAATAATCTATCTCATTTTCTATGTCTTTACCTACCACCTAGAAGAAAATAAAACGTGCTTCATTGAGGTGTTCACATTAATCACGCTGATTCTTATTTATGCATTGCTTGTAGAGATGATGTCTACAACTGTAATCTAGATTTCCTTTCTGAAATATATATAATATCAAGTGATTGATGAGTCTAACACCATTAGGATATTGTAGATTATTCAATGTGAACAAATGACAGCAGGAACTGGTCATTCTCTCCCAAATCCTGTTCTTCTTTTTCCCTTCCTTACCCCGTACAATGTCCTCACTAGCTTTTCCAAGGTTTCCATAACTCACAGATTTTTCTGCCTTTCTACAGGTCCTAGTTGACTGAGGATGTATCAGCTACACTCAAATAAATGTTTGAGGTTTTCTGATATATCAAAATAATACCTCTCAATATTTGGTAAAGACTCATTCACCCACACTCCATAGAGATGGCAGAATGAGACTTCAGAATGGAACCTTCTCACTTAACCTTAGCAATGGGCAGACTGCATATCCCTTCTCTGAGCACCGAGAGATTTCACTTTTCGGGACCTTCTTCACCCTGAAGTCTCTTCTTTATTGCCAAGGAAACCACTCATTACCCAGTTCTCAAATTGCACTAGATTCTTTTATGCGTCCATGCCTCTGGTCTTCCCATTTGTTTTTATCTGGAAATTAGACTCTTAATGTTAAGCAGGCTCATATACCATAAACAGAATTTTTCAAGTACTGATTTCAAATGAATTTTCAGTGGACTTCTAAATAGTGATCTGGCCTAATTGTTCATTTTCTAAAAGTTACTAACATGGTACCTACTCAAATCTGTCTTTCAGGTAAATGTTAGTAACAAAGAAATGATTTTTATAAACCACGTAACAATTTTTCTTGACTGGTGCTGGCCCCTTCCTAGAAGCCTACTCTATCTCTCGCAGTAGAGCCATCTCCAGAAGATAGAATTCCTGATCAGTCTCTGCTTTGCCAGTCACATAGACCTGACACCTTGCTTCTGAGCTGAATTATGTCTTCTGGCCACCAGGGTGTTAGTTGTCTTCTTGGCATTCTCCCTAGCTAACTCTGTAGCTTATCTCAGTATACTCTCAAGTAATCAATATTTATACGACACTGGAGGCAGAGAACTACAGTCATAAAATACCATAATATCATGTCAACTCTACAAATTCCTTAGTGAAGAAAATGGCTCCCGTCCTTCCTTTTACCCCATTAGCACAACTGAACACATCTCTCTAAGTGCAGCACTTGTCTCACTAATAACTATACCCAATTAACGAAGTTCCAGCAGCATGTAGCACTTGTCTTCCAGAGACTGTCTCTGATGCAAGCATTAAAGTATTTACATCTATTGAAAAACATTCTATAAATCTTATTAAGGATACAATGCTTAATGAAATGATAAAGCATGTAGTTGAGGATTGAGAGTAGTAATTGCTATGTGCTATGAAAATCTATCATTCAATAAATAATGTCACAAATAATTATTGAGCTCCTATGATGTATCAGCTATCATTAAGATCTGGGGACTCAGGGGAGGGGCAAGATGAAGGACTTGTTCCCATGAAGGTTTATTTTACTAAGTAGTCAGGCATATAAGCAAAAATTAGCATATTATACAAGATATGTTACTTTTGGCAAGCTAATTTTAACTCCTACATTTAGTTGCTTACTTAGAAATAAAAGTAATAATGAGTAACACTATACTTGGTCAAAATATAAGTAAGCAGATTGGTTGGATGCTGAATAATTATACAACAGTATACATACAATATATGTATCTACAGTGTACATATATTGATAGAAATGTACACCAGAGTAATCTTGCAACAAAGAAATGGCCTTCAGGTTTTTTAATTTTTTTCTCACCAATAATTTTGAATGCTTATTTAAATGCTACATTTTTAGTGTGACAAATACTTATGTGTTTGTGTATACACACACACACACATATATATATATATATTCATATAAAGATATATATTTATATAAAGATATAAAACTTTAAGAATATGAAGTGACTGATTTGTTGTTGGAGCTGTTGCCAAACTGCATGAAATAATTGGTAATTTCCAATGTTCAAATCACAGTGTGATTTGTGGATTTAATTTTATTATTTCCAAATATATTGAAGCTAATTTGTGTGTGTTTCTCTGTGTGTATACATATGTATATGTATACATATACAGATATGTGTATGTGTGTGTCTGTGTGTGTGCGTGTGTGTGTGTGTGTGTGTAATTTTTTGTGATAATACCTCAGACTAGTTAAGACTGCTAAATAGGAACAGGCCAGATATTTATAAATAACAACTAAAGAAAAGAGGATAAGAAAAATTACACATAATACTTTAAAGTTCACCTGAGACCTGGGCTGGCTCATCAGCATATTTTATGTCCAGTTGGCCCTAGGTCTGAGGCTAACAATGACACTTTCTACTGCTACTAGAAGACATTTTATAAGAGAAAGGCAAGACTGTGCCAAATTACTGCAGAGAGAGACATTCTTAATTTTCTGAGGTAGGAAATCTGCTGCCTCATTAAAGGGAGTGCTGGGTTATTAGCCTTCTGGCATCTCAGCAGCTGGAGAGCACACAGCAAGCTGGTCCTCCTGACCAGCGAAAAGATGCTGAGAAGCTGACTGTAGGATATTTCTTTCAAGAACATATTCTTAGAAAATGAATACTGGAGGGATAGAAGGGGTGGATCCACATAGGAAGGGAGGTGGGAGGAATGGGGAGGAGTAAAAGGAGGGGAGATAGCAATGAGAATATATGAAAAAAGAAACTGTTTCCAACAGAAGTAAACAATAAGAGAATAGAGCAGGAATTATTTCCTGGTGCCCTTAAACATCTTCTTATTACTCTGTACTTCTATCCATAACCTGACAGTGGGAGTTGGGGACAACCAAAGGTACAACTGCAACCTCTCTGGAAGAGAGCCTAATCTATAGTCTGGAAGACCTTGCACTCGAGGCTCACATACTAAAGTGCAATATTCAGACATTTTCCTCTGCTGTTTAAAGTTCATATTTGGAGAGTAAAGTAGAACTCTTGCTTTCAACCCAGACATTTCTCTGCAAGTTGGTTGTTCAGCATTCATTTTACACTACAGGAACTACATTCCCACATTTAACCCAATGCCCAAGAATCCAGCCTGAGAGAAAATTATCTCTTCTGTAAAGTGCTGCTTTGATGTTTTGGAAGAGACCAGTGGTGTTCAGATATAAAATTCACAATGATTATCAAGGCACTGTTACTCATAGTAACCTTTATGATATTTGCATTTTGTAGAGTATTTTAACATGAAGGTTTTTAAAAAGCCAAACGACCTTTTAAGGAGCCTACTGTTATTTTATGAACACTAGCCTATCAAACAATTCTTCCATCATTTTCGCTTTTCAATGTTTGTATCTATACCACAGATCTGGGCTGCTTACACCTTTATCAAAGAAAGCTTTTTTATGGTGGAAAGCAAGCAATTGGAAAGATTCATAACTAGTTAGTCTGCTGAGGAAAAGATACAAAATATGCAGCCCTATATTCTGTATAGGGAGACCATCAGTCTTGATCATGCCATCAGTCCTTGTCACCAGGCTCAAGGAAAGAGGAGGTGGAAAGGATATAGTAGCCAGAGGATTGGGAAGAAAGTTATGAAACCTTGTTTCCTGGACATGACATGATGATCAACATCATGAAATTACAGCAAGTGATTACCTGCACAAAGTCTATGTAAAATTAAGCCAGCAAAATCCTAGCAGACATAGAGCAGATGATTTTCTGACCCCACCCTTTACTGAAGTGCTACTGGCAGTGGATAGAAGCAAAATATAAAAGAATCATGCATTGTTACAGATATTATCACTGGGACACATAAAAGAGAGGAAGATGGAAAGTCTACATGTTGAAGGAATGTAGTGGGAGTTAAAGGGGAATGAGGTGCAGACATGATCACAGATCACTGTATATAAAAAGGCAAGAACACTTCAAGAATCAGGAAATAAGAATTTTGATGTTTCATTACACGGAAAAAAATCTTATACTTGAAAATAGGTTTATACATGATAGACAGATTTAGTCTATCTTTTGAGAATTGAGTGCTAGTCTCTCGGATATTGTATTTCTTGTGAAATTTAGAAGCCAGCACTCTTTAATTATTCATTATGTACAATCCATCAAACTGAGAGACTCCTAAAACTGCAAATGAAAACAACACTCTTATCTCACTTGCATCAAACACTGATAATTGGAAAAAATGACTTACACGGTAGACACAACAAGGCTTTCAAGGTTATGATTGAAGTAAGGTAGAGGTGATAAGAGAAAGAGAAGTTATGCCCACAGTAATTAAAATCTCAAAGTGCTAATGTCTTCATGGCATCTTATGTATCACCAGCCCAAGGATGAGAATATCCTGCTATTAACAAAAGTAAAAGAGCAAAGTATAATTTCAGTTAAAAATATTAAATAAGATATAGTCTTAATAAGTCCAAGGAGAATTGTGTTAGCAATTAATGACTGCTACTCAGCCACAATGCTGGATAGACAGAGTTTCTCAAAGTTACATAATGTGAACTTCTTAATGTAAGTCCTAACTGCACATTTTGCTGTTGAAATATTTGCTCTCCTGAAGGAATGTGACTTTTTATATGGCTCAAATGGGTTCACATAAAGGAAGATGTAAGGAAATCAAACCAATCTTTCCTGAAGACAATGTCAATAAGGGGAACTAGAAAAGACAGGAAATGTTCTAAGTAAACCAAACATCAAGAAAGAAAGAAGATTAAAGAGAGAAGGTAAAGTACATTCATGAACACAGTAAGAAGCTGAGCATCTTCAAACTTTTTTAGTGGAGTGTAAGCAGTGTTCTATCTCTGATTTTGAAAATGAAGATGGACCTTGAGAGCTTGTTTGGAGGTTCCAGCAGGGGAGCGCAGCTACTGTATACCCTTGACCGAAGACCGGTCCTCCTCTATTCGGGGAAGGTCGTCCTCTTCGACCGAGCGCGCAGCTTCGGGAGGGACGCACATGGAGCGGTGAGGGAGGAAGGGGACACCCGCCTAGCCAGCCAGATCAGCCGAATCAACCCTGGTGATCAATGGGGTGACAGATGTCACAGCCAGATCGATCGCCCTCACATCCAAAGGAGGAGGGGGGAAGGGATAGTGAGTTCCTGGGAGGGAGAGGGGGAAATGGGTAAGGAGAGAACATCTGAAATGTAAAAAAATTTCCAATAAAAAAAAAAAAAGAAAATGAAGATGGCTGTGTACTTCACAGTGCATATAATTACTCTCTCTTCAAAAAGAAAAAGATAGCATATCCCTAAAACTCTTTAATTCTACACTGTCTCTATGATCCCTCTAACTGTTTTACTTCCAATGAGTTATGTATTAATCCGACTACTTCTACTTAAGAATCTCATTTGAATTTTTGGAATTTATTCCTCTTTCTTGGAATGTCAATACTGGTAAATTTTGCAAACCTGCCTACTTAAGCAAGGTTTCAATTCCTGATTGGTGAATAGTCATTTACTGTTTGGCTGGAAATTTCTCCAGCACACAAGACTACCTATTACTTCATGGGTAAGCTAGAAGCACTTTGTTTGTTTCCTCATGGTACCGAAAGAAAACATCAAAAACAATTCCACTGAAGTTGTAAGGCCCACACAACAGTGAAACTCAAGCATTCTGTCTCTATTTCAGTTTTGATTTGCTTTTTAGGAAGACTTTCACTAGGTGGCCTACGCTGAAGCTCACATGTACTAAAACTAGAGAGAACTTCAAGAAAACCCACTGTCTGAGCCTCTTATGTGCTGGAATTACAGGTATGAGCCATGATGTCCCACTGATATTCTGCTTTAAATAAACATCAAACACATCCAAAAGACTCTTATGCCCCCTTGTATGTTGAAATTGGCTACTCAGTATCTCAGGTGGTGATCATATTTGTATGTAAGCTTATGATGGTTTGAATAGGTTCGGCCCCCATAGACTCATGCATTTGAATGCTTGGCCCATAGGAGTGAGTGACACTATTAGGAGGTCTACCCTTGTTGAAGTAAGTGTGTCCCTATTGGCTGAACTGTGTCACTGTGGGGGTGGGCTTTGAAATCTACTATGTTCAAGATACTCCCAGTGTAACACACAGTTTCCTTTTGCTGCTTGTGGATCAAGATATAGAATCTCAGCTTCTACAGCACCATGTCTGTCTTCATCCTGTGGTGCTTCCCACCATGACAATAATAGACTAAACATCTGAAACTGTAAGCTAGCCCCAAATTAAGTGGTTTTGTTTATACGATGTGCTGTGTTCATGTTGTCTCTTCACAGCAGTAAAATTCAAGCTAAGGTATAGCTATTTAATGGTATAATTTGTTAGCATGAGGTTACATGAGCAGAGAATGTGCCTCTAATCCAACCCAAGGTCTCTTTAAAAACAAGAATGAATATGCCACAGACACACGGAGGTAGCATACCACTGAACATGAAGACAGAGGTCAGGTTAATGCATTCAACAGCAGAGCATTACACACTAGGATCTGGCAAAGCAAAGAGCAGATTCCTCTTCCCAGTCTCAGAAGAAGCTGCCAAGATGGCACCATGATCTCAGACTTCTAGTTCCACCATCAATTCCCCTGGTTTAAACCTCACATCTCAGGGAATCCTATTATAAGAGCATAATTAAACTCATACACCTAAGGTTAAATTCTAAACACCATAATTGTCTGATTCTGAGCTATTATTGCGATGAATATGGATATTTAAACGAATTGGTATTTTTATCTCTTTAAATGTCTACCAGGTTCAAAATACAACAGACAATTGTAGAAATTTCCTTCATTTAAGTATATCTAATCCTATAGTGGTCTTTCGAGGTATTCTGTCTTACTTCAATCAGTTTCTGCAAAAACACAGACTTTTATATTTTTTGTACTGTATATTTTAGGAGGTCAACTTATTCTTTCAATTCATCTTTCTACTAGAATAAAAAGAACATTTATTTGCTTGTTACAGAGTGTATAAGAAATTGTGAACAAAGAATTTCTCAGTGCCAATTTCATCTTCAATTTTATCAGTTGGAGATGTGTTCTGTAAACCACTCTGGGTAGGGAAAGAGTGTTTCCTATACAATTGCCAGCATCTCTTCTGATAATTGACTGGAGAGGTGAAGATTAATGGGCAAGTGTTTTCACCATTAAGGATCTGTAACTTAGGCTGGAAAGGTGGACAGCTTGTAAAAGCATTTGCTTCTCAGGCATGAGGACCTAAGTTCAAAGATCCAGGCACTCATAAATACCCAGGTATACCTTCATATGAACCTGCAACCTAATACTGAAAGGCAGATACAGTACGATTGCCAGGGGATGATGTATACAGCACTGTATACACTTGACAATAATTATAATTATATTGAACTGACTAAAGCAAAAAAACATATTTAACATTTTATCTTGTGCTTGTTATCTCCCACAAATCTTAGGCACTTTAGCTATCACGTTTAATTCTATGACAGTTACTAGCAGGCAGTTACTATTCATAATTTTTCTTGAGCAAACACAGCAGAAAATATATTGCTCAAAATCACCTTGCTGACCAGTAACCAGTTCAGGATTAGACCAAGTTGTGTTCTTACATGGTCATTGTACTGTGCCTGCTATTGTACTGTGGTTGTTATGAGAATAACCAACCACCTCTGCTTGGATTAAAAACATTCTGCAATACAGAACTCATGCTTGGTATGAATAACTAGACCAAAAACCTCTGATTGGCTAGATCATAGGTCAGAGGGAAGGACCTATAATTCTGCTAAATGGACATAGTAATACACCGTGCCCTTGCAGAATTTAACCCAGAGGGCAGTATATGCCCCAACCCTCATCAGAGAAGTTTCTTTGTACCATAAATGACCATTACTCAGACGCACTACTGGCCAGTGTGCAGAGAGAGAATAAGAGGTTTCATGTAGTATATCTATTTCACAGCCCTTTCCACAGGGCTCAAATCTTTATGCAAGAGACCATGGAAAGATCATAAGAACAAGGGGTGGTAGATACCTTCAAGAAGATGGTATTTTTCCAGCATAAACACACCATTTACACATGAACTCAGTGTCAGGACTGCATGCATAAAACTTATGCAAGATTATCCACACAAATCTTACCATACATGATTGAAGGTTCATGATGTCTCATTCCTGTCTGAGAAGCTGTGCAATTGATGACTTAACAGAGAAGGAGAGTCAGCTCTCTTCAGGAATGCAGCCCTTCAGGCTACTATAATCTAATAGATGGTCCTACAGGCATTCACACACAAGTCAGCACTAGGTAAACTCAAAAGGCTTTTTTTTTAAATTCAACATGATAATTTTATTGATCTTGGGAGTTTCATATCTATACCCTGGTTATATTCACTTCCCAGTCCTTCCATGTCCTTCCCCCAACCCTCATGACAAAACAGACAAACAATACAAGCAAACCAAAACTAAGTCCAATTTCTGTTATAGTATATACTCCCTGGAGAGTGGTCAAACTCTCAGTGGCCTGCCCCTTAAATAGAACTGAGTCCTTCCCATTCTGTGCCCCTCCGGAAGCCATCAGTTGTAGAAAGCTACACTTCAGCACCCTTAACACAGATTTTATGAGTTCTCTTCAATAGCTTTCTGCTTAGGCTCTTACTTATTTAGGAGTGTAGTGGGGTAGAGGTTGTCACAGAAGCCTTCCATGTTTTTCTTTCTCAACTACACATCTGCAGTCATCTGTATCACTGCCAAAGCAACGTCCTTCCTCTCTGCAGTCAGAGGGAGCAGGAGGGTGGGCTTCCACATGGTTTCTGCAACAGTACAGATCATGATCACAGCTCCCGACTACAGTAGGACCATGGAACAAAACAATGGCCTTCAGAGGCGTGCCAGACCAGAGACATTAAAATGTCCTGAGGTAGAAGTGAAGGCCACTCACATCAATATGGCCTCCAGCGGCAGCAGCCTTTGGATGTCAAAATGGCTTCATGTTTCAGCATAGTCCACAGATACCTATTTGGCTTTCAGTAGAAACACAAGCACAGTCATCTAAGCAACCCTAGTGCAGTAGGACCATGGACCCAGACATGGTCATTTGTGGCAGCACAGGCCAGACATCACCATGGCGTCAGGTGGCAGCACAGGCAAGGAAGATCAATATGGCATCAAGTTGTGGCCACATGGCCCACAGACATCACATTGTCATGTGTGGATATCCACCTGACCTTCAGTGGCCACACGGGCCATGGACAACAACATAGACCACAGCTGCAGCAGGACCTTGGACTCAATGCAGCCCTTGGTGGCAGCAAGAACAATACATCACCATGACCACAGATGGCATCATTGGCTGTACATATCAGTACAGCCCAGCAGTAGTAGCATGACTCACAGATATCAACTAGGCTTTAGGCTGCAGCACAGACAACAGAAATCCATATGTCAGAAGATTATTTTAAGAGTCTTAAAGCATATACAAGTTACATTATAATGACTGAATGGTTTGTATTTATATATTTATGAGAAAGACAGAGAGAAAGACAGAGAGAGAGAGAGAGAGAGAGAGAGAGAGAGAGAGAGAGAGAGTAACAATAATTAAAGAAAAATGAATGAATCTGAAAGACAACAAGAGACTACATTGGATGTTTGGAAGGAAGAAGTGGAAGGAGAAAATAGTGTAATTCTATTATAAACTAATTTAAAAAAAAAAAAAGGAAAAAGAGCACATGAGTTTGTTATATTAGAAGACAGTGGGGATAAGGAAAGAAATTAGATGAGAAGGGGCTAGATTCAATCAAAAGGCTATATGCAAGAATACACTTCTCAATAAAAAGGATATTATAAAAAGAAAGAAAAATAAAAGTATATATCTTAATAGAAAATGATTTGGAAAATATATGTAAACAATAAAATTATGCTGGACTCAGAAAGACAAGAATTACATGCTCTCTTTCATATGCAGACTCTGACTTTTAGAGTTTGCATATATGTATATAGGAAGTATGAGAGTGGTCCTAGGTAATGGAACTGGGTAGCCGATACAGAGACAGTAAAGAGATACTGCAAAAGGGGTGGGGTGAGAGGTCAAACACAGCACAGAAGAGGAGAGGAGAGTATTGAAATAAAGTTACAAGACAGGAAAAGGGCTGGAACAAGAAGAAGTAGTAGAGTCAACAAAATCATAGCTTGTTCGAATAAAGGTCATAATGAAATATAATATTGTATATGCTAGTGATAAAATACTTTTTTAAAAATATATAAGGAGTTATCCTTGGATTCTGAGCATGTGAGATTCCCTATTTTTGGAAGAGAGCAAGTCGGTCTTAAAATTTTATCCAGAAAACACAGGTGAAAACTACAACTATACACATTTAAATACAAATTTATAATTAATAACTATACCTATATATTGCACAGGATAGAACAATCACATGCTACAATATAATTGTGAAATTTAAATAGAGAAACAGTAAAATGTTAATGAGTCTAGATGGCATATAGATAAATATTCTTTATACTATTTCTATTTTGAAACTATCATAAATCGGAAACTATTTCCACATTAAAATGTTTAGAATTTACAGTTTGTAATTGCTGAGATCTACAAGATGGATAATGGCTGAGAACTGTCTGATGATTGGACAACTAGACTTTCAAAAGATAAAATGCTTTGGAAGGAGAAAAAATAGTGGATACACCTATTTATTTATAAATATTTTCAAAGTAAACATACCACCCATAGGAGGGCTTAATTCTATTGTGTAGCAATTAACCCAAATGCCAGTGATTCAGCTTATCTAGGACTATTCTCTACAACTTTAATGTTTGCTAGTAAAAACAGGTATGTAAGCACTTTGAAGTAAGATAGATATTAAGACCCATATAGTGGCTGTTATATTAGTCAGGGTTCTCTACAGAACCAAAAATAAATAAATAAATAAATTAATTAATTAATTAATTAATTTAAAAAGATATATATTTATATATGAGATTTATAAGCCTGGATTACAGGCTGTGGTCCAGATAGTCTAACAATTGCTATTTACCAATGGAAAGTTCAAGAATCCAGTGTGTCTCAGTTGTTCTTCAGTATGCCTTAGAATTTGAAACAATAGGCATTAATGCAAGTGAAGAAATGGACTTACCAGCAAGAGCAAGATCTAGCAGGCAAAGAGAGCAAGCCTAATTTACTTTGTCATTTATATAACCTGCCAGAAGAAGCTGTGACCCAGATTATTCACCAATAATCTTTTGAAGCTCTACCCACTTCAAAAGATCTGTATGAAAGTTATATCTTCTTAAGTCAAAAGATTCAGATTAAAACTGGGTCTTCCTACTTTAAATGATTTAACCAAGAAAGAAAAGCATTCGAAGATGTGCCCAGTCATTTGGGTTTTGTTTAATTCCAGAGGTAGTCAAGTTGAAAACTAAGAATAGTCATCACAGCCAGCTTCCCCTTAAGGAAAGGAGTTGAGGCTTACTCAAGAAAAGGAAGAACATACTATGTCCTTGAAATGTAGTTAATTCTTCAGTGTTCAGGAACTCATGGCTATTGGACAAGAATCTACAGCCACTACATTATTAATCTAACTTAATTCCTAATAACCATCTATAAACATTTGTCCTTATATACACAGATAGTGTAGTCTTGCCTCACCATTAAGAAAGCTTTTATTTGCAAAAAAACATAGACAACTGCACAAATCCACAACCAATCAAAATGCACAGTTGTGAAGTCCAGTCACAATGGATACACCTACAAAATACTCCTGGATCTAAGACTTAGGAAACATTGCAGGAGAAGTGGGAAGAAAGATCGTAAAAGCAAGATCAAGGAGTTTGACTGGAGATGGTGTTTCCAAGTATGACAGAAGCTATACTAAGTCTCACCCACATGATTCCTTAAACATGAGCTAAACAAGGACAGCACTAATGGACATGCTAAAGTGGATAGGGAAAAGCCCATAAAGCTTCAACACTACACAAAGAACTATAGGGAACTGAGAAGAAAGCTGAAAGCAGGGAGAGATATCTCCTCCAGAAGAGAGCACACCAACTAACCAAATGGTCAGCCATGAAAACATAACATAATGTGGATTATAATTAGAAAATGAATGTATACACATATACTTATATGCATGCAGTAACAACCTATTTTAAAAGACCATTGTGCTAGTTTCAAAGAAAATAGCCACATAGGCCCATAAAGAGTGACACTTATTAGGAGATGTTGCCTTGTTGGAGTAGGTGTGGCTTTACTGGAGGCAGTATATCACTGGGGAGAAGCTTTGGGGTCTCCTATGCTCAAGCTATGCCTACTGTGGCACACAGTCTCCTGCTGCCTGCCAATTTAGATGTAGAACTCTCAGCTCCTTCTTCATTACCATAACTGCTTGCATGCCACCATGCTTCCTACCATGACAATAGTGAACTAAACCTCTGAAACTATAAGTCAGCCCCAATTAAATGGTTTCCTTTATGACAGTTGCCATAGTCATGGATCTCGTCACAACAACAAAACCCTAAGTAAGACAGCCATAAATATGAAGCAGAGTGAACAGAAATAGGGTTGTATGGGAGGTTCTAGAGAGAGGAAAGAGAATGGAGAAATGTAATTATATTATAATCTCAAAAAATTAAAAGGTAAAAGGAAAAAAGGGAAACAAAGAAAAGAAGATGGTGATTGGGTGAGTATTACAGCCCAAAGAGCCTGTTGTAGCACCATTTAGAGTTCCTGTCCACAACTGCAGGTCTGGCTGAAAATTCACAAGGTTGCTCCCTTTGAAGGGACTCCATGATAACATGTTTTACCTAGTATGGGTCTTAATAAATCATTTGAAAATAAATTATTGTTCTTTAGGAAAACATTCATAAACAATGACTAGAGCGGATTTATTTGGAATAAATACGATATAACATTTTAAGTGTTAACTTCTGTAAGCTTTGCTGGTCCTTTTATTTTTTCTGAACACTTGTTCTTACCTAATCAGAAATCCTTAAAACAAGGTCAAATGAAATGATAAAGTTAACAGTTCAGCTGTGGACACTCTGTCTAGACAAGGTGGACCCAGAAGGAAAGAATCCTTTGTTTTGAATCCTAGTCACAGTCCAGTCCCTTAACTACAGAAAACAGTGTTTTCCAACTGTTCACTGGATTTCTATTACATTGGAGTGGAACACATTCAGAGCAGACATTCCTTTCCAGGTTGTTCAGTCATAATATGAATTGAATTAAGTGAACTCAATTCATTATAGCTGTACTCTACATTTTTTAATGAAATTGGCAAAATCTTGATATCCTAATTAAAGAATTTTTTGTCTATTTTTATTTCAAAGAACATAAAATATGAGACAATATTGACTGTGAATATGCAGTACACTACTGCGAGGGAAGAATTAGACAACACAGGAAGACAATGCATGCTTGGTAGTTTGGGGCCTCAGAGAATCAGCCACATTAATTTATAAATAGACATCATTCATTGAGATTGATTTATCTAATTGCTTCAGCAACACTGAAGAAAGCAGTGCCTCGGAAAGTGAGCAACTGTATGTAAAAGCAATGTTATTGGCGTTGCTAAGCTTAACTTCTAAAAGGTGGTTTTTGTTTTTGCTTTTGACCTCAAACAATTAATGTTCCTTTTTAGGCTGACTCTTTCAGAAGATTCTAAGAGATTCAAAGATCATGCTAAGTTATAGAAAGTAGACACAGTGTAACAACATATAGCCACATTAGTAAAGCTACAAAAAAATTATTCAAAAGCGAAATGTATACCAAAAAGTCATTTATTTGTGCTATTTTCCTATTGACATAGCCAACATTTGTTGGACTACTAAGGGCCAGACCCTACTTCAGTTACTGAAAGGCAATGATGAATAAAATTCAGGTTCTCATTTCAAGGCACGTTGAAACTACCCCCTAGTTAATTATAAAATCATGAAGTAATGTGACACTGTTGCCCAAGCAACCGAAGATGATAAAATCAGTACAAAGGAGGTCATTTCGATCAGAATAGTGGTAACCGCTTTTCTTTAGTAATGAACTTATAACCTTTGTTTCAGAATGAGACCAAATTGTCCTTGGTCTGCTCATGCTGATCTTTAGTTAAATACCAAAGCCCTGGGTTCAAGCTCCTGCACCAACTGAAGTTATTTTGGTGTCACACATCTGTAATCTAGATCATCAGAAACACAGGCAGGAACAAAAAATGTTGAAGGTCGTTGCCAGCTCCATAGCAAGTTGCAGGCCAACATGTGATACTCAATATTAATAATAATAGTAGATAGATATATAGAAGTGATACCCATAATGAATTTCTACATGTATAATGAGAAAAGCCCACGAGGCCTCACCTTACATAAAGATTTACAAGCAAGTAAGAAATATTAAGAGTGGGAGAAATATTCTTCCCCAGGGAAAATCACATCAATCTGTTATCCAATACCAAATGATCAGCCCTGAAAATATCTACATGTAAGTAACAATTGCTGTAAAAAGAGGCCATAAATGTGAAAGATAGGAAGCCGGGGTATATGGGAAGTACTGGATGGAGGAAAGAAAAGAAAGTAAGTAATTACAATATCAGAAAATAAAATGACTTTAAAATATTTTAACAGCTGTGACAGAAATTGCCCATGGTCTCTACTAACCAGAAGTGAGCTCTCAATAAAGAATAGTGTAGTAAGTAATAGCATGACCAAGTGGTAGAAAGATGGTTCCAAGGAGAGAAATCAGTGGATAAAGCATATGTCAGTCAAACATGAAGTTCAGAGTTCAGATCCTCAGCATTCATCTACATTTTCTGGCTTGCTGGTTGGTTTCCTGCAATGCCAGCATTCAAGAGGTAGAGCTAAGGCATTCTCCAGCCAAGCTGTGTAGTGAAAGTAGCCCCAATCTGTAGTCTCTGTGTTTAGCAAGACACCTTATCTCGGTAAGTGGTAGTTGGTTAAAGACAGCCAATGTCAACTGCAGGACTTTACATGGAACAGATATATGAGTGCACACACACACACACTCACATGCACATGAACACACACACACACTCACATGCACATGAACACACACACACACTCACATGCACATGAACACACACACTCACATGCACATGAACACACACACTCACATGCACATGAACACACACACTCACATGCACATGAACACACACACTCACATGCACATGAACACACACACTCACATGCACATGAACACACACACTCACATGCACATGAACACACACACTCACATGCACATGAACACACACACTCACATGCACATGAACACACACATACACGCACACACACTCACATACACACACACCAAAACAGGAGGAAGAGCAGCAATAGCAGCAGGTTCCGTGTCTTGAAGTGTACACTAAGCAGAATCCTTGTCTACACGGAAATCAGTAAGAAGTAAACTTTCATATGTCAAGTCATGATTGTGACCGGCATAGAAATATTTGCCAAGTTTGGATTCCATGCCTCAAGATTAGTCTACGTAATTTGGTATGGTCATCTCCTTTATTTCACTTAGATGCAATGTAATGGCTGAATCATTATGACATGCACTGTTTGAAAATTTCAGGGAAGGCAGCAGTGTCTGGTGATGCCCAAACAGGACAGGCACTCTATAACTTGCCAGTAGACAAGAAATGTATCAAAACATTTCTGAAATCCAAGTTTGAACAATATGTATCAACCTTTTATTCATGGTGCTATATGTTTGCAAAGCTAGTTGATATGGTGCTTCACCCAAGTTCCAGGCATTCCCAATGAGAACTGCCTTGAAGTCCACACAAACATGAACTTGTTTTCTACAACATGCTACAATCATAAAGAGAAAACTCAACCAAATTCATGGTCTATATATTTTCAAAAATTCGATTGTATACATTTGATCAAGTATTATGCAGCCATTAAAATTAGGTTGCATTAGTATATTTAAGAATATGGGAAAATGCTAAGGTTATGTCACATGGAACATGAAAAAATTTCAAGCTTTGGAAATAGACAGACAGAAAAGGGACAGATGAGAGAAGCAGAAGGGAAGGACCAGAAGTAGAGAGAAAAGAAAAAAAGAGAAAGGATAGGTGGAGGGAGGCAGAAGGGAGAGAGGGAGGGAGGGAGGAAAAAAAGAGAAAAGCAGTCAGTATAATAACTTTGTATCTCTAGATGAGTGAGATTAGGAATGAATACTTTAACTTTTCTTTATATTTGTCTATTTCAAAATGTTAAATGATATCAACACATTTTTAAACTCGATATATATGCTATAAGAATAAAGAAGTCAGTAAATATTCTAATTAAATTCTGAAAGTTTATCATATAAAAACTTGTAAAGTTTTTTTTAAATGCTAGTGCTTAAATCTGTAAGCTTTGTTTATTAGAAAAATAATTACATGAAATGGCTTATCTGTGGTGTTACTTAGTAGGGCATTGTTATAGCATTTCCAAAAGTTGTCTATCATCTGTGGGTTTATTTTTTGTCTATAGTTTCTCAAATCTAAACTTGATATTGTTTTTCACTTACCATAATCTAAGTATGAATTACAGTGATTAATTTAATAGGTTATAGGTTGTGTCTAACCAAAACTATTACAATAATAAATACTTTCATCATAAAAAAATGAAAAAAAAATCTATTTTGCCAGGTTAAGAAAAGAAAAGTCAGAGAAATATGTTAATAAAATGGAACTATGAAGATAACACCGGTCCGTGGTTTGGCTTGCCCTGCCCTGTAGGACCTGCTTCTGTGTATCTTTCACAACTTTGCATCAGAAATTATCTATGCTACATCCATTTGGAAAGAATACCTGAAACTTGAGACAGTCATGTCCTTTCCTATTCATTCCCAATATATTCGTTAGTTTTCTTGTTGCTGTGGCAAACTGCCTGACAAGGACAGTTTAAGCCAGGGTTTATTGCGGCTCCCAGTCTGAAGGTGCAGTCCACCACCTTCTCAGTGGTAAAGGTGTATGGTGGGAGAGTGGAGCAATTCGTCAGCTGCCTCACAATCGGGGAACAGAGAGAGATGAACGGCTCCCATTATTCTTTTTCTGTTTTTTTGTTTTGTTTTTCAGATATATTTATTTTATACATATGTGAATACACTGTCGCTGTCTTCAGACACACCAGAAGAGGGCACTGAATCCCATTACATGTGGTAGGGAGCCACCATGTGGTTGCTGGGAATTGAACTCAGGACCTCTGGAAGAACAGTCAGTGTTCTTAACCACTGAGCCGTCTCTCCAGCCCGTTTTCCTGCTTTCCTGCAGTCTCAGACTCCAGTCCAGGGCATGGTAGCACTGACATTCTGGAGGGGTCTTGCCTCTTCAGTTTAATTGGCTGGGAACCGCCCAACAGATTCCAAAACTAGCCAAACTACAACACTTCACAAACACAGCTGCACAGTTTTTTCTGATAGTGCTTAACCAGTCCATGATCAGAAGTCAATCAAATAATGTTTTTAAAAATAACAGCTTCTACAGGGGAGTGATCTACATTTGATTCATTAATCAACATAATTACAAGTTCCTAAAACGGGCCCTGTATACACAAATTTGGAGACATGCTTTAATGAATAGCCTGGAGACAAAACATTGTTCTCAAGTTTCCCAGGCATTACCATACCTTCCCTTTCCAGCCTTCTCCGGATGGTTTAACCTTTTCTTCCTCAAAATATCCATTCATGTGCTATCAGACCCTGCCTTCTCAAGTCATTCTTGCCTTCATCTCTCATTTTAGTCACAGGATTCACATGAACTTTAGCAGTCGCATCGTGGGGCTTATTTCTTTGTGGTTTTCTTCTGAAAATGTATAGCTTCATCGCTCATATCTAACCTAAAATATTCACTTCTATTAATCCAGGCTTGTTCTTTCCCTATGCCCAGAGATTTCTAACTGCCTACTTGACATTTTCATTTTTTAAAAAAAAATGAAACCTTTAGATCGAATTTAGCTAATATTTATGATCTCGGTTACAAATTCCCTTCCTCTGTGAGCTCCTGTGCTTTTGTATACTGGATGGGAGATTCTCCAAGCCAGCTGCATGGCTGGTCATCTACTGCATCTGTCTTAGCTCAAGATTTACAGGGTGCTACTGGATGAGTCAATTGTCCTGCAAAGCTCCTTGCTCTGTGTTCTAAGGAGCAAGCGAAATGAATTATTCATTTCAGTTCCCCCGCCCCCTCAGCTTTTGTCTTCAGCATGGCTCTGTCTACAAAAGCCAGCCACCTCTGTAACTCCTCATGGGTCACCCTAGTTGCAAAACCCAGCACCCTACAAGCATGACAGCAGGCTAGTCAAGTGAACAAAGCTTAATTATGCCCTAATAACTTTGAAAATCCTCACTCTCTCTTAAGAAATGACTAAGCACATTATCGGGGAATGGAATAATGAACCATTTCCACATCAAGATAAACATCTACAGGTGGATTAGCAGAGAATTAGGTTTAGAAAGCTTACTTTAAGTGCAGTTGAATTAATTGTGTTTATTCCTTGAAATCTATTGATTTTCCAATCCAATATTTTTCCTCTGTCTACAGTAGGTGATCCAGAAAAAAAAAATGATTTGGGGACAAAAAGAAATATAGATACATTGTCCTAAATAGGCCAACTTAAAACTAATCATCACCTTTAAAAACTTCTAGAAGTGGAGCTTACTATATCTATTCAATAATAATTTTATTAGTTAACTCTTTGCAGATTATTGTTATACATATTATGAGAGATGGTTTGATGAAAAATTTGAATTTTAGAAACATGATTGTAAATGTTAGGAAATACCACAGATTTGGCATTAAGTAGTAGCTGACGCCATCACTCCACTTCTGGGAAAGCTTAAGAGATTCCTATATATCTTCAATAATATCAGGTCCCTTTAGAGTGAGAAAGCTAACTTGTAGTTTACCAAACGTAATAGAGATATTGTATGTAGCATGCTTACCTATAGTGTGCCCTTAGTAAATGGAATATATTGTGCTTATTTATTAAATTAAACAATGAGACAAGAGAGAGAAAGGAACAACATGCCCAGTAGAAAGCATTGCTTAATTCATTAGATCTTAAATTTTTCCTCTGCTTATATTTCAGAAATTATTGAAGACTCTAGATTTTCCTTATGTTTGAATAAAGCTATGGACACTTAACCATAATAAAAATGAACTTTTAAAGTAATACTATTTTATATTAATTTATCATTCTATAATAATGAGAAGCGTGGACATAATAATTTAAATGATGTTTATGTAAAATAATTATACTTTCAAGAAAAAATGATTTGAGATGTGTTATTTTATACTTTTACAAGTATCCATATGCCAAAATCAATATGAGACAGTTCAATTGTCATATTCGATCTCTCTCTTCAATCCATTAATGTATATTCTTCAGCTCATATGGAAGAAACTAGTTGGCAGAAAAACACTGGAAACTTTCCCCACTTTGGGTGCATGTAAAAAACATAGGATGCACAAGAAAAGCCTAGTGATTTCAGGTGGGGATGGAAATGGGTAGTGGATAGGATGGGAGTGGATACTACACAACTGATCTATAAAAAATCACAACTCTCATGGCAGAAGGCCATTAATTAATTGTCCTTTTAAATCTAGATTTTAAACAGATATGAGTACCGTATTTACCTAATGTCAATCTTCCCTTGCAACTTCTATTTTCCTCTCTCAACCTCACTACCTTGTCTTCTATTAGTACTTTTACATTCATGTGTGTGTTTCCATGCAATACATAGATATTGCATGTATATACATATAATAACATAGTATAAGTATTTTATATCTACATGTATATTTATTATATTTTGTAAGTATTGCATTTTTCTTTATAGCTGAGCAGATGCCACTGTGTACTATGCCACTTTTTCAATATCTATTTGTCATATGAAGGACATTTTCTGGCTACAGTGAATAAAGCAACAATGACCATAGCTGAGCAAGTGTTTCTGTAGTAGGCTATCAAGTGCTTTGGGCATATGTCAAGAAGTGGACTAGCTAAAAGCTTCTCTATAGCAAAGGATACAATTAGTCCAATAAACAGGAAGCCAAAAGAGAAAGAAAGAATCTTTTCCAGATATATATTTGATAGAGGATTAATATCCAGAATACGCAGTATTAGATAGCAATTCTTTGTTTCATGACATAAAAAAAGAAAATTGCAATGGTCCTTTTGTGTCTTCAGGTATCTTTAACATGAGGATACAAGTCACTTACACCCATCCTACCACTCTTAACAGCAATCTTTAGTACACGATTTTGAATAACTTATTCCTCTACAGAAAACCAAAACATATCCCTTAAAGATGAAGACAAGACAGACGGCCTGCCTGTCATATGTGACATATGGCATAATTCAACATGACCAAACTAAAAAGAATCCCCACTGAAGATTTGGATGGATAAAAAGCAGATGGCTGGGAGAAAGAAAGGCTGAATCCTGAGTGGAGTAGTTTGGAACAAGATGGCTGATGTATAATCTCAGAAGAAAATAAATCTACTTTCTTGAATTTTGTTGGTAATATTGTTACTACTGCCTAGTAAAATAAATCTAAGGAACACAAATTAATAGCAATCATTTGAACCAATAAGAGTTATTTATAACAGAGTGAGTTAACAATGCTCAAGGTTACTGACATGTTGGTGGCATATCATGTGAATTGGAGACACACAGCCAATGAGATGACAGAGACAGAGAAGAGGATATCTTTGATGAAATGAAGAACTTAAGAAAGTGAAAAAGAAGACATGCAGTCCTGAAAGTTAAATTTTAATAAACATTCAAAATAAGCTAGCAAGGGCAATAAAGACATCAAAGAAGAGAGGAAATGGCCAAAGTGAATCATGAAATTTTTGTAAAGAGCAGTTTTGAGAGTGAACACAGTTAAGACACTAAGAAAGGTACAAGAAAAAATAAAAAATAAAAGTACTATTAGCACCTTGCTTGTTTCTAATGGAAATGCAAATATTTACTGAATATCTAATATGTTCAGGGCCCTCTGTTAGGGACTCCAAATTCATCTACCTGGTGATCGTGGACCACTGCCATTGAGCCAACTATTTGCTAACAGTTTGGAATGAGATAAGTAGAAATGAAAGAAAATTTTTAAGTAATTCAACTAAATAATACTACTGAAAATCAGTGAAGAGAAAGCAAGAAGAACAGGGAAACACAATGATTCTTCACACACTGTTGCAGTCATTTTCAGGAATGGAGGAAAGAAAGCAAGAACTGGGCCCAGAACCTTCCAAGTGTGCTTGGTGTGTGCTTGGATATTTGCAAGGTAATCCATAACAAACGCCATCAAACAGGTTAGACAGTGGTGCCCACTGACTCTGAGTTGTTATTCTAGTGCTTTTAGTGTATTGAAGACATACCACATGCATTAGCAAAAGAGAGAGTGCTGGGTCACATGATGTTTAAATTGGATGGAATTAAGTAAGTTAATAACCTAAGTTACCACAATTTCTGCAATATGTGTAGTCCATACAAAGTTCATACTGATGACTGATTAACAAACATACTCCAGAAAGGAAAATATAAAGAAGAGGACCTAAGAACTAGTGTGCCAGGTGTCTTCGTTTCCCAAGAGCTGGAAACCAAAGGTTGGAAATGCTCCCTAGTGCTCTCCCAAAGAATTCTCTGAATGTTACACTTCGCCATCACTCTAACTCAGAGTTAAGGATTTCAGCCACATATGTGAAGGTTGGTCTGTTGGACTGATGTTGCCAAATTGGACGGAAGAAGTATCTGACTGGCTTATACTGTACTTCCTACTGCTCAGGAATGTCTATGGTAACTGGTCTTTGATTCTCACTCATACTTATGTGAAGCATTGTATGATGTCTCTGGCAAAGTGGCCTAAGTACCAAACCAATTCCTGCAGAACTGTTGAAGTATAGACAGCACTGTGGCTTAGGCCTGAGTTAGAGGGAATTCCCTACAGCTGCTCACAGTGTAGATACATCACAGTGCAGCAGTGAGATCCATGCCTCTGTTCTACATTCTGTCTCTGAAAACTTCTTGTATTCACCTAAAAATCATGTGCAGCAAATAGATTATAAGAAAATTAAAATTTCTTGACCCTTATTTAGACCCAACTATATGAGCAGAAGAAATAGAAATTTTGGTATGTAGAGAGCACAGTTAACTTCTAAATGAAAAGAGAATTGTAAGGATTCCAAGTGATAGATTCTATTCTTTTATTATAGGGAAGAGAATGAGGAGGTGGAAAGGTAAGAAGGAAAGAGGGAACAAAGGAGGGAGGAAGGAAGGGAAGGAGGAAGAGGGAGGGAGAGAGAGGGGGTGTGAGGAAGAACAAAGGAAAAGAGGGGAAAGGGGAGAAAGAGAAAGGAAACAGGGGAAAAAAAAACAAAATATACACTCCATTCTAGAAGTCTCCGGTAGTATTTGTACCAGAAAATAAAACATTTTAATAGTTTCTTTGCTAGATGTTCAATTATAATGGGGAAAAGGGGATGCCGGCATCGAAAAAGAAAAAAAAATAATTTTCAATATTCCAGAGTTTTCTTTTAAGGGATTTTTAAAAAAATTTTAGTGTGTGTGTCTATGTCTCTGTGTGTGTTTGTGTGTGTGCATGTGTGTGTGTCTGTGTATCTCTGTGTGTATCTATGTGTGTGTCTGTATCTGTGTGTATTAATCTGTATGTCTGTGTGTCTGCCATGTGGAAGTCAGATAACAACTTGAGGGACTTGATTCACAACCTTCCACCATATTGACTTCTGCGAAACCAACTTATGTCATCTGGCTTGAGACAACAAGGACCTTTCACTCTTGATCCATCTCATTATCCTGTTCAATCCAGAGCTTTTAAAGAAGTGATTTTATGTCTGCTCTTTTTGGAAAGATATGAGTTCTTTTAAGGCTCACAGCTTTCTAGATGCCTTGCTGGCTGTACTAGTTATAAATGATCCTCTTTAACAATATTTATTTACTTAATATAATTTATTTCTTTTTCTTCACATACCTTCCTCTATTTGAGGAGTAGTTTTACCAACAACCAATGGTACCCATAATACACTATTATGGTTTCAACAGGTAGTTATTTCTCATGAAAATTCCTAAGTAGTATATAAAAATGTATATCACAATATAATCAAATCTCATTATCACAGGGCTTAGCCTATATTAGTAGGTCTCTGAACATGTATTTGTTAATAAATATTGATTTTAAAAAAGATTTTGTTAGGACATGTATTTAAGCATTCTAATAGCAAAAAAATTTCTACATTGTCAACTTCATCTATTTAAGATGTAAAAGTAAATGCTTCTTATATTTTTTTAGTCTTTTTTTATTGGATATTTTATTTACATTCCAGATGTTATCCATTTACCCCATTTCTCCACCCCATGCCCAGGAACCCCCTATCCCATTGCCTCTCCTCCTGCTTCTCTATGGATGTGCCCCTACCTACCCCCAACTCCCACCTCCCCACCCTCGAATTCCCTCACACACAGCGTCCAGCCTTCATGGGACCAAGGATCTCCTCTCCCACCTATGCCCGACAGGGCCATCCTCCCTTACATATGCAGCTGGAGTGATGGATCCCTGCCTAATTGCTCCAAGGCTGGTGGTTTAGACCCTGGGAGCTCTGGTTGGTTGGTATTGTTGCTCTCCTCATGGGGCCTCAAACCCTTTCAGCTCCTTCAGTTTTCACTCTAATTCTTCCATTGGGAACCCCTTGATCAGTTCAATGGTTAGCTGTGAGCATCTACCTCTGAATATGTCAAACTCTGTCAGACCACTAAGGACACAGCTGTATCAGGCTCCTGTCAGCATGCACTTCCTGACATCCACATCAGCGTCTACCTTTGGTGACTGCACATGGGATGGATACTCAGGTGGAATGGTCTCCAGATGGACCCTCCTTCAGTTTCTGTCCCACACTTTGTCTCCATATTTCCTCCCTTGATTGTTTTGTTACTCCTTCTAAGAAGGACCGAAGCGCCCCCACTTGGTCTTCCTTCTTCATGAGCTTCATGTGGTCAGTGAGTTGAATCTTGGATATTTCAAGCTTCTGGGCTAATATCCAATAATCAATGAGTGTATACCATGTGTGTTCTTTTGTGATTGGATTACCTCACTCAGGATGATATTTTCTAGTTCCATCCATTTACCTAAGAATTTTTTGAATTCATTGTTTTTAATAGCTGAGTAATACTCCATTGTGTAAATGTACCACATTTTTTGTATCCATTCCTCTGTTGAAGGACATCTGGGTTCTTTCCAGCTTCTGGCTATTACATATATGGCTGCTATGAACATAGTGGAGTATATGTCCTTATTATATGTTGGAGCATCTTCTGGATGAGGTATACCTGGGTCCTAGTAACCCTGGATAACCTTAAAAATCAGTCTCTGATTCTAATTTCTTTTTAAAAATAAATATATGTATCCAGCACATTAAAAGGTATTATTAATATATTGAACAGTGTAGAATAACTCTCACAAAATCTATTAAAAGTGCTCTCTTGAAATGGTTCTTGCATAACCTATCATCATAGTAAAAAATTTCATTTACATTTACCAATTACACAAATCGTTGTACTTTGCTTCCATAAGTGCAACCAAACGTTCATTTCCTGCAGGTTGTTTCAGATTTGATAAAGCAATGTTAACATGAACATTTTCCTTAATTTCCAATTTCAACAAGAAATTAAGATGTCTAATTGATCTAGAATTCATCCATTTGTCAATATCTGCTTACCAAAACAAACTCAGAAACTACAAAATTACCAAGAATGATTAATCAAACAGATATCCCTGAGTTTATGTGTTAGTGAGAGATAGAGAGACAGAGACAGAGATAGAGACAGAGAGAGATCGAGATCCTTCAGATCCTGAGAGGACTTGAAGATTTAATTCTTAGTTAAGTAGAAACAGAGAATCAGAATTGTCAGTGTAACTAAAAACAGCAAAACACAAAAACTATACACTGTACTGAACTCATTGACTGATATATATTAGCCATCAGGCTGAGCGACGAGCTGAGCAACAATGTAAGAGTAAACAAACATTTGCTAATGTCAGCTTGAGCAGCACCCGCCATTAACTACCCTCTTTTCTTTGATGGTAGAGCAGGTCCCTAGCCATTGAAGTGAATAATGGCAGAACCTTGTGCTAGCAAGGTCCCTTGTAGACAGACAACGGGTTTCTCCTGCATGAGAACTATGGCGTGTGTTTACATACTAACAATCAAGTTAAGTAACATTTGCGGGTATTTCCTTAAAGGTATTTCTTCATTAACAAAAAACGAAAATTTGACACATTATGCATCACCATTTGACTCTTAGAACTACTGAAGCTATTTGGCAGCTATGAAGAAAGGTCAAGGGTTTCACAGAACACCAACACCCTTAAGTACCTGATTTAAACCACCTCAACAGTTCCTGTATGCAAATTTTGTTTGTTTGTATATATCTGCATGTGTGTGAAGGTCAGCGGTCAACTTACAACATGGTTTTTCAAGCCCAATGCAATTTATTATTATTATTATTTATTATTATTATTTAACTATTATTTATTATTATTAATTTTTAAACAAAGTCTTTCACTGGCCTAGAACTTTCCAAGTAGGCTAGCCTGGGTGACCAGTAAACCAAACTGCCTACCCAGGTCTAGGCTTACAAGCACAGGCCAACATGCTTGATTTTCTCTAAGGTGGTTCTGCAGATCAAACTCATGGCTTAAGGCTAACACTGCAAACATTTTATATACTGAGCTATCTCTCTATCCCTGTGCAGCCTTCTTATAAGAAAAAAACAAACAAACTCTTGCTTCAGTTTACTGTTGTCTGGGCATTTAGTAACTTAGCCACCAACCTCCCCCCCACTCCCCCCCCAAAAAAAACACTTCAAGTAAATAGATTAATAAATTCACAGAATGAATACATTAATACATGCACAACAGCAACAGAAAAAACTTCCAATCAGATTGTGGTGGTTTGAATATAGAAGTATTCTATTGGCACAGAATTTGAACATTTGGTGGCACATATTTAGAAAAAAGGTGCAGCCTTGCTAAACAAACTATGTCACTGGGGGCAGATTTTCAGAATTCATAGCCTCACCTCAATTCTAGTTTGCTCCCTCTGTTTTAAATTTGTGGTTGAAGATGTGATTTCTCAGCTTCTGGCTTCTGCCATGACTTCCTACGATAACCAACCCATCTCTCTGGAACTGACACTAAACTACAATGATCTCTTTCTTCTATATGTCACTTTGATTATGGTGTTTCATCCCAACAACAAGAAAGTAATTAATAAACAGGGCAGGCAGATAGTGAGGGTTTGAGAAAGTTATATATTTGGAATTTGGGGAGATATTTAAGATATTTTTGGTTTGTTGTTGATTTTTTAAACATTTTTTATTTATTTATTTATTTTTATTTATTTATTTATTTATTTATTTATTTATTTATTTATTGTGTGGGGGGTTGTAGTTACACAAGGATCAGGTACTTGCTGAATCAGAGGCTTCTGAAGCTAGAGTATAGACAGCTGTCAGACACTTGAAATTATCTCTGGTAACTGAACTTGAGTCCTCCGCAACAGCAGTTCCCATTCTTAGCCACTAATCTGTCTCGCCTGGTCCATGCTACAGCTTTTAAAACAGAAGAAGACCCACATTAAAATGATGATTAAAAGGATCAAACACAGAGAAGCATGCAAATTATACATGGTATGTATATGGTCAATATTTAAGGTAAGACGCCTAAGATCATATATCCATTCACACAGAGGTCACAAGGATGCTCACTCTTCTTCCTTAAAACACACTCAACAGTTTATGATGAGTAACCTTCTAGTTTCCCTTGTCTCCCTCCCTGCTGCTTTCTCACTTTTGGTGTAATCCCCAACCTTCTGGGAAGACTTGGATTGGGGTACAGTGGCAAGGATCATTCCTTAACCTTTCCCAATATTCTATAGTATTTAAGCTATGGAAAGTAGACACCCAGATGTGGACTTTAGACTTTGATCCACAGATAAACTCTAACTCTCTCGGGAGTTGAATTGACACACCTCACAGGTATCTCTGGACTGACTATTGCTTTTCCACCTCAACCCATTATCACTTCTCTCCACCCACACAAACACAAGTTTCTTGATTTTGGGTGAATGTGAAAGATGAGAGAGAGTGAAGTTTTAAACCAAAGACAAAAATTATCCTTTTTCTACTACTACTCAACAAGTGCACCATAGCACACCATCAGTATGTCTTAAAAGGACCATGGTAACTCCCTTGCATCTGCTCTACCTTAAGTAGATCCTTCCATTTACTTGTTCATTGTATTCAAGCCATATTCATCTTTTTCATTTTTTCTGATCATATTCTTTATAAGTCCTAATCCCTAGAGCATCAGTTCTCAACCTGTGAATCATGAACCCTTAGGAATCAAACAACCCTTTCCTAGTGGACACATATCAGATATACTGAATGTCGGATATTTACAATATGATTCAAAACAATAACAGAATTAAGTTATGAAATAGCAATAAAATAATTTTATGGTTTGGGTTCACCATAACATGATCACAGGATTACAGGATCACAGCATTAGGAAGTTTGAGAAACAATTGCCTATAGTTATATCTACAAAATTAGCCCGACTATGTGCATCAATTTTGCTTCAGTCATTGATCCATGTTGTGCACTCTTCCTAGTATCACGCTCCAATCTCAGAATATCTTCATATATAAGTTCATATATAAGTTCATATATAAGTTCATATATAAGTTCAGAAAGTATTGGTAATGGCCATGGGGATAAGGGCTGATTCCCTCTTGCCTTCCTTAGTTCATTTCTTAACCCATCTAGCTTGACCAGTGTACTGGGACTATAACCCATTCCAACTCACTTTCCCTAAGGCTAGTTGAACATGACAGTAAGCAATCATGAGGGATAAAATAGAAACTAACACAGTCAGGAGAAGACCAAGTAGTCTCCACTAGCTTCTCCTCTGAAAAACCACTCTTCTGAAATGGCCAAGTTTTTTTTTTATAACCACAGAACATGTCAGGCAATCCAATATACAGTAAAAAGAGAAAGAGAGAGAGAGAGAGAGAGAGAGAGAGAGAGAGAGAGAGAGAGAGAGAGGAGGCAGAAAATAATAGTCATCAATATGAAAGAAGGTGGTTTTTCTAACTCCATAGAACCCAAGTAAACCTCACTAACAAATACTGTTCTCACCAGGCTTGAGCAAATTTCATCAGTAATTTACCACCTGTGTGCACACTGGTAAATTATCTAGTTAGAGGAATTTTAGACCAGTAATATCGCTGCTCTGATAAGATCCAAAGACCTCCTAAGTCTCTGTGATCTGGCTAGAATACAGATGCACCTGGGTATACAACTTTTAATTCCTAACAATGAAGGTAAGATTAGTTCATCAGAAGCAGCAGCCATGTTTGAAAATAATATCTATTTGAGGGATAGACGAAGTGATGTATCTGAGAAAGATTTGACAGAATGAGTCAGAGATAAGATATGTCCAAATATCAGGAGAACGGACAGGAAAGAAAGGCTACTTAGGAGAGAGAGAGCGAGAGAGAGAGAGAGAGAGAGAGAGAGAGAGAGAGAGAGAGAGAGAGTTGAGAGAGGTTTTTAGCAAAACCATTTTACAATGACACATGGCAGAGAGAACAAGTTAGACACAGGTAAAAACAGAACAAGAACAAGGCAGAGAATAAGAAGGAACCAGACACGATTAGAATAGAACATAATGCCAAGGAGAGCAATTCAGAAGCCTGAGAGAAGCCAGATTGAATCAGTGGTCTTGGAGAAAAGTTTGAAATAGAATAACTGAATTGAACAAGCCAGGTGATCTTTACAAATCGCTAGAAAGGGTGAGAGTATTCAACATTGAGCCTCTGAGGTATCAATTACATCTGGTGAATAAAAGTTACCTTTACAATCCAGTCTTACCAAGATTGGATATTGTTTTTAGAGTTTGAAGCATAGATAAACACATTGGTAGGTAGATAGAGATAGATCAGAATAAATAGAAACACAATACAGATATACAACTTATTAAAGAATATTTGAAACCGGGTCATTAAAATTTAATAAGTAGAAGGTATCCATTAAGATGGCTCAGTAGCTAAAGGCATATGCTTCCAAGTCTAAGTCTGATTATTGGACTGATGGGCAGAACTGACTCCTTCAGATTGTTCTCTGACTTCCATCCATACACTGTGGCACACACATACATATAAAATATACAAAACTAAATTAAGGATTAGTTGTTATACTAGAAATAGATTGTTCAACTATAATTAGAATTAAAGCCATTCATGGGCAGAAAATATGATTGTTCTTCAGCCAATAATTTAAAAACATTTTCTTGAGCATTGTATTTCTTAAGTACATGATCATAACACCAAAGAAAATACTTTATGTAATAGTGAAGAGCTCCAAAATATGATTTATATGAAACATAGCATAAATTATCAATTATAAGATAAAATAATTTCATAATGTACATAAATAAATCAACTATGCAAAATTTACCTTGTCAAAATAGGAAGAAGGATCTAGAGTAAGGACTGAAGAATAAATGGATACTCAGAGCAGCTTCAAATTACTTCACTGGCTCATTTAATTTAAGCAGAAGTCTGAGTTTGATCTTCTGTTTTATGGATATCAGTGCTGGTCCACAATGACAAGCCCTGTCACTGGCTCTTCTGATGTTATGCCTACAGGTAGCCACACACCTATACAAACTACTTATCTAAGCACACAGCAAAGTAGCAAACATAGAATATATTATATTAACCTTAAAAAGTCAGACATTGGTCTATCAAAAAGGTGTTGAGGAGAAAATTATGTGAATAAACTTTTTAAATTTCTATTATTAACATTGTATTTTAGCAATATTACAAAGATTTTCTGGGGAAAAATTCTTGTTCAGTATCTTGGTATTTTTGAAACTGTCTTTGGCAGATTTTTCCAATTTAAAATTACATACAGATACCACCAAAATGAGTGAAGATTATGAGGAAATTAAAATACTAATGCAATCACAAATAGGTTATCATTCACCAAAGTATGTCAAGTGGACAGTTAAGTCATTTACAGAATTATATGCTGTCAATGAATAAGTATGAGCAGAAGAAATTACCTGTTTCAAAATTTCATTACCTCAGAGGAATTTACCTTTAGTTTTTACAGCATTAGAAATTGTAGTATAAAATGGTTACAAGTCTGCTTGCAAAAACTTCAATTTATTCTTTTTCAACATATCTAACAAATTTGACATCAATTTATATCTTATATTTTATTTTTAAAGATTGAACCCAGGATAGCAAGGGGCTCAGCAAGTAAAGTGTCCTCTGCCAAATTGAACAACCTAAATTCAATTCATATGAGACTACATGGTGAAAAGAGAGAATCAATGCCAACAAGTTGCCCTCTGACATCTATGTCATACACACATGGTACCCCACACATAAAATAAGTAGACATAATGCAATAAAATAGAGTGTGAAGTACTTTTACTAGAAAGTTTTGTCATGCAAATTTTTATTAAAGATCATATATATACATATTTATGTGTATATATATGCAATACAAAATAACAATTCGGGGAAAATAAACTATGAATTTGAAGGAGACTGGAAAGGAATATATGAGAGCATTTGGAGAAAGAAAAGGGAAAATGGAAATGTCTTAATTATAATCTCAAAAAATTTGAAAGTGCATAGCTGGCTTCAAGACATCTTGGCTTGAAATAGACTATTTTTAGTGATGTTAAATTAGAAAATAGTGGCATTTTCCAACACATATATATCTAAGCATGCATATACACATACTTATGTAGGAGGAGCTAAGGTGGGAGGAGTTAGGAGAGGAAAAGGAAGAGGAGGAGTTAGGAGAGGAAGAGATAAAAGGAAGAGGAGGAGCGAGAGAGAGCAGAGATGTAGGAGCGATGGAGACGGATGTTCACATGTCTGTAGCAGTCAAAGGTAGTTGGTATACCTAGGTTGGGTATTGGGTTACATTTCTGGTTGTATGGGTATCTTGTTACTGATCATTGCCAAATATATAAGCTTTGATTAATCTATAAGAATTGGAGTCTCATTCTCTTACTGGGCCTGCATGGATGGAGGAATGGTCTGGGCAATGCCTTGTGGAGACAGCGTGGGAGATTGACAGAGCCAATCTCTTACCCTGGCATCTAGTGAGGGCCAGGGCTGGTGTTTCTAGCTGGCCATTTCTAGCTGCAGCAAACACGTGGCCTCCGGCCGAGAAACATGGTAGCTGAGATAGGCAGAGCAGCTGCAGCTTAGATGGTTGGCCTAGGCCAGAGGCCGTTTTTAAATAATTACTACAACACACACACACACACACAACACACACACACACACACACACACATATATGTATATATATATTCCTAAAATATATTTGTAATAAGCCATGCAATTATCTATCAAACAATGAAAACTTTCAAAAATTTATTACCTTTCCTAGGAGTTATTAATAATATCCTTCTGCTTCAGCTACCTCCTGCTTCTCCCTCTGCTTCTCATTCTGCATCTCCCGTCGACTCCCTTCTCTTCTGCCTCTGGCTTCTACTTCTACCTCCTTTTATATCGAATTCCTCTCACTCTCTCCTCCCCTAAGCCTTTTTCTCCACCTCCCCTTCTACTGCCCAATCTCTGGCTTTAGTCTTTATTTTACATGTTTTAATTGGACAGAAGGTTTACAAGATGTCGTCTGTGTACAGATTCAATCATCCTCTGCAGCCCCTCCCAGGAGGGTGGAACTAGGATCAAAATACAAGCAAGGCTATCCACAACATTGATTCAATCCTCCTCTGGAGACCCTCTCAGGGGGGTGGAACTAGGATCAAAATACAAGGCTGGGGCTATCCACAACAGGTGCAGTACATGTAACTCATTACATGGGAAGCTAAATAAGAGTACTGGCTTCTTAAATATTGTCAGTGATTTCTCTTCAACCTACAGGACACCTTCCCTTCTCCAAATCTAAAGCAGTTGATGTTTCTACATATTTTTCCATAATTTGAGTGCAAATACTTTGGTATTGACATTAATTTTTAAAGTTTTATTATTTATTACAGAATATTAAATTGGATTCATTAAGGATGGTTCTAGACTTTGTTACAGTCTAGTGGGTTGTATGTATACCTCATTTACATATTGCAGGTGAATAGAGAGTGTTAAGACTAAGTAAACCTGGGCTCTTCCATACATGTAGATCAAGTGTGTGCTCTGTGTGGTCACTATCCAGCAACACGTAGCTCCCTAGCAGGAGCATCAAGTACTCTCTCTGTCACAAAGGAATGACCCTGTGCAGTTTCCTATCCACTTCATACCTCATTCCCATTTATCCTATAAATTATATTTCACCATTTCATATAAAAATTGCTTGTTTCCTTCCTTCCTTCCTAAACTCCCATCTGAACCACATAACAAATTTTGATATAATCTTAAAACCCAACAATAAACTTTTGCATGTTTGGCAGTTATTCAGCAGGCTTTGAGCAAATGTTTTCAAGAAAGAACTAAAATATGTCACATGTTCTACGATGAAAGACTCCTCATTGTACATGTAGACATGGCTGCCTAGCCATTAAGCAGATTTCCACAAAGATATTTATTTACAAAAACTTCACAATTATTCACTATTCTCATGCAAAATTTTAATATCCAGGAAGAAAATTTGACATGTGCCATTTTCCAATCACCACTGAGCAGAGAACGTAGAAGACTGACTCTCTCTCTCTCTCTCTCTCTCTCTCTCTCTCTCTCTCTCTCTCTCTCTCCCTCTCTCTCTCTTTGAAAAATGGGCTTTTCTAATCCTGTAGAGACTTGGTGCTCTGGGAAGGAGGGGATGCTTGGGTAAGGAATCCTCACAGAGGCAAAGGGGGTAGGAGATAGGGGGAAACTCTTCAAGGGAGACAGGGAGAGTGACAACATTTTGAAAGTAAGTAAATAAAGTAATTAATTTTAAAAAGAAAAAAATAGAAGAAAATAGGGTTTTGACAGCACAATTTGCAAAGGTTCCAGATACTCATTATCCACAGAAGAAAGAATTCTAAAAGCGTTCACATAGACACTATAATTTGGAGTTGTTTCTAATGTATTCCACTGTTCCTATCCTAACATTGGAGGAAGAAAAAGAATGCCCTACACGCCAAAGGCACTTGTCCCTTTGTAATTCCTCTCTACTGAGAAATTCTAACACTTTCAAAAGTGCCTTCAAAAGTCCCATCTTACAAACACTAGTCATTTTTAATTTTTACACTTTATCTATACTTTGTCTCTGACTTTAATATTGCAACTCGGCATTTAAAAATAAGACTGCCAAGACACGTGAGTGCTTCTTAAAGTGACTCACAATCCCGGAAGGACATTGAGAGCATGGTACTTGTTAAAATAAGAGCATATTACGTGGAGCTTAGGGAAGGCTGCACACGCATCCGTGATACAGACCGAGCAATGTAGCCCAGAATCTGGGGAGAACTCAGAAGGAAGTCTCTGCTAATTCATTCATTCTTTTATTTTAAACCTCCCTTTTTTTCCTTGTATATTTTTAGCAGGAAAGACGAAAAGAACTCAATTTTTCATCACTTTATTTAAACAGTATTCTACTCTTATCCAGGAAATTGACTTCATTCTATAGGAACATTAGTGCACAAAATATTTATGTATTCAAGATACAAGATTTTCTCTATTGTCAAATGAAAAGGGTTTTGATTTGAAAGTACAGTGCAGAGGAAGTAAAGAAGCACCACCATTAAGATGAAATTTATTTTAAATAACAATATGATCAAACGTTTATTTTTATTTCCTCAAGATATATACATATACACATACACATATACATCATATGCATACACATAAACATACACATACATATTCATGCACACCTGCTCTAAACCCAAAACAAATGAATCACTTAGGTCTCATTTCCCATTATATTAAAATCTGCAATGTTAAAAACAAAGCCAAAATGCTGAACCTCGCAATCACTGGGGACACAGATATTTGGAGACTCAGTTTAAAGGGTGAAGTAAAGACTCAAACAGACTGTCAAACTTATACTTGAGAAAAAGCAGCGTTGGCGAGAGTGAGATTGTGATGCAAGTTAAAAAGGGCAGCTGAAGGCAAAGAGGGCAATCACAGGAGGGCAAAGGTAGCAAGCCGCCACCCAGCATCACAGGACTGCTAAGTTTTAGGAGATACAAATAAATAAGGTTACGGCAGAGGACAGCAGACAAGGAGAGTAGTTGAACAAGCACGGGGAGAGCAGCAACCATAGTTTCTGCAGGGGACGCGCATATTTGTAGTCTAGAGATAAGATTAAAAGAAAATCACAACTGGGCAGTCAAATAATATGAAAATAAATCTGCCACGTTAAATCACGACTTAAGACAAAGTATGGAGAACAGTCCTAAGCCTGAAGACTAGGAGCACACCTGGGCGTGGACTCATGTACCAGGAGTCAACTGCAGGAGAAACAAGGCAGGGCACAGAGAAATATCAGAGTACAGTGGTTAATGTGTGCTCATGGCACCTTCAACTGTCTTCTACTAGAATACCTGAGAGGGCCCAGCCTTCCCACAGTCTATATCCTAGGCTGCTGGGCACACCTAAGAGGGCCTTCCTGCAGCCCCACTTTAATAGGCTGCTGATCACTGTGGATGCGGATGAGCGAATAAGTGTTCTCCACAGTAGCCTTTAACTGTTTCCTAGGCAAGTGTGCAAGAACAGAGTGGTTGGCTGCAGTAAAGGTGAGGGCACAGGCAGGGTAGTATAGGAAACTCACAATGCTGCTGTCAGTGTAGATACTTTCTATGTAGACCTTGGACTCTTGATGATATTTTTAATGTAAAAGAAATAGAATTTTAGAATCAAATGTTTTCTTCTTATTGCTATTGTATGTCTGTTTTAGTCATTCAGAAATCAGAATCCAATTCAAGAAGTTTTAAGAATGACTTAGAATCTGGCCATGGAGATACAAATAAAAACTGGTGCTAAGTAAGAGAGGAGGGGAAGAAGGAAGGTCATTCTGCCCTGGGGACAAGAGAGAAAAGCGTTAGGAGCCACAGGAAGAGCTTAGGTACATAGGCACCACTGGCCTGTTCAGGGCTGTAGTCATGGAAGAGTGAAGTCTCAGCTGAAATCACAGTCGAGACGAAGAAAGAATGGTACAAAAGCCACACAAACTCTATCGCCTATGCTATGTTCTTCTGCTGTGTATTTTTATCAGTTAGTCAGCTGTGGAGACAATCCACAGGGATGCAGCTAACACATGCCCATCTTCCAGGTCACAGAAGATTACAGAATAGAGAACAGTTCTGGAGAGTGGAAGATAAGAGTCAACTGACCTAACGGACGCATTAAAGTGTGCCTAGAAAGACATTTCACTGGCCACAAGTATAACAGTATTCCCATCTAATGTTCACATATGATGCAGTCTCCAAATTATGAGACATAGACATAAGTGATAGAAAATACAGTCACTGAAATATGCACAGAACTCACCAGTGTGGTGCTTTATTTCCCAAAGCTAAACAAAACAGGTATCATTAACCAGAGCAAACAGAGCAAACGCTGTATAGCTTCCTTCTGCTTGCTTCTAAATAGTCTGAAATTTTAATGTTGGTATTGGAAAGTTTATTCTAGACACAGCACCTGTTCACATTCGGAACTTACCTTGTCTACAAGAAAGCTTGTTAAACAATAAAAATTGGATAAATAACTTCAAAATAGAGCAGCTTTGCAATTCATTTTGGACCATGTGCTATGGTGTTATTTTATAGGAAAAAAAAAAAAGAAAAACCTTTGGAAGACAGAAGGAGCTACAATAAATTACCTATTACTAAGTATGTTTTCCTGGTTAGCATGTTCAAATGGTGACCATGGGAGAAATTGTTCTGCCTTTAATCTTAAGCCATAATCATATCTTTCTTTTGTCTCAGCAAGTGCTGATTAACTTGGGATTCCTTAAGTTGATTTATCATAGAGGTTCACATATGTTCTGCTAAGACAGATTGTGTGTTGCTTTTATTGTTACTTTCACAGTCGAGTTAGCTTGCTTCTGGGTGGACTTCAAGGAAGTAGGGATCCGGTTTGGTGTGGGTGGTTCTATTTGACCCAAAAGCCATTATTTCCTTCCTGTAATAACCCTCTCTCATTAAAATCGCTGTTGTTCTTTCTTCTTGATTAACTGCATTGTATAGACTTTTACTACATTTTTCTCTGAAAATGACTTTCTTTTATTGAGTTGATGATAAAATATCACAGAATAACGCTTCAGTGAACACAAGAGGTTTCCAGACTTATCTGTCCTGTTAAGAGAGGATCAAATTTTATACCATACAAACATTATATTTAAAGTGAAAAATCACAGTGTAAAAGCATAGAGGAATTTTCAAAAGTGAAATCCAGGTTTCTGTTGCAGGTGATAGGTGATAGAGAAGAAATTCAGGGATATTGCAACTACAGCTGAAGAGTATGCAGCTGAGGAAAACATACTCTGTATTCCATGGAGAAATGAATTAAAATTCTTCAACAAAATCAATGGAACAGAAGAGACAAGCCCTGACTGGGGTGGACAGTCAGAAAACAGAACTGCTGTTTTCTGTGGGAGCCTCTGTTGTCGCTTCCCTAACACTTCAGTGGTTGAAAGGAAATCAAACTGCGAGGACTTACTGCCACTCCAGTGAGCCCTGGGGGACTTGTCACAAATTTGGAACCTGAGTGGCCTCAAGCCTCACAGTGCTGGTCATCAGAAGCGACAGAAATCAAAGGGACCAACGGGGGAAAGTAGAACATTAGTTACACAGAACTGAACACCAACACATTTTCAACTGTGGCATGAAGTTCAAGTCCACCTTTTCAGTTTTGCATTAGACCAAATGACGAAATAATTTCTTCCAAGCATGTGCCATACTTAAGGATTTTTTTTTCAACAACTACAAGTATTTTGTAGCTATTCAGACAATTCTGAACTTACTCTTCAGACCTGGAAGAAAAGTTCTTAAACATTTAAAATTGGATAAGTGGGTTCAAAATAGAGCAGTGTTGCAAGTCCTTTTAGGCAATTTTATATGGTATCATTTTACTAAAATCCCCTAAAAAGAATAAGGACATTCAAGGACTTCAGCTCCTGGTCCCTGAGTACTGGTGAAATGGTAGCCTATTTTGAAAATAGATTATACACAGGAGAGTAGTGTCCAACTGCACAATGTCCTTTATGCTCTGAATTCTGGTATTTCCCTAAAAAACATTATTGTATATACTGTACTTTTAACATAATTATATCTGTAGAAACGTTTATTTAAGTACACATTGTCTTTCTCTAACTCAGAGTTTCTTATTTGAGGTCCATAGATTGCAATCTTCCAAAGTGTTTGATCAAAATGCAAATGTCTAGCTTGGTAATTGCTCCAATAGTTGCTATTGCTCCAAAAACATTGCTGTGACATGCTCTAGTATTCTCCATAAAAAGACTATGACTCCTAGGATGTCTGATGCAGATATCTAGGACGGACTTTAAAAACAAAATGAAGCTTTGGGGAGACTACTTTGAATAATTTAACTCTATCAAAAAAAAAAAGACTGACTCATATGAATCAGCCATAATAAATAATTTTAAATTAATAATTCACTACCATCGCCAACCTTCACTTTCTGCTTAAGGATATTTTTATTAAAAAATCAGCTCTAAAATTGTTATGATTATATATACTCTCCTATAGGATAAAATTCTAAATATAAAGATATATCTTTTTAAAGATCCTGATCTTTTAAATGGCTTTACTCCAAATTTCATAATTCATTAATTAGGAATAAATATTAATACTTAGCTATTAATTTTATTAACTCTTATTTAGACAACTCTTCCTACAAATAAAAAATCTACAAAAATCTCTAGGGGATTTTTATCAATTTAATAAAACCTTTATTATGTATCAAACTATACATAAATTAAAGTAGGTAAAAGCTAATTCAATAGACATGAGGAGAGGGCAAAATCATGAGTATGTGATCATAGTGACACTTCCTAAATCAAATATAATTTAAGTTATAGACAGTTGTTCATGCACCACTATCTGCATTCAATATACAAATAAAAACTTTCCTTATATCAACAATGAAGGAAAAAATAGAATAAAATTTTTAAAAATATGCACAACACCAAAAACAAATTTAAATAGCTACAAATCTCAAAGCTCCCCAAAGAAAAGTACAAATTTGACTGAAGGTCACAAAAGATCAGGATCTGTTCCTGTCTTCCTTCATTCTTCCTGAATGAAGAATTAAAAGAGATCAGCAAAGCTGAGTTCAGCATCCATCCTCACAGAGACAATCTTAATACATGGCAGCCACAGCAAGAGGGCCTAAGCTACTGAAGAAAGATGCTCACAGGGCAGCAACTATGTGAGGAGGAAACTGAAGCTGGAAAGGTATCCACACAGGGCAAGTACAAACATGGGACAAAGATTAATGCTCCTCCAAGAGGAAAACCCCGTAGAGCCTGGGAGACCAGGCAAGGACAGGAGGACATCTATACCAAGCAAGGGAAATAAAAGCAAACTAAATAGAGAAATCTCTGAAAATCAAAGCAAGTGATGCAATACCCACAAGAGAGGAACTTTCAGATGTGAGGAGAGAAACACCTATAATGAATTATCTGCTACTTAGTTTAAATTTGAAGTATTAGTACATGGCTTGATTTTAATAGAAAAACATAGAGAGGCAGATATGTTTGAATATACATTCTCCCAGTCTCTCCACTAAAATAGCCTAGAAAAAGAAATTCCCTAATTATAGGGAAAAACTAACAACAACAGAAAAAAAAAAAAAAAAAACACTGACTCCACAATCTTGACTGTCCACATTACTAACCTATAAAAGTAAAAACTTACTATTAGAAATAACATGGGGAAAAGATTGATAATGACCTTAGGTGTGGATGACCTTTGAGACACAGAAGTAGAAGCAAAATCTATGGAAGACGTCATTGATAAGACAGGTTTAAAAACTTTACCATAGAAGCAGGAGGTAAGCATAAAGTCTACCCCTTAGATAAGGGGCTGTAGACAACTCAGGGAGAAAAGCACATTTTAAAAAGGATACAGTCTCTGGCAGATTGGGAAGGTGCCAGAAAAGTTTATGTACCCAAGAGTACATGGCCAACACAAAAAGGATTCCATTGGCAAGAGGAAAGGAAGGAAGGGAAGGAGGGAGGGAGGGAAGGAGGGAGGGAGGGAGAGAGGGAGGGAGGGAGGGAGGGAGGGAGGGGGAGGGAGGGAGGGAGGGAGAGGGAGGGAGGGAGGGAGGGAGGGAGGGAGGGAGGGAGGGAGGGAGGGAATCAGAAAGTTGGGAAGTTGGGAGTGTAGGAAAAGAATATGAATTGGGAAGAGTTGGGAGAGGGATGGTAAAAATAATCAAATACACTGCATGAAATTCTCAAAGAATTACAAAAATATTTTTCATTAAAATAAGCCATAAATAGGAAAAAACTTTTACTCTAAAAAGGTACTGTCAAAAAATAAAAATACATAGGCTGGAAGAAAAAATTTATGACACATATTGACCAAGATCTTTTATCCAAAATACATAAAAATAACACAATAATAAGAAAGTCCCAATTTAAACGTGGCCAGAGGGTTTATGTATATGCAAATATACAGAAAATATGATGCAAATAAGATATCACTAAGAAAAGACACTTGAAATTAATAACATGTCAACTCGCCCATTAGAATATCCAAACTTCAGAATACTAATAACACCAAATGTTGGAGAGAAGGTGGGACAGAAGAAACTTTCAATCATTACAAGATGGCACAGCCTCCTTAAAAGATGGTTTGGAATGAAGTTTCTCAAAAGAGTAGCCACTTGCCTAACATGTACAAGGCCCTGGCTTGAATATCAACACTGAAAGGAAAAATAGGTAGAGAGAGATTGATGGGTACTATTGGTTGTCAACATGACAGGATTTAGAATTACCTAGGAGACAAGTCTCTGAGCACACAGGTGAGAGATAACCTAGATTAAGTTAGCCTCTGGGTATGCCTGTGAGAGAATATCTAGATTAGGTTTGTTAAGACGGAAAGATCCATCTCAAATATATTATTATATCTGAAATGCCTACGTTCTTTGTGAATCCAAATTTATGATAGCTTATAGTAGGTTAAACCATAGAGATGGCCAGAGGTCAAAGAGTAGGAGGAATAAAAAGTGAACAACAAATATTCTAAGGTGGGGGAAACTATTGTATGAATATCATAAGTGTTGACACTTATAAGTGTCATTCTAGCATTGAAATCAATGACCCAAATGTCAGCCATGACCTTTGGGTAATAATGGGGGAATACATGAATCCTTTGTAACTAAAGTGTCACTGTGCTACAGGGTGTTGAAAAAGAGGAGGCTGTATATGTGAATGGGCAGGGCATATATAAAATCTTTACCATCTGCTCAGTTTTACAGTGCCTACTGAATGGCTCTAAACATTAAATTATATTTATATATCCAAAATGTAAAATATAGGTATTGCTTTAATAAGATTTCCACTATTCCTTACAAATAAAATAATAGTATATATACTAAAGTTGATAATAAAACTCATAACTAAAACCAGATAATGGACTTCATATTTGAAGATTACTACTCTTTCTTTCAGGCAGAACTTCATTTTAATTTTGATGTTTGTTTCATTAGCAAGGACGTGTGTGACATTTCATCATGAACTTCTCCAGAACATGAATCTTGTATGGGATGCCTTGAAGGGATGCTGTGCTGAACTTGTTGCATCTATTGAGTGGCTCTTGATGAAGTTGCTATCCCTATCTTCTCTCCTGTAAAGATCTTCTTTCTCCTGGTAATGAATTGTTGCACTATTTTGGAGGACATGTGCATAGATCATGCCACCTCATGTTTAATTTATTGGCCATTTTCTCATTATATTCATTATATTTGGTGAAATGAAGTTTGTTGTGAACAATCATTTTACTTTGCTATGTTCAGTTTGACCTTGTTTGGCTGACAAGGACAGAGCATGTGGCCTTTCACACGGCTGTGACATACTTGAGCGTCCCCTTGCTCTGTGGCACAGTAGGCTGTCCAGGTTCATATTGTGATTTTCTTATTTTAATCCTTGAACTAACCATTTCTTCAAAAAGTCCTGTAATTCATATTTTTGATATGTTATTTTGTGATCTCTTGGAAACCTTTTCTCAAAAAAAAAAGACATTGGCCATTGCTATCAGAAAATTAAGTCTAAAATATATTTTAAAAATCAAGCAATAAGGCTTTAAACTAGATCACACAAATAATAATTATACTTTCTAATATTTAGTATGTGAAACTGATCTATGACAGCCCATTAAAAAGATAATTTTATTGTATACACACTATTTGAAATGCATATTTATACACCCACACCCACCCACACACACATATATATAATTCTATAGGGAGTTAGACAAAAATAGTATATGGATTGTATGGATAAGCAGAGATATTTGGGGATGATAATATTTATTCTAACGTTTATCTCCTCACTTGTACATTTTTAGGCTATTATTAAATGTATACATTTATATAATGACAAAAAATAACAAAAATTTTGAGATAAATCTAGTCTGAAAAGAATAAGGAGAAAGAAAAATTACATGAACCTTTAAAGCAGTAATAGAGCACTTTAGAGTAAGTGGCAATGTGTTTTAAAGTTATAGAATCCTTGTACTTGAACTACAGCGAAACCTATCTGTATTTTTAGAGTACAAGCATTATGTTTTCCCATCCCTTTCCCTGCCTCTCATTTCATCCAGTCTTGATGCTTACATGCTCTAGAAAGACACCTAGGTAAGTAATAAGCACATTACTCTGCATGTAAATTTTACATGACTTTTACTAACCAAAACCTCAGCATTTGAGATGGCAGAATTTAGTGTTGGCACCAAAGGCAATGCTTCTGAATCAACCAAAAGAGGATTTGCTTAAAAAAGAAAAAGAAAAAGAAAAAAACAAGAATGCAAAAGAAGTGTGTGTTAAGGAAAAAAAAATAGATAATTAAATACATAAAGAGGCAGGCACTCCTGGCTTTTCAATGTGCTGTTGGAGATTTGTTTTACATATTAAATATTTGAAGGCATAATATTATTTGTGTGGTCTAGTTTAAGACCTTTTACCATCATTCGAACACTAGAATAAAACTAACTTAAAGCAGGCCCATATATTCTACAGACACCATCTTACTATGTGACTTCATCCTATGAGGGTGCATTTATTCCCAGATGCAGAAGGAAGTGTAGTGGTGCATAGGAACTTTCATAAGCTTTGGTGCTTTCTAAATTTGGGAGATGAAATGTGTATCTTGAGCACCCATCCATGTTTGAACCCTGGAAGAGACTTAACCCAGTCCCCTGGCTTCATTATTCCTTAGTGTCACCCTCCCTCAAGTACATATATCAAGCTTGGACTTCTCTGGATTCTAAATTCCTTTGTCCAGCTACTTAACACATATCTCTGACTACATTTCTAAACGATCTGCCCAAAGCTGACACATCCAAAACCGAACTTCCGATATCCACCTAATACCTGGTAAGTCCTCAGCCTTTCCTCAGATTTGATAGCAGCTTCGTCCTTTCATTTTCTTAGGCCAAAAGCCTCAGCATCACCCTGGAATCAAATATTTGTTCAGAATCCACGTTCAATCCATCAGTAAATCCCAAGGGCTCTATTCTCAGCCTATTTCCAGGATCTGGTCACATGTTACTGTCTCTGCACCAGCATCCCAATAAGAGACAGATGATCTTCCCTTTGGTAAGCACAGCATAATTGTAACTGGCCTACTCGCCCAAAATCTTACTTCCCTACATTTTTATTACCAATACAACAGCCAGAATTATTATTTCTTAAAGATTTTGATTTATCTTCCTATTGGATATAAACCAAATGAAACCCTTTATAAGGGCCTAAGAGAGGGCACTGCCTTCATTTGCCTCTTAATGATGCTGGTATTCTCAACCACACCAGGCCCTTGTTCACTGGGGGCTTTAACACCAGCAATTCCTTCGCATGATGAGCTCTTCCCTGACACAGGAAACTTACTCCTGACGTTGTCAGGGGCCCTCTCCAGTCACCAACTTCTTCCTAAGGGTGCACTGAGAATGTCTCCTCCTCCCAATACTCCCCATGTCTTCTCTTTGCTTTATTGTTTTCTCTGTAGCATCTACAATCTTTAAAAAATATTCTTCAATTAAATTTGTTTTTTGATAATCTCATACATATCTATATGCATTCTGATCATACTCACCTCTTTCTCTCTCTTTTATCCCTCTACTATCCCCTATAACCCTCTCCTTGTATGTATATAATATGTACATATGTATGATGTATGTACAGTGTGTATATGCATTGTGTGTACAGTGTATGTATATTCAGTATACATGTTCAGTGTGTACATGTATTAGGTGTGTACGATGTTAGTATATGTAGTATGTGTATATACTATGTACAGCATGTATGTATCCCCTATGTATGGATGTAAATAGTGCACATGTAAAAGTCACAGGACAACCTTGAGTGTCAATCCTTTCCTTCTACCTTGTTTGCAATGGGACTTCACATCATGTACCTATGTGTGTACTAGCTTAGCTACCCTGCAAACTTTCCAGAATTCTCCTGTGTCTGTCTCCAATTTTACCATAGGTTCACAAGAATTACAGATGTGCATTATGAAATTTGGCCTTATATGTGCTCTGGGTATCCAAACTCAGGTCGTTATATTTGCAAACTAATTTCCATAATGGGCAACCCAACTGTTACAATATTTAAAGACACTACACAAATCATTTATTTGCTTGTTCACAATCCATCTTTCCTAAAGTAGAATGCAAATGTCATGAGCTGAGAAATTTGCATATTCCACTCATCATTGTGACTAAAGCCTAGTACTTAGTCTAATAGAATAAATACTTCCAATTAAATTAATGAATTAATCTCACTTTAATATATATATAACTTCTCCCAGTTGCCTTATTCCCCATGCCTCTGCTTTTACAATGAACAAATTCTCCCTTGATTCACATACCTCTAGATTGATGGTTACAAACTCTAAAATATTGAGTCCGTTGATCTGCTATTCAGTCTTTATATAAACATATCCATGACTCAAACAGCCTGAGCCAAAACAAAAATACATTCACTCCTTACTGTATGTTCAAAGACATATTTTTATATGTGTATCTAGAGGGACATGCTATACACATAAGCGCAAATGTGACCAGGAACTAGATGAAGGCACCAGATCTCATGGACTGTAGTTAAAGGCAGTTGTGAGCCACCTGATATGGGTGCCAAGAATGAAACCTAGATCCTCTGGAAAAGTATTTTCTTTTATTGTTTATTGTGATAAAGAGTATGACATAAAAAAATTGGGGGGAGATGTGGTTTATTTCAGCTTAGAACTCTATCCTAGAATTCTCTCTGCCTCTCATATGTCCCACCTTCTATTCCCCCCGTTCCTATAGGCCATAGGATTTTTAATTGATAGGTGAGGTTTCCATACAATACAAAATATATTCCCGATACATCTGCTCTTGCACAGAAATTAAAGTTGTGAGATCTGGTGACAAAGAGCCACTTCAAAATGTTCACGTATTAGGACCGCTGGGACATTAGCACTGATTTTTCTGAGAAAGAAAGTCAGTGTCTGGGGAAAAGTTGAAAGAACAACAACAACAAAATATGATTTTCTCAAGTTCATTCTATCTCAGTTAAATGAGAACCTATTAATTTAAGTGCCAAAGCAAAAACTGATGTCCAAATTAGTTAATATGTTATCTAAGATGATGAAATGTCTCAAACCAACTGCATTCAAGCTCATTTATACCTGATTCTAAAATGCATTCACACAGCACAGAAAGGACGACTTCCTAGCTGCTCTAGGCCAACTGAGCAGATTCAGAGCTGGGCCTTTCAGTTAGTTAGTTTGTTTATTTATTTATTTATTTTGTCTGAATATCTTATTTGAACAAGAGCAAGAATACATACAAGTATGGCCCAGCATTTGATTCACGTGATACTGGAAACACCTGGGTAAATGCCACAAATCCTCTCTCATGAATTTCAGATGATGCTGGAGATGGGTTGTAACAGCTTAGAGTGCTATTAGAAGGGAAAGCCTTGTTATAGGGCAAGGCAGGAAACATGTTGGGAGCAGTAAAGCATCAAGTGTTGAGGAAGACATGGGGATAGAGATACAGGATGCTTGCAGCATCATACTGACGACTGGAGGAATGAGAACAGGAAGAGGGCAAGCAACAGTACTGCATTCTTTTCCAATAGATCTCAAAATTTTAATTTTGGTACAATAGCAGACATCTTTGTTGATATGATTTTGTGAATTCCAGGAACTGAATCTGTTGTATCCAAAGGTCCAGAGCTATTTAAGTACCTGTGTTACATCACTCAACTTCAAGGAAGCAAAGGGTGAGGCAGGCTATTGCTATTGCTCCAGACACTCACTTCAGCAAGCAGTGGCAGAAGCTGGGGCTCAGGAGGGCTAATAAAGGTGAAGGTACTAACTATTATATCCATTATGCTTTGAACAATTTGTTTGCAAGTCTGCCAATATGTAAAAAGATATAAGAAAAACATGAACAAATGGTAGTAGATATTAGGTATTAAAAATATAAATAGTATAATAATGATTCTTGAGGAACATTATCTATATTAGTGATAAAAATAAAAGAAGGAATGAGATTAATATAGTATGTCTTAGTAAAGAACAAACAACAGATAATAGAACAGAGAAGAAAAGAGAAAAACACAAACAAGCAACAAACAAACAAAAAATCATTGCTATCCTTTGTCCCCATCTGTGACCTATGGCTGCTGCTCCTGATGTCAAGCATGGTGGAAGACAAGGAATAGGGAAAAGGTGTGATCAGGATTCCCTCATTGTGTTTAGGCAGACCTGCTAATATCTTCCTGGCAACTATATGCTATTAGAAAGATGATATGAAATGCTGTAAACATTCACAAAACTAAATGAAAAGATGAAAGATGATAGATGATAAATAGATGGATAGATAGATAGATGATAGACCCATATATAGATGATAGATAGATAGATAGATAGATAGATGATACATACATACAAACATACATACATACATAGACGATAGATAGATACGTAGATATGTAAATGAGAGATACCTAAATAAATACATAGATATATAAATAAATACATACATAAATGATAGAGAGATAGATAGATAGATAGATGATAGATAGATAGATAGATAGATAGATAGATGATAGATCCATAGATAGATGATAGAAACATAGATGATAGATACATAGATAGATGATAGATACATAGAAGATAGATACATAGATAGATGATAGATCCATAAGATAGATGATATAAACATAGAAGATAGATACATAGATAGATGATAGATACATAGATAGGTAGATAGATAGATAGGTAGGTAAGTAGATAGATAGATAGATAGATACATACATACATACATACATACACACACATATACAAGGATGATAGATACATAAATAGATAGATGATAGATAGGGAGATACATAGATGATTGATACATAGATAGTTGATAGATAGATAGATTAATAGATGATAGACAGATAGACACACAGATAGATTATAGATAAATAGATTATAGATTGATGACAGATGGCAGATGATAGATGAATATAACAGATTAATAAATACATTTATCCCAATACATGTATAAATTATGTCATCAACTTTTCTCAAGTGAAAAACAGAATAAACATTGGTAAACCACACAGATTTCAGTAATTTGAAATTTCAAAGACCAAACTCAGATAAACTGACATAATATGCAGAAACACATTCTGGGCTTTGATGTGCCTGTGTGAGCTGCTCATGGGTTATAAGTAAACTCACTAGTGTTAACTCATAATCACGCCTAGCAAGAGTTTCTTTTTATTTTATCGCCAAACTCCCATTTCAGGTTGAACCCTGCACCTAGCTCAGCGAATCCGTTTTACTTCATTGCCTGACGTGCCCAAGGCAGAACTGTCCTTACCTCCTGTTTTCAATAAGGAAATTGAGGCCTCTATAGGCAAATAAACGTTATAGAAGATTGGGCAGTCGCACACTGGCTTCACAGTCCATGTGGCCCCTCCACTTTCGGGGTGTTTTTCTGCTGCACTCAGCAATGCCCTGTATTCCTACAGGATTTGGTAAGATTAGAGCTTCAGGATAACTCAGCTGGTAGGACACTTGCAAAGCATGTGTGTGCGTCTGCATGTGCATGTGCTTGTGTGTAGCCCTGGATTAAATCCCCACCAACACAGAAACCAGGCTTGTTGGTGCATGCCTATAATCCTGGTACTTTGGAGGTGGAGATAGGATGATCAAAAGTTCAGGGTTATCTTCTGCTACATTAGTAAGCTCAAGGCAATCTCAAGCTACATGAGATTATATGAACAAACATGTGCATACACCATGAAATGAAATATATATTCAGACTTTTATTTGATCCTTTTAACTACCTTATAAAACTTGAAAATGTATTGTTTTTTCCTATTTTATAGGTAAAAAGTATTGAGACTCTGGCCATTTAAATGTTTCCAGTAGTGATTGACACATAGAAAAGTTGAAATTTATCTTTATCAACTCATAGTAATGTCATCAGCTTCAACTCTAGCATACTATCCTGCTCTTTCCCTTCCCCATTTTTCTCAAAAACATCAATACTTGTCTTCATATTCCTAAACTACTTGTTGAGGAATTAAAAATTGATGACAAGAGAAGAACACAATGCCTGTCAGTTACCTTAGATAATCCTTCCTTCTTTCCCCCTGACAGCTCATTAGATTTAAATTATTTGAAAAGGGAGACTTTTGCTGAAAGCATCGCTTGAAGGCCCAGAATTAAGCCACATACTATTGGTTACTGTAATTATTTGAGGGATGTTAAATCCAAGCATTAGAAACCACCCTTTAGCTACAACTAGCTTGCAAAACCAATGTGGTTTTTAGTTCTTCACATATTACTCTTTGTTTGACATGCACGAAAGTAAAACCCAAGATTTCTGCTTTCCTCCAGTGTCCTCTTTCTTCTCCACTAGGTTTTATCAGGAGTTCAGGTTTGGATATATTGGAGTCAGGTTCCAGGTAGCCTTCTAGGACAGAGCTATTCAGATGAGGACATCTCAGAACTTTCAACTACTCTGTGTGATGTAACATTCATCTACATAATTACAGTAACTCAGTGGCACATGCTTTCAGCAAAACCCTCTTTTGTCAAGGGCAAAATAGGGAAATTTATATTTCCCTGTTAGATGGGAGCTGCTGTTTAGATCTAATGAGATGGCAGGGGGTAACTGATGCTTCTCAAGTCAGACCCGCATTCTTGCTATCATTTGTCTCTTTAGATAGGATACCCTGTGGAGCCTTCTAAAGCACTCTCTTCAGTTCTGAGGTATTGTTCCTCCAAATCTGACTTCAAGGTGAGATTTTTCTTCCAAATTAAATCAGTAAGCAGTTCCTTTTATTTACAAGACATTTGGTGCTAAATATGAAGGGGAAATGAAGAGAGATCAATATAGTCAGGAGTTACAAAGCATTCAGAGTTCTGATTGTTTGCTTTTTGTTTTCTGTATTTGTTTACATGTTTACTTATTGTCTAAGATATAAGAATAAGTGGTAACACGGAGCCTCCATGTACCCTCTGCTAAACAAGTTCAGCGAGAATTTTGGAAGGAATACAAAGAAAGTATCACTGACCCCTGCAGTTCATTGGTGTTGCCGGTCCCTGGGGACTGTCCCCTTTCTAGGACAGCTCAAATATTGCTGTCACTGTCACTCTAGCACAGAGGCCTGTGTTCTCTGCTGCCACTTTTCAGATTCTAGAAAATTGCAAATATATAATATGTGCTTTCTCTTCCATAGTACCTCTTTCGCATAAGCAACCAAGAGGTTGTAGACAAGGCTGCAAAGCAAGTTAAGGATGATCATTGCATGTCCCATCCACACCATCTTCCTCTCCAAGTTCCCATTCTGAGCTTGTTTCCTGATCATCTCACAAAGAAGGGAGGTCAGGGTTACCCCATTCAGAATGACTGCTTCTAGCTCCTTTTATTTTCCTCTGAATTATATTTTTTCTAAAAGTTGAGTAATTTCCCATTGTATAGATATACCACATTTTTATTATCCACTTATCCACTGACGGTCTGGACTGTTTTCCTGTCCTGGTTTCTGTGACTAAATCACCAATGAACATAATCAAGTATCTCTGTACTAGGCTGAAGAACCTTTAGGGTATATGCCTTAGAATGGCAAATCTATTTCTAGCTCTTCGATTAAACTCTACACTGACTTCCACAGTGGCTACACCCATTTGTACTCACATTGGCGGTGAATGGGTTACTCTTTCCTCACAGCACAAGCATTGGTCACTAATTTTTGGGGATCTAGACATTCTGACAAGGGTAACATGAAATCTCAAAGTCATTTTAATTTGCATTTCCCTGATTGCTAAGGATATTGAACATTTAAAAAAATTTCTCAATGATTTATATTTCGTCTTCTGAGACACCTGTTTAGTTTCATGCCCCATTTTTTAATGGAGTTATTTGTTTGTTGATTTTTAGAGTTTTTGTTTTGCTTTTGGTGTCTGTGTATGTGTGTGTGTTGTGTGTGTGTGTGTGTGTGTTGTGTGTAGCTGATAAAATGTTTTTCTATTCTGTACACTGCCTTTTGATTTGAATTGTAATGTTCTTTGCTACGTGAATGAATTTTACTTGGGAGGTTCTATATGTCAGTTGATGACTTTAATGCCTGTACTACAAAGCTCCTGTTCTGAAAAGTCCTTTCCTGTGCCTCTAAGTTCAAGCACATTCCTTACATTCTGCCCTATCAGATTCTAAATGAGGAAACTCACAACTAGAAATACAAATGTTGCAAGCTTTCTCAGATGTGGATGTAAGCTTAGAGTCCTTAGATGTGTTTTTTATGTATACCACTCCCCACCAGCCGAAATCAAGAAAACAGTAAGGATCTACACTTGCACTTCTTTCAAGGAAGGAAAGAAAAGTTTACAGTGATACAAGGTGAGGGAAGAGAAATAATGGAACAAGATGTGTTAAAAAGGAAATGGGGTGGGAGGGAAGAGTAAGGGTGGAAATAAAAGAAGTGATAAAAATACAGGCCTTTTGTAAAAGTCACATTAAGCACCTTCATACAGGCAAAGTGGAGGGGGGAGGGCAGATATGAGATGGGGGTTGGTGGAGGGGTAACCGGTAAGTGAGGTATCATGGGATGGGGGGGGGTACTGGAGGGGGTAATCTAATCGGGAAGTGGGATATCATTTGAAATGTAAACAAATGGAATGATTAATTAAAAAAAAGAAAAAGTCACATTAAAAATGAATTTAAATATAGCTACTTTATAACAGGGCAACAGTGACCATCCTAGACAGCATAGGCTAACAAAAATCTCAATGACAAGAATGGGCTATCATTTTTTGGAGTTCATGGCCAGCAGGATTCTTGTGGACACTCAAATATTACAGGTTTGTTTTGTTGTTGTTCTTGTTTATCTTCTAGAACTTCAACAACACATATTAGATTCGTAGAACGCAGAGATTAAGCTGGTACTGACCTGAAAGTTCCATCCCTACTGGTTAGTTTTTAAAGAGCTGGAAGGCGCTCTGCACAGTACTAGAGGAGAAAATTAATCATCACTCTCACTCAGTTACAACACTCATCTGCCAGATAATAGATGTACACAGGTGCAACAGTGACAAGGAGACCATGGAATAAGTAGCCAACCTCTTTCTGACTGTATTTAAGGCTCAATACATGAGATAAAATTCACACTTGGAACTGTTATTAGGAACAGAAGTGTGTGTTTAGATGGGCCATTGGCCCTAAGAGACAACATACTAAATTTACTTTATTAAAGGATATAGTATTAAACTGACTCCTAATGATAGCATGATACCTAAACATTAGTCCTTCTTTCAAACATCACAAGAGATTCTTCTTTCTTCAGTAGATAGTGATTAACACAGAGACCCACAATTGATCAAGGCACAAAGAATAAGAGACTGTAAAGTACCTTAACCCTAACTAGGACATCTCTAACAATGTTCTCATTCCAAAGCTCAGGGTTCATTTCAGAAGAAAAGGCAAAATATTGTAAGACCGGAGGCTGTAGATGGCTACAATAAACCACTGTTTTCTAGACACAACAGTTTCATGTATGGACTCACAACAGTTGTAATAGCATGTACAAAACTTGAGCAAACTTGAGCCAGATTAAACTTCAGCATGGTCCTGAATCCCTATCCATTGCTAAAGCACTATTGGTAGTTGATAGCTGCCAGGAGGAAGGGAGTTAGCTTTCATTAAGAATATGGTTTTCATAGTAAAACACATTTCAATGAATACCCACACATTCATGAATATATATCTAGTACTAATTAGACTAGATGAGTTATTTACAAAATAAAAACACCAGGTTGGGTGGGATTGGAGTGGATCTGGGAAGAATTTTGAGGGGGGTGAATGTCATCAAAATACATGGTATGAAAGTTCAAATAATGAAAAAGAACTATGTATTAAAAATAAATAAAATAAGATATGACTTTAGAGACTACAAAAACAAAACAAAACCGGAGAGTATGGAGACAGCACCAGTCGATGATACCTTTTTTGTGCTCCATCACTACTATGCTTTATCTATGCACCCAATTACTTCCCAAGTATGAAGAAGGAAGCTTATCCAATTTCACTCTGGCCAGGGCTCCCTACTCAATCTCTTCCCCCAAGTCAAAACCTTCCAAGACATCTAGGGGCCAATGTTTCCAGAGGTTATTATAAATGCCCCCTAGGTCCCGTAAAGTAAGAAAATTCCTCTGTGTCCATCCCTTAATTGTTTCCCCTTGTGCATATGAAATATTAATTTAACAATTAGAATAAAATTGACAACAGATGGTCCAATTGATATCAGATGTCCCAGTGGAAATAGATGGATGAATGAATGTAAGTGTAGAGATGGAGAGGGGTGGGTAAATATGTACATAACCTGAAACAAAATACAGTAGTCTGAGATTTTTTTTTATAGATTTAACATCTCAAAGACAGCAAGGCCTTAGAACAAAATTATATTTTCCTCTCCAGTTAGTTTTCCGTCTACTTCCTCAAACGTAGATTATATGTGAGCATTGGGTAATGGGTACATTTCAGGAAGATAATGACTCTTGTAAAGAAGATTGAAAAGCAAGTCATGTTTGCTCATTTCCTTCTTCACCACAAGCCACAAACAGCCCCATTTTCCTGAAGAGAAAGGCCATAGCACATAAAGAGACATACAAAAGCTGTCAGCGTTATGCACTGCAAACGTCGCATTAACATGGTCAACAAGTACCATGCCAAGAGACAGCAGAAACCTTGTGCCCTGGGACTGTGTGTTTAGCTGATGTTGTTAAAAGTGGGGAACTGAGGAGTATTAGGAATATGTCTTTTGCTCAAATAAAACCTATGGTAATTCTGCTTGCTTCATGACTTTGTGTTCTGGGTGTGAAACAGTCAGAAAAGCTAATGACTTCTATACTGAGAAAGACATTTGGAATCACCTGAGTGGTCCTGTTGTTCAGGACTATAAACATGTCATTGTTCCTGTGTGCTAGTAAAGATTTATGCCTTCTTCTTTTGTTTGTTTGTTGTGTTTTTAAGACAGTCTGTATGTAGCCTAGGGTGTCCCCTAACTTGCAAACCTCCAGCCAAAGCTTTCCAATTGCTGAAATTACAGGCATTAATCATAATGCCCAAATGATTTTTCTGGTTTATCCCCCACACTCCATGAACTAATTTTTCTTCCCTATTGTAGAATTTGAAGACAAGTTAATTTGTTCTCTTTATAGCTACTTTGGTTCTCTTAGTTTATAATAAAAATCACAAATGTAAACATATGCACACGTATGGATGGATGACAAAATGTATTGTTGTGGGCTTATGTGTATGTATATTTGTAGGACATACTGACATCACAGCTAAAGAGTTTTATTCTTTATCTTTATTTTTGGTCCTGTCATTTACATTACAAAAAAATCAAAATTGGCATAGCTTTCAAAAGCACAAAGTTGCTGAAAGTATTGTACAAAGGGACAATATCTCTTGTTCCCTTTGCAACTTCTTGTTTGAAGTATAATTTACTTTCAGGATTACTACCAGGCAATTACCATTCACAAATATTTCAACTGGGCAACGTGAAGTGATAGCTATTGGTCCAGGATTTAGAGCTGTAGCAATTAGATTTTACATATCTATTCCTATGCTCTTCTTTCCCAGAAACAATCATTTTGGCATCTTGATCCTTGTTGTCAACTTTGCAGAGGCCTGAGACAAAGATATGTAAGTGGCTCCCTCTGGTGCTGCCTCTATGATTAGTACTTTTATCCACAACCATCAAAACCAGAGTATCAGGGAATAATAAGGAGATTGTCTCTAAGCCTGTATCACTAGGAACATCTCTAGAGATACAGCTCCACATGGAATGAAATGAGGATTGATATCTACTCAAAAAATTTATTTTTTAACTTGGGGGACAGATGAGATCTCCTCTGAGCTGTTTTGTAGTTCATGTGAACCAAATAACTTTTAAGTTTATAAGCTGTCATCTTTACTAAACCCTGCCAAGCTCCACCTCCTTGTTACAGTAATCTCTAATGCCCACAAAAGTACTTAAGTTCTTCTAATGGACCTCAATGCAGCCATCAATCACTAGCTCAGTTGACCTGTGAACTACATAGCAACAGTTCAGAGCAAATGCTGGGCTCATAAAACGTCTGTTCCACAAAACAGAAGGCTCTGGAGTGGGCTCTACAAATGTCAGTGGTGGAAGATGCTGACCATATCTCCTCTCAAGGCTGGAATAAACAGCTGTCTACTATGACTACTCCTTCTAGGTAAGCCCTACTTAAAGCAGCCAGTGTTTGAAGCTTAAGGAGCATAAAGGAATGATCAGATGCTTTGGTCAGTTGTCACAGCCTCATGCCACAGTAATTAGGCTAAAGCAGGCTTTGGACTCTCCAGTGCTGATCTTGTTTCTTTTCCAAACAAGAGACAGCCCATCTTCCCCAGCTACCTCTCTAAAGCACAGCACTGCCTCCGCACCAGCCAGAATGTTAATGCATTCTCACTCAGTACACTGAGAACACAAGTGACCATATGTGGCCTTTGCCAGTGGAGCTGTAACTGTGAAGAACAATGGCTGTGAGTCAACAGCAGAATTAAACTACTCCCTCTTGTGAAGCTCTTCTGAATATTTTAAGTGTTGCCTTGAAAGTGTGGGATTATGTGCAAGCATAAACATTAGCTTAATGCAATTTTTTTTGGTACAGAGAATGCCAGTTTGAAAATCAGAATTGAAATGCAAAAAAAAAAAAAGACAGAATAAACTTAATTTTTTCAACGCACGATTAAACATTGAAGGGACATGCTTTATTTATAATAAAAGTTGATTTATAATTAAGAGATTCATGCATGTATAGAAAATGACGTGGCTTAGTTTAAATATCTTTACAAAGGCGCCTATTAAACACTCACTCCCTAGCAAGTCTATGACTCAAATATTTTCACATTTTAATGCTCACAGAGTTCTCAATTTTTTTAAAGCTGCCAATTTCACCATTTCTAAATGCTTCATCTCTCTTTCTAGGCGTAAGTGAAATAACAACAGCCATATCTACCTTGCACAAGGCAAAACAGGGTAGGGAAAAGCATTAGAATTCAGAGAGTTCTGGGCAAAAGGAAGATAACAAGAGAAAGAGGGGAGGAAAGGGAGGAGGAAGAAGAAGAGAAAGATGAAAAGGAGACAGAGAAGCAGCAGCAATTTTGGACAACATTGTACTCTTTGTTTTTTCCACTGTACTGGCATCATATCTGATCTGGTACATAGAGAGCAGATAACGAACTAGGTCAAAAGACTCTCTTGGACTCAGGAGTTCAAGGTCAGCCTGAGCAATATAATAAAAGCTTGTTTGAAAATGCATAGATAAATGGCTATTGATACATGAGCAGAATGTGATTCGGTTACAAACAAAGAGGGTGATCATGCCAATGTGAACACTTGTGAATAAATTTGACATGCTAAGAAAGGTGCTGCATTTCACAATTTCATTTAACTCCATGGCAGCCCTATGAGCCTGGCATTATCAATTCCAATTCACAGATAGAAAATGTAGAGCCAAGAAAGTTGACGACACAGACTCCTGCCGTTTATTCCCCACCGGACAGCAGTGCCGCCTACAGAGTTACACAGAGCAGCAGAGCGAACTTGTTTTCTCTTACCCCTGCTCATTTTTTCAGTCTTATTTCTCATGCCCTGATTCCTCCATTGCCAGTCCTCCCCTGGGATTCTGCTTTGGACCCTGTCTAGGTTTGTGAAGCAATTCTTCTAGAAACCATAGGGCTTGAACCTAAGCTTGATATCCCTGGAAACAGCCTCTGTTGAAACTGACCTTCCCAATCAAACATCTACCTATTCTATGCTTCTTAAATTACCTATAGCCTGGGGAAAGGAAACGTTTGTGAAAACTTGTTTGTGTCGTACTGTCTGCTGCGGATGCTTATGCTGAGGCTTTATCAGTATTCCAAGGATACAACAAAGTATTTTGAATTAGGATTCTTGTTTTAGGTAGAGAATAATGCATTATCAGAGGTCTTTTACCAGCTACAGGGATTGGGAAGCAAGGAAACAAGAGTAAGAAATAATGTCCATGACATATTTGGTATAGACCAAAGGATAGATAAGGCTTTATTTCCCATGTGACCTGCACGTTTCCCGAGCATCTTGCTCCTTTGCGTCAATGAGAATAGGAATAATTTTACGAAGTGCTTGTTGCCCCTTTCACTTGTGAGTGCTCACCTGGAACTTTCAATTAAATCAGGTAAATAGCTGAATGGATTTATGTTTATAAAGATACAGGCATGTTACTGCTTAGAAGCTTTGGAGCGCCGTAGAAAGAAGGGATGTGTTGCTATCCTAAAGACTCCCTCTGTCCCTCCACTCCCTGCATTTACAGTGACTGTGCTGCTTACTCTCAGGAGCGCCACCTCTCTCTCTGCCCTTTCTCTGATGTGTATGACAGAGAGCATGCCCACTAGTAATGCTGCTCTATGATGCCCCAAAGTTCTTTGACGTTTTAGAGAAGACGAGACCAGGCAAGAGCATTTGAAAATGAATACTTGAACTATTTCCAGAACTATCTCTGACTGGTAGTATCATAGAGCACCTGTTCATGACAAATTATGTCCATGCTCATTGTTTTCAACTAATTCCCTCCCTGATCCCCAGGTACAGGTCATGTGATACTGCCCCCAGAGTGAGCCGCTGTCTTCACAGAGTAGACTAATACAGAATCAAGAGGGACATGCTGATTTTATGTGCAATTTAATAGAAACAGAAGTATGTATCTCACTTGACATTGTGCTTCATAGATCTTTGCAAGGGTTACATTTTCTAAAGAAATGGCAAATATCATCATTGGGCATTAAAAGGCAAATTTTCACCCAACAAAGCCTCTCTTCTTTAAGTAAATAGAACATTTTGCTTATGAACATTTTGCATCAGAAGGTAGGAGAAGATTAACTGAAGGATGTTGGTGTTGCAGAGTACCTGGATGTAGAATTTCTCTCATAATTGCTAAAGACAGAGCAAGCGGCAGGAAAACCCAGACAAAATTGTAGTGTAAGGAATTGTGTGTAAAGTAACTTGCTTTCTGCTGCTGTGAGGAAACACTGTCAAAAAACTGGCTTATAGGAGACAGGGTTTATTTAGCTTACAGATTTGCTGTGCATCATCAAGGGAAGCCAAGGTAGGAACTCAAAACAAGTACCTAGAAGCAAGAAATTAAGCAGAGACTATGAAGGAAGGCTGCTTTCTGGCTTGCTTCCTGAGTTCTTATTTGGTAACCTTTCTTATACTGCTCTGGTTCACCTGCCTAGGTGATCATGGGTTGGGCTCTTCCACAGATATAAGGGAATAAGGATATACACAGGCTAAGGGAAGCAGTCAATACCTCAACTGAGGTCCCTTTTTCCTAGGATTCCAAGTAGACTCTGAGGTTGTCTGTGACACCTCCCCCACCCCACCCCTTTTCACTATTTCTGTATGTTCAATCTCCTTTAAGTAACATCTTTCCTAGACCTTCCTAAAAGCATAACTTCTAACTCCCCTCTTTTACAGTTCTAAAAATTATTGCCAACACAACTAATTGTGTGCACTATAGCAATTAAAATGTAAAATATTTCACGCTGTCGTCTCTTGCTGAAAAATTAGTGCATGAAATAAGTATACACAGATCAATATGCTATGAAACTAACCAAGTTATTTTTCTCTGGGCCTCAGTTTTGCAACATGTAAACTAAGAAAGTTCCCTTTCAAAATTGACACTTTTGGGCCACCTCTTGTAGCCAAGCTGGAACCTCATTAGGGTGATAGGGACACTAACCCACCCACAAAATTTTTGAGCCGAAATGTATTCTATCTACAACAAATGCAGAGACGGGGATGGAGCAGAGACTGCAGGAATGGTCAACCAACAACCTGCCTAATTTGAGACCCAGACCATGGACAAAAATCAATCCCTGATACTATTAATGATATTGTTATACTTGCAGACAGAAGCCTAGCATAACTGTGCTCTGAGAGGCTTCATCCAGCAGCTGACTGAGACAGGTAAAAAGACCCACAGCCAAGCATTGCATGGAGCTTGAGGACTCTTATGGAAAAGGTGGGGGAATAATTGAGGACTCTGAAGGGATACCAACAGAAAGTTAACTAATCTGGACCCTTGGGGGAATCTCAGACACTGAACCACCAACCAAAGAATATACACAGGCTGGACCTACCCAACTCCCACCGCCTCACATATGTAGCAGAAATGCAGCTTGGTTTTCATGTGAGTCCCCAACAACTGGAGCTGGAGCTGTCCCTAAAGTTGTTGCCTGTCTGTGGAATAAGTTCCCCTGACTGGGCTGTCTTGTGGAAAGGGAGGAGAAGGGTGGGGGGAGATGAGGGGGAGGGACTGTGTGAGGGTAAGACCAGAACTGTGCAGCAATCGGGATGTAATGTGAATAAATTTTAAAAAGCTGACTCTTTTAGCCTTATAGCTAAAAAAATTAAAATTAAAATTAAAAAAAAAAGCTGTTGGAAATTTACAATTTAGAAAATAATTATTTATTAATACAATGATTTACAGACTCCCTGAAGCCAAAATTGTGATTTGTCTTCTCAGTTATAAAAAAAAAGAAAGTGATTTGCTATATGAATATAATCTTAAGACCCTATTCAGTGTCTGAGATTATAAACTATTAAATAAAACCCTCTGTCTTAAAACCTATTATCTTCAATAACCTCCATATGGGGAAAATGGCCAAAGTAGAGCTTTGAGTGTATAATTAATAACTCAGTGAAGTCTTAGTTTCAGCAATATTAAATCTATCCCTTATGCTCCTTAGTATTTTGATTGTACTAAAGGGTGCAATAGTAATACCTAGTCCAAGAAAAAGGGAAACAGAATCTTCATGCTCTGTAAATGAACTCACTTTTTCTGCAAGACAAATGACAGGTCAGTACTTCCTCTGCCGTGACTGAGGCCCAGGAGAAGGAGAGTGGCTCCCTCTAGAGAGCTTGTTATTCATCAGAAAGCAAGTGCCCAGCTTTTGGGCCTCTTAAGAGCAGTGGCAATTTTCAAATATAACACAGAGAAGAAACACGGTTGTCTGTGGAACTGCACAGTAAGAACTGTCAAGATATATCCACAAATAGGAGCCTCTGACTGATCTAACCAAAGACTCCTCTGCTTTTTACTCACTTTTTAAAAACGCATTGCAATGTGGCTGAGTAATGATAAAATTTTAAAAAGGGGAATTTCATTTTTTACCTGCCAATTTTTTCTTGCTCCCTTTTACTGATTACTCCCTTTAAAGCAGAACATTTATATATAGTGATAGTTAATTTCTTTGTAACTTTTCTTTGTTCTTGATGGAAAATGAATTTTCTTTTCACCTCTGCCCACCTTTGCATCCTAGATTTGGCTTTAAATTATTCACTGATCTTTCTAATTTGGTAAGCCTGAGGAGAGGTATTTCTAAATTCTAACTGCTCTATGGAACCTTCTGCATTAGCTTAGAGTTGTTTTCACAAACAAAGCAATACTGGGGCTGTAGCTCACTGGCAGAGCACCTGCCTAGCAAGCCCAATGCCCTTGGTTCAATCCCCAGTACTGGAAGAAAGAAAAGAGCAATAAAGAAAATGATATATGTGTGTATAAACTTAAAAATAGCTGTAAATTTTTAAAGGTGTAATAGATAATAAACACTAAAGTGCTACAGTATATATTACATATCTTAACCATATCAATTTAAAGCAACATCTCTCTACTATATTTGTATATAAGATACAAGCTTTAAATATAATACATTTTATTATAAACAGGCTTTCTTTATTTCACTGTCCCAAAGAAAGGACTTTTAGAGCCAGAAAAAATTATTTAATTGCATTATTTATATATTTATTTATATTTTAGTATGCAAAGAAGCAAGATTATTAATGGTTGGTGATTTTATACATATTTGATTCGGGTTAACGATTAACCCTTCTTCTTCTTTCTCTCCCCATCTACCTTCCCTCATCATCACATATACCCTTGCATGCCCAGCATTTCCTCTTTTACCATACACCACATGCACTCTATGATCCACCCCACTTCTGTTTGTTTCCCTCCTATGGTCCCTTTCTTGATTCTTGGGAGTGGCACCCACTCCCATACAAATATACATATAAAATATAGGAACTAATATCCATACATGAGATTTTTAAACACTGCCATCAAGGCTCAGGCATACTAAGAGAATATTATATAACCGCTATTGGAGTCTGCTTTTCACATATGGCTCTCCTACTTCTGGGTCTAGTTCTTATTTATTTATTTTCTTTTTGCACACTATCTGGAAACTTACTCTATTTTTGGTATCGCACAATGAGGGAATAAGAGATGAATTATATTTTAATCATACTTCTGTAGCGGGATATTTTCCCCCCAAGTTGGGAGGAGCTAATGTGGGAGGAGTAAGGAGAGGAAGAGGAGAGAAAGTGGAAGAGTTAGGAGGAAGCAGAGATGTAGGAGCCATGGAGAACCATGCATGTATCGAGAGCAGTCCTGGGTAACAATTTATATCTAGGTTAGTTAATTGGTTAACACTTCCAATTGTGTGGGCATCTTGTTAATTTGTGCATTACCAAATAATAAAGCTATTGGATAATCTTTAAACAATACAGTCTCATTTCTACTAGGTACCGTGTGGATGGCGGGATGGTCTGGGCTCAGCCCAGCCTTGTGGAAGCAGAGCGGTAGATAGGCAGAGCCATCTCCCATCCTGGCGTCTCCTGGGTGGCACGGCCAGTGTCTCTGGCCGCCTGAGTTGGCGGCCTGAGCCTACCATCGGCATGGCGGCTCTGTAACTACAAGCCAGATCGGTTATAAACATTACCTTTAGCATACTTCCTATGAGGTCAGTTATAATCCCTTAACTAAATGTTTGGAGATAAATAAAATAACTGTATAATTATCAGAATTGCATTGTCACGTCTTAGAAATGAAGCTATGTGAAGCAATAAAGTTTCTCTCCATCATTGACTGCCAGGCTCCTTTACACCCTTCAATGTGTCTGAAGCGGGATGCACCATTTAGTTGTTTATGTCCAGAGGTAGTTATGTAACAGAGTGTTCTAGCTGCCCTACAGTACATATATGAAAACTGTGGACAGTCCTTCTCACATGACCAGATTCACCGCCAGTCCCAACATTTTAGGTCAATTCAGCCACAATTTGAGTCCTAGTTGCATTCTGAAAATCACCCACAGTCCTACTTTTAACAAGATCAACAAATCATCAGCATCCTCTTTTTTAGAATGTATCAAGTGATTGGAATGAAATCCTGGGAAAATTAGATAGTCTTCTTTAAGAAATGGTGAATTGCAAACATAGACCCTATTGGATGGTAAATATGTAAATGATGTCTGAGTCAAAATGACTTCAAAGAATGAGTTTCCAATAAAATAAAGCCTTCTAAATCCATAGTCTAATAGTTTTTTTAAATAGTAGTTTACCTTTCACCTATACAAGATTGCTATGACAATATATATTTAATCATATATATATATGAATTTTTCTATATGTATATATAATATGAATTTAAATTTCTCTATAGAGAAATGCAACTTTATAATTTTAGAGAAATATAATATTAAAATTTTAAGTGTGCGAAAAGCATTATAGAATTATTTAACTAGGTAATTTCCCCTTTCTATATAGCATTTAGAAAAAAAAAACCTATCCTATAATGGACTCTTTAGTTTTAGTGAAATTTGCTCTATTAAATAGCATTTAACATTGTATAACCTAGGAGAAACTGACAGACGCTGGTCATACCTTAGGCTTATGCAACTAATCATAATTATCTTACTGTGGGTTTGTTGATGTGGGAGTGACTACACAGGTTGAGATGAGAAAAGGCCAGGTAGACACTTAGAAATCATACTCCAGTCCTCTGATATGCAGTATACAAGAGTGTCCACTAACATGTGGATCTGCTTAAAACTCTATTTCACAATGCTGTTACTTTCAAACACACTTCCCATTAAAGCAAAGGGGGAAAGCATCTGTTCCCAATCCTAAACACAGATGGAGTGACTAATTATCATCTTACATTTGATTCATAACCAGTTCCCTTGGAGGCAAGGGACTCAGTTCAGAGGTGATAGCGGTGGTAGAAACTGCTCTAGGCATGGAGCCCAGAAATAGAACATTTGCACCAGAGTTATGGCATGCTCTGAAAAATGTTGTAACACACTAAAGGTAAACTGAGGAGACAGCCAACATCCATAATAAAATCCACTTTAGAACTAAGAGAGTGATACAACCCCAGCCTTCTCGAAATTCATGGTTCTTGCACATTGTAGATTTGTGAATATTACTGGGTAGGAATGAGGCCACTCATGTTCTCAATCTAAAATCGAAATGTTAAAGTGTGTGTGTGTGTGTGTGTGTGTGTGTGTGTGTGGGAGAGAGAGAGAGAGAGAGAGAGAGAGAGAGAGAGGGAGAGAGGTAAAACTCGGTTTACTTATTTATTTGTACTTTCACTATTCCATCTTAGATTCCCATCTGTCTACAAACTATAACATATATTCCTCCTAAAATAACTCAAACAGCACTGATACCTCTTTCCTTCTCTTACCTCTCATATTCTAAACTTAGCAGCTATTGCACATAACCTTTAATAATTTCCAAACACATATACATCCAGGGGAAGAAATTAACCGGTGATACAGGATAATGCTCACATCTATATACTTACCTTTGCTACGTTCTTTCTCCTTTCCTCAAACAACTGAAAGCAGCCTATAAAAATCTCTCCAAACATTAAAGTCTTGAAGCTAAGTAAAAGTGGAAGATTTTAGTTTTAATAATAAAACAGAGCGAAAGTGGGGGTGGCTAAGAACACCTATTCCAATGAAACACAGGCTTCCTCTGAATTTTCTTGAAATTAAGTCAGAAGGATAAACAAAGCTTATCCATGTTTATAAGGGGAAAGACCACGTTTGAGAAATGTTCATGGGCTCATGGTGTAAAAGTAGACCTGCCCTATTTCATAGTTGCCTGAAGGGTGCAAGGCATTTCCTTTAAAGATGGAACCTCTGGTAACACCCCTGCTCCAGCAAACAATGCATTCATGCTTGTATAGATGGCCCTTGTAGAACCCACTCACTCGATATAAACAAGGCATAGAAATGAAAGGGTGATGAGCTGGGAAAGAGATGTAAGAGGATAACATAGTGCTTATGAATATGATACATTGCACTCTCTATGAAATTATCTAGACATCATGACACAGTCTCCATGAAATTATCCATACATTATGCTTTGGGAAAAGTATTTCCTAAAATTTTCAAAAGTCCATGGATATGTACAAATTTTCCTAAACTAGTTTTGAATATGTTCAGTAAATGTGAAATTATTAAGCCAAGGATCTTCTGCATAAACATCAACAAAACCTAGAATTTTTTCATTTGGAGACAACCAAAATCAAATGATTCTTTAAAAGAGTAACTGGCTGAAGAACCAGTCATTTCTCAAACTGTTCCTAAATCAAGATGGTAAGAAACATGGATGAGGACATGTGACCTATTTGGCAAGGGAGACAAGCTTTGATTTAATGACCTGATATAGTTATGCCAGAGACGTAAAATGTCTTGTTTACGTTTGCAATGTACCATAATTTAGTTTTCACCATTCTCCCATCCCAAATACATTTTTCAATTCTCCAAGTTGTATTAAAAACAAACATGAAAACCTGTGCAACATCACAAGAAAATCTCAGGCACTCTATTTTAGAAGCTTGAACTCTGACATGAGCTTAACTTAAGGCCATGGATCTAGAGATTGTTTGATTACATTTTGTGTATTTGGTGTTAATGTAAGCATTCTGATTCATGAGAGACTGGAAAAGGTGAGTGTGAGAGATACAGGAAGCCCTCCTCGTTAGCCTGTTTGCCAGCTCCTGCCCCCTCCCCCGTCCTCTCAGCTAACATTGCTCTGATTTAAGGATGATTATCTCACGTCCACAGAAAAAGCAGACCTTCCTGCAGCCCCAAGTGGGCAAGACTGAGTCTTTATGAGAATGCAAAGTCTTACCTTCTATAAGTTATTAGGTAGGAGTGAGGTGTACTTTATTTTTCTACTTTGGCCGTAAGGGAACTCAGTTGACAGTGCCTGGGAGAACTTTCGTTAGTAACATTAGAAAGTTCCATAAGAGAAAGACTGCTCCCTCCTTTTGATGTGTGGATGTGTAAAGAAGTTTGATTGCTTCTGCAATAGCCACATTGGTCCCAGGAAAAGCAGTCTACTGACATATGATATGTTCCTATCATTAAATTGCTAAGTTAGCCAACCTCACTCAGCACACCTCCAGAATCATTGACTGTGACTGAGTGACAGTCTATTTGTAAAGGTCTTCACTGGGCACTTCCTGTTATTTTGTCCCTTTGTTTTCTTGAGCTTAAAGACTCGCTCATGCTAGGCACACCAAGTTCTCTACCATTGAACTACATCCTTAGTTCTTCACTTGGATACTTGAGAACTCACAACTTCAAGCTACTTAACAATCACCTTATTTTATATCTGTACATTGAACAAAGCTGAACACAAATTAGCTTTCAATAAACTTATAGAGAATAATTTTAAACAAAGCGAGAAAATATTGGACAAGCGCATTGGCCATCCATAGCAATCCTGATATGTCTTTGTAAGGCAGACATCTTACATCTAAGTGTAGCCTTTATTGTCATAATTAGATAAACATCTAAGAAGCATAGCTGTTTTGTTTCTGTTCATGCTAACATGTCTGTCCAGAAACTACAGTGTCATCACCAACATGTGATAACTTGGAAAGCAATATTAAACCCACATTTACATTTTATTTCCTTTGACCTTCATCACATAATTGACCACTTCCACATTTGTAAATGTAAACAGTGAACTTCATTGCTTTACTTCATAGACTAGAGGTGTTGTAATGTCTGAGGAGGAAAATGTTAAGAAGTCAAAGCTTCTTTGTTATGTTCCTTATTGTCTAACAATTGTCATGATTAATTCTTCAACATTTATCACGTGGAGACAATATGTCCTTGTCTTTTTCACCTTTCTGAACTATTTAGATGACTTATATGTATTTATTTATTCTATGATTGCAGCAAGCTGTACTAGTTTTCAACCTCATGTCCATTCCCATCTCAGAGATTCTGATATTTTTCAGGATATCAAAAAATACACCAAACTATGTTTAAACCAACATCAGATATCTAAAAGTTGCCACTGGACAAGGGTCTGATGAAATATGAAGATGGAAGTTCATGGGAAAACAATCACACCATAAAGAGACTCACTATCCAAAGAGCAGGTGTGTGTGGTCCCTTCACTGTCTTATGCTTCTCCTCTCCATCATCCTTCTTTATACCAGACTCATAAAGGCTCATTTGTTACTTCGGAACAGGCCCTCACTAGCACTGACACACAAAGTAAAAGAGCAAGGAGGAAACAGATTATCCCTTCCCACTCCAGAGCAATACTCTCACCAATAGTCATTTTTTTCACCCAGTGATGCTTGGCAATGTCTGGAGATACTTTTTAGGTACAGGACAGGTGGGTAGAGTAAAGGCCTTGCATACTGTTAAATATCCTCAATGTACAGAATCTTTCTCACAATAAAGAAAAAATTACAGTTCCAAATAACAGCAGGGTCAAGGTTGGAGAGTTCAGAGATAAAGTGTTCTCTTCTCTTTGTCACTCTGTCCTTTTGGTGGACCAGAAATCATATGGGAGATGGTAGACATGGAAGCAATCCTCTGATCATGATCACAAAGTGCAAAGATGATAGGAGAATCTTAATTGTTTGCTTCAATGTCTATCTTTGACTTCTTATTATATGACATTAAATAAACCTTACTTTCCTAATCCACTGCTAGACTATTATTTCATGATGAAATTCAGTTGTGAAGAATATGTGTTATTCATGTGTGGTCTGCTTTATGTTCTGGCATGGGGAAAAGAATTCTAAATGCAATGATAAATCAGGTATGGTTTCTGATCTGACCTCCAGCAATTCAGCATCCAATAAAGACACCAAACATTGAAATGTGAAAAATGGATCCTTGTGGAATAAGTAGCATGTCAGAGGAAGGGTAAAGGAAGGAGTGAAAAGAAAGACAGTCATAGCTAAAATGCTGGACAGTGCATGTGTATAGGGAGTTGGATCTACTGAGATGAGTTAACACAAGCAAATAATAAGAGTCATGTGATTGGACCAAAGGGTAAGTATTGGAAATACAGCAGATAAAGGAAGTTTTCATTTAAAGTGTTTAAAGAGTTGATTCTCATGACATTTGGACGTTGGCAGGTAGGTTACTCAAACCATTGGGTAATGTTGACATCCTCAAGACTGGTCTTAAGTCTTAGAAAGAGAAAGTCTGATGACTCTCCTTATAAATGATTGAAATATAACTAAGAGATCATAATCTAATAGACTGGAAATGGTCATCAAATGTCACATAAGGAAGACAGAACATGACAAAGTTCATTAGGTTCTACTGTTGATCTGTTGAGATTTCTGTTTTTACTGTTAATTCCAGCTATGCTTTGCTTTACAAAAACTACCTTCACATAGGTAATTTATGAAATAACTCTTTAGTGGGGGCGGAACCTTCTAGAGAATTTATGACTAAGCTTTGCTAAAAATGTTGAAAATTGTTTTAACACTTGGAAACTTGGAAAAAGGTATGTCAATTATATGAGATAGGTAGGTAGGTAGATAATAGATAGATATTATCATTGACCCATAAAATGTCAATAACATCACAGATAAAAAAATTAAATAACAGATCTTAGATTTGTACCTGTGTTCTATAGTTTTAGTTACTTAATAATCTTAAGTTTTAATTTTGCTTTTGAAAAGCTAAAGTAGTAACTTAAGGCAAGTTGACATAAGAGCAGGACTTATCCCAGAATAGCTGCTTGAAATTGCTAAAAGTGGAATAAAATCTGAGAAACTAGGGTTGGAAGAGAAGGCAATGAATCTTTCAGGGGAGTCATCTAACCCCACACGGAGTTAGCTAGATTTCCAGACAACCTTCCCCCACCAGAAATAAGAGAGAAGATCCTAGGCCTACCTTCCTATGTAGCCCTGTTCCAACTGCAAACAATCCAGGCATTTTTATATGGCAATATGTTATCACTAAATAAAAATAGAAATTTTCACAAAATAAACCCACAGAAAAAAATTAAATTTGACAGACAGCAATATTGAGGGTGGGGATAAGGGGGAGGTCCCCAAAGAGGCTCTTCTTACTCCAAACCCCAGGATCTCTGGTGTAGCTTGCTTCTGAAAGAACACCAATCCTCCTTTAGCTAGAAGGATTGTAGAGACTACATGTAGAAGAGCAGGCTTACAAAAAACAGTTACTCCTTTTAATCACTCCGTGTCATCAGAAGGCCTGAGCAATGATTAACTTCCACATTCTCTGTGAATCACTCCATCACCAGGCAGTGCAAGGAGACTGAGATGCATTCTCTGCCAAGGGCACAGTAAACTTAATGGGGTTTTGCATTTTGCATTAGATATTCTAAATACACACATGGTCTTCGATGCTCAACTCATTTCAAAAGAAAACTGGCACTCTCTGTAGGTTGTAATAGATGACAACGCTCAGAAATTTTATAGATTTTCCACTTAAGCACACATACACACTCACACACTCACACACCCTCTACATGCCATTATTTTTTTAAAAAAAAAAAATACGATCCTATTAATAGTCAAGTATAATTAATTTTGAGACATGTATCAAGTCACTGTAATTTCAAATATAGCATGAAACTTCCAGTTACTTAAGCAAAATAGTCGACAGTAGTAGTAATTTTAATACAAAAAGAGGGAAATTGGGATGTCAACACTCTATTAAAACGCACAGTGAAAGGAAGAGGGTTAACTATCTAAATTCACATATCCTCAGCCCTACATCTACCACTAAGGCCCTAGAAATGGAAGGGGAAAAAAGAGAGAAAGCGAAAACCGTGGCTCATTAGAATAATCACAAATGAATCAAATATGGGACATATTTTCCTCATTCCTCTAACAGCCTAACTGCTTCCTCTGGAATAAATTATTCCTCGTTCAAAAACCTCATCCTAAATAATTTAAAATTTACTGCAGGTGGCTTTAGTATTATTATTATTATTTCTACTCACAAGGCATTGTGCTGAGGCAGGCAGGAGTCAGTGGCGACCCGTTTAAACCCTTGGGTGGACTACCCTCTCTTCCCGGGAGAGTTTATTGCCCAACAATGCATAATCTATTAGTCGCTCCTCGCGGGGGATCCAGAAAGTGACATCTTGACTTGAACCAGCACGCAGATCGGAAAGCCACTTCGAAGGAAACCTTGCAGAGAAGAAGAGCAACTTTCTAAATCCTGTCAAACTAAGAGGCGGAACCAAGCCCAGAAGTAGCCTCAAGGCCTGGAGAGAGCAGAGCAGAGAGCCGACTCCACACTACAACCAAGGCTCAAGAAAGGCTTTGCTTCTGGAGGCGGCATTGTTCCTCCATCGGCTCAGCCTCCGCGTCTCCCCTCCGCGGACTCTCAGAATCACTGCCTTTCTCAGGTACCTCTCTGCCGACCTCCGGGCTCTGGGTGTCCGGGTCCCAGGGCGCACCCAGGCAGGCTCACTGCAGAGCCTTGGGCGCCGCTCGGAAGACTCAGAGCTTCCGCACGAGTCCGCCCCGACTGGGGCAGCGCACAGCGCACACTCACTGTCTCGCTCCTCTCGGCTTCCCTGGCTCCCACGGACTCGGCTGGCCTCTCACCACCCACTCGGGTTCGCCTTTCCTGCCTTGGTTTCCCACACCACCTCGGCACCGCCGCCACAGCCGCGTCCTGACGCTCCGAACCCCCGCAGGCCGGGATGAAGGGATGCCAGGGTCAGGGATGCACCGGGAGGAGGAGAAGAGCGGCCAAGGCGAGCCGGGGCAGGTGGGGAGTCGCAGGGTGCGGGCGAGGGCGTGCAAGAGCGAGCCACCGAGAAAGATGCATGTGCTCGGCCACCGCGGTGGAAGAAGGACCGAGGGGGCAGGATGCAACGTGGAGAACGCCCACCGCGAGGGTGCGCAAAACCGGCGATTTGCAAAGTGCCAGGGCCAGACAGGCAGAGGGGGAGGAAGGAGGCTGGCTGAAGACCAGGAACAGAGAGAAGAGCCCACTTCTCCATCAAAAGGTCGGTTCGGTTAACGCATCCCCAGAGCAGGAGTTAATCGGGGACTGGATGCGGTGTAAAAAGGTGGGTTTTAAAGGACTCGCCGGCCACGTAGGTCTTCTTATGCTAGACTTAGCTCCCTCACTCTCAACTCTGGGGATTTGCCCTCCCCGTGACACAACTGGCATTATGCAGGAGCTGAAACCCACTGTCCTCCTTTGCTGCTTATCTGCAATTTGAAGATTTTATGAAACCCAGGATTGAAGAAACCACCCAGTTCATTAAAGTTCATTTCTTTAATTGTTTTTATTTTCATCAGTAGATAGTGAAGAGTTGGCATCAAGACGTGTTTAAAACATTGATCGACAAGGCATTTTGTTGTATTTGTGGTTATTGTTGTTGTTACTGTAGTTGTTTGTTTAAAGGACAAAATGCATTTAAGACCGCTAAAAGACCGAGGGCGTGCTGGGAAACTCAAGTAGGGGAATATGAGACACATTTTAACTGTAACCGACTATCACACCTTTAACACAGTCACCCTCCCCATAGCCAAGCCTGCCTCCTGGGCCCCAGGGAATTAGAAAAAGGTGGAGCGAGGCGGAGAACCGGGATGGGGTAGGGTTGGTGGAAAGGGTGAGGACAGGGAGAGGCTGGAGCACGAAGTTATCAGCGGTCCTCGGGACTGAGGTAAACCCCGGGCCTGGTGAACTCAAGAGGCCCCCTTACCTTCTCTCTAAGCCCCGGTTGTACCTGCTCTGCAACCAGAAACACTTCTTGGTGCCTAGCGAGCAGCCTACTGATGGCCGAATGTTAAACAGTTCGTCACTCTCCCTCCCCTTGTTCAAAACCAGGATCAAAAGAATGTAAATAATGGTCTCTGTGTTCATCAGTTCCGGAACACTTCGCTGTGTCGGGAAGAAGATGAAAACCAGGCTTTGGAAATCACGTATGTGTATCATAAGCTATCCGACCGATATATAAACATAGGTAGGATTCTTTGCATGTAAATCCAGAAGAAAAGCACCCCAGAAGCCTCTGGAGGAGGGAGGGGGCTGGAGCAGCAAAACTTGGCAGAGCAAATATATCCAAGGATTTCGTGCCAGAAGGCACCTGCTTCAATATGCAGAATTCCTGAGAAGCTTTGGAGGAAGAAGAAGAAATGAAAGATGAAATTATTCCCAAACACACACTTGAAACTGGAGACGCCTAAAGGAGAGTAGAAACGGTGAGATCTCCTGGAGACCACGGATCCGTCAGCCAAAAGAGCAACCGCCTTGGAAAATCCTAGGCGGAGAGGTAGCTGCAGATGGGTCCCCTACTCGCGTCCCCGCTGCTGCCCTGCTACCTGTAGACACGCACACACACGCACACTCACGCGCGCACACACATCAGCTTCTGCTGCGCGCTCTCTCTCCCCCTCTCGGCCCGTAAGTCGGGAGCAGGAGTCTCAATACAACTAGATCTAGACTCCTGCCGCGTGGTCCTGCTCACCCTCTCCCGCCCACTCCTCCCGTCGGCTTTGTAGAACAATATTGCTTTCCCTAGGTCGGTTAAAGCCGCCACAGTGGCCGCTTAGGTGCTGGTGGCGGTCCCCTCCCTTTACTAGGTTCCGCCCTCTCTGTTCCCCCCCGACCCCGCGGTAGCCGAACCTCCTAGGTCGGCAAAGCCCCGCAGCGCCCACAGCTCCCGCAACGCCCGAGGTTGCAGGAAGGATGAAGGGCCCAGGGCGTCGCGTGTGATGTCTTCTAAGCCACTTGAAGCGGCGACAGAATGAGAGTTGGCACGGTGGCGGTGCGGGCCAGAGGCCTCCTGCAAGCTGAGTTTCTTGGTCCTTGGTGCCTTTGTGCTGTATTTCCAAAGGGCGGGGGCCAGTGAGAGGGAGATTGGAACTAGAGGCAACAGCCTACCTCTGAGTCTCACACGTTCTCACCCAGAAGGTATCTGACCACCAAACTCCCCTCAAATTCCCTTCAACTAGGAGCAGGCTGGTCCCTGAACTGGTGGGAGCATTGTAAATGCCTAGTATATTAGTCTCTCCTCTCCAGCTGTGCCCACATTCTTAGATGCTTGAGAGTCAATGTTTAAAAATCCACCACAGTAATCACTATTGGCTTTTTATGACTTGTAAAGGGTGTGACGCATAACAGCGCACTCTTACACCTACTCACAGCCCACTGGCCTCTGATTTTTTTTTTTTTTAATGTGATGTGAGAAACTGGGACCTTCCAAGAGACCCACTGAAATAGTTGATAGCCACCTGTAACAATCTTAACCAAAAGAAGAATGCCCAAGAGTCTCTATGAGAAATCGATGACACACAACCTACATTCTTTCTTTTCTACCTTGGGATTCATCTCATCCTTCTCAGTCTTCGTCTCTAAAATTCAAAGGAAAAGGGGGTACCCCAAATAGCAACCCAATAAAGGAGATTGTTCCAAAGGATTTAAAGTAATTGTTGCTATTTGTTAATTAATACGAACAAATAGAAAATGTGAAACTCTGTCATAGTTGAACTGGTTTTCAGAACAACCTTGAACATGACATATTATCCACTTTGAAGGATCACAAAGCCACTTTTCCATAGTTTTTCAACTTAGTACATCTTTGTTTGTTTGTTTGTTTTCCTTTCAAGGAAGTAGCCTATAGGTGTGCCTAGGACGAGGAGGTTTCATTCTGAATCGTGCCTGGGATATTGGCCACTGGTCTACCTTCTGAAGTCTTTCCAATTCAGCCTGAAACCTTCAAAATTTATATGCACTTTCCAGAAAGCTGAAAACAAGTAAGTGTTTTCATATAGCAGCACTACTTCATTGAATCTTTAACTTCCAGGAGGTAGCACTCTTAAAATATTATAATGTGTGGGTGTGTAAACACCGTTAATTTAATTTAATCGGTTCAGTCCTAGCATTCAAGAGGCAGAGGCAGGAGGATCTCTCTGAATTCAAGTCCAGCCTGGCTAAGACTAATGAGAGAGACCCCATTTTAAAAGAAACAAACAAAGATAACATTATGCAACATGCTGTCACAGTAATTGCAGCATTGAGGTTTAAGTAAAGAAATAAAGACTATTCAATAAAGATGTCCCTTGTAATTTACGTAAAGTTCTGCATAATCTGTTGCCTCCTAATCCTGTAGCCACCCTTTGTAACTGCACTGCTAAACTCTAAATGTAGTGATTGAACATTGTTTATTTCCAATACTTGATATCAATTAGATTGATTTTGAGATTACTTTTAAGTAAGTCCTATAGTATTTTTACATTTTTCTTTGCAAGACTGCAGTCTATATGCTGAACCACATAATCACATTTTCATGAGTAACTTAAAAGCTCAAGAAGGTTAACAAAACAGAATTGCCAGACAGGTAGCATTAGTCTCTGTCTGTGTGCGCCGTGAGTCTGTGATGGATAGTGCTGTCTGGTTGGGAGGTTCTCTGTCATTTTAGAGATAGGCTTCTGGGCATCCTGGTCAAGGACGATCTTTTTAATTTTTTCTTTTATTTTTACTGTGATTTCTCTCTCTCTCTTCTCTCTCTTCTCTCTCTTCTCTCTCTCTCTCTCTCTCCTGCCTCCCTCTCCCTCCCTCTCCCTCCCCTGTGTGTGTTGGAGGGTTGAGGGAATGAGGTGTGGGGGTTGCCTGTGTAGGTCAGAAGAAAGTATTGGATATCCTGGAGCTGGAGTTACAAGTAGTTGTTAACTTTCTAAACATAGTGTGTTGGGAACCAAACTGAGGTTCTCTGATGAATAGCAAGTGCTCTTAACAGCTAAACTATGTCTCTGGCCCAGAGGGATTAGGTTGGTGATTGTGGGGGAACTTATCTTGGCTAGGGGTGGTGGGAGGCACTATTCCCTAGTTGGAGATTCTGGAAATAAATAAGCAAGTTCTGCATGCACTGCCCGTCTCTGATTCCTAACTGGAGATGCACTAGGACTAATTTCCCCAGACTGCCTTTGTAACTTTCTACCAATGTGGAATGTAGTCAGGGCTATAAATAAGAGTAAACCTTTTCTCTCTCATGTTGCTTCTGTGGGGATATTTTTTCACAGCGACATGAAAGAAACTAAAACACATTCACATGAGCCAAACTTCTACTGACCATTTTTATCCACATTCCCCACTGTATCTCTTAATGAAATAAGCCCATGTCATTTGGTGCCAAAGCCACTAGCCTCACATTCCACTTCTGCTAAATACTACTAGTACCTGCCCAATGGTATTACTGTATTTATCCACAACAATGCACAGAAACTTGAAACATTAAGGATGTATATTTTCAGGGTTTCTAATTTAGCATCTTTATGATGTGTTTTCTCTTCTTATTCAAATACCAATACATGGAAGGGCATTTGGATTTTCTTGCTGAAAATCGCCATACTATTTGACTGCAGTACCACTTAGTGTACAAGTTTAGAACTAGATCATTAGTGATTTGAATTTGAGCATGATTTCCTAGGCCCTGCTTTCCTTTTTCTTTTTTTTACCTTTCTTTTCTTTTTTTCTTGCTGGTTCTTGGATAAGGTCTTAAGTAGTATCACAGGCTGGCTATCAACTCTGTATCAACTCTGTATCACTCTGAACCAAGAATGGTCTGGAATTTCTCACCCTTCACCGTCTGACTCCCCAGAGATTACAGGTATGTGTCATCACAGCTATTACTGTTCCTTTACCACTTAACTTCAGCATGGAGAGACATATTAGACATGACTATAATCTAGAAAAAAAATGGCTTCTATGATCATTGAAAGTCATGTGCCCTTCTGGGTTGTGAAGTAAATGGTGCACAAATACAAAGTCTTTTATTAAGTCAGAGGCTCTCTGCAAGTCTCAGTAAAGTAAAAACCACACAAATTCTCTGTAAAATTTACACAAACCCATCTGCTCACTTGTACATTTGGAAGGACGTCTCGGTATAAAATACATAAAAACATTGGTATATTTTTAAATCATTGGCTCCAAAGGGCTAAGGGTTGAAAATCATTTATTTATTTATTTATTTTACTTATTTATTTATTTATTTATTTATTTATTTAATTGTGGTGGAGTGAAGGCAGATGCCTCTAAAGAAATATACTTATCATCTTTGTAAGTGTGTGTGTATGTGTGTGTGTGTCTATATTGTAAGATAGCTGTGATAATGACATCTGTCCCATAAATGAGCAGTTAAAATATGGGGAAAAGAAAGGCTTGAGTGTACATTTGAGACACCTCAATGTCCTAGTGTGTTTTCAATCTAGAATGCCACTAAGTGGGAAGACTTCAACACCTCCCCAGTAATTACATATACAAAGAAAATTAAATAACATGTTCTCCTAAAGTAAAGAAAAAGCAATGGGGATTATTCATTCTTTGGAAAAGTCTTGAAGACTCACAGCAGGAAATTAGTATTTTTCCCCTTTCCAAAGAGCTCATGAAAAAAGAGTATTAATAAAGTGTTACCCCGAGATGAAATTTTATTGCAGTGATCATCATAAATTACATACATTTTACTTAAAATGGGTTAAATATACATAATATACTCAGAAAGAGTTTATAGGGCAATGACAGCTCATATTTCTACTTGAAAGAAGTAAAAGACAGAGGTGAGTAATCCATTAAATTGTGACATCATAAAGGGAACCACGTGACCAGCTTCCTGGCAGTGTTCTGCTAGTTGGGCAAAGGGTCTAGATATTAGAAATCCTAGTAAGGCAGAGGAAATTTTCTAGAATTACTAGCCCAGTAGCGTATAGTATCTATTTGGCCCCAGTCCAGGTGGTTGGCACACAAGCACCATTCTTCTGCCCGTATAATCTCTATATACAGCATATCTAAATCCATCCACCCTGTATCTGGCCCTAACCAAGTCAAATCCTCCTCCAACTTACATTTCCTAGGATCCAAAACCCAATGTGTTTTCAACCCAGCACTTCTTTATTTAGCTTTCTTTCCACTGTAGCTCTCCTAAAGTCTACTTTATTTTTCTAAGCTCATCGGTCTCCTAGGATAATCCTAATGATTTCTTGGGTTATCCCAGCTCCTTTCCTTACCTACCTATGTTACCACTAAAAATACAACAGCAAAAATATCCCTCAGGCACAGATGATTCGTGTTTTATCTTAGTGGCATTAATCTGCACATTCTGTGGTCTTCTTCCATTCAATCTTGTGCATGATCATTAAATCATGATCATGATTTTCTAGCACTGTTGCTTTAACTAGTGTCTCATGCATACCAAGTGAACATTCTGCCACTTGGCATGCCTCCAGCCCAACTTCTGGAGTTTCTGTTTCTCTAAATGTATTTTTAACGTACCAAATATTCTCTGGCCATGCACTTTATACTTCCCAATCTACTTCTATGCAGACCTGTGCTCTTCTCATGATAGCTATAAGACACACCTCACTCCTGTGGGTCTCTGTTCAGTTATTACATTTAAAGCAACACATTGTTGACTTCACTGTCACAAATGGGCTCTCTTCTCACTTCATCTCTGGAACTTTGTGTTTTGACTTAGACATATTTACCATAACCTGATTCTGTTTGTTTCTTTCTGACATCAGAAGTCAAATCCAGTTAAATCATAAGATTACTCTTAGGCTTATTTGTTAGCTTCTAGGTGCTAACAACCTAGACAATGCCTCACAGTGGTGTTCTGTAAAGTATGATTAGGGGAAGAGGGAAGGAGGGAGGAGGAAGGACAGACGGAAAGAGGGAGGGATGGAGGGAGGGAGAGGAATACAGGTAAATGAGATGAAGATCAATTTTAGGGACATGGTATTGTAGACTGTCTCTATCTTAGGTAACAATTGAGCATAAAAACATATGAATGTCTTCAGATATTCTTGAAGCATCATTTCTTAAATGCATATCTCACTTTAAATGCATTAAAACTATAATTACAGGACATGCGCCTCACTTTTCTGAGATAATGTTTAGAATGAGCATATATTAGCTCTAAATGTACTCAGAAAAAAATGAGATGATATTCTCAAAGATACTTTGCCACTTAAAAAGCCAATGATACTTTATTATACAAGACTTAAATTCCACATTTTCTTTCCATTTCCCAGAGTTTTGCCATTTTAAATCATGTGCCTAAGTGATGTTCTTTTCATTCCAGTCTAAAAGTCTCTTCTTTGTAATTATGTAAAATGTGAGGCTTATAGTGGCATTTATCAAACCCAAAATTGTGTTTATAACTACATATATATATTCAGAATTGCCACATATGAATGTGTGTGGTGAGACACTAACAAATACTTAGATCCTATTTGATCATGTCACTCACATCTAAGTCCTAGAAGCGTATATCCATTCTATCAACAGTTGCATCTGAATTCAACGTACAGGATCCAGTAGGTTTCATGAAGAATATAACTTAGCAAGTGAGTTCTTAATCACCAACTTTTTGAGTTCCTCAATGGAGTCAATATTGCATCTACTGCAAGATTAAAAAACCTGTAATACATGTCCCTTTCCCACTTACAGGTGACTGACTTTGAGGGAAGATCATATCTAGAGTACATGATACACAGTGCAAATATCTTCCCAGAGACGAACATTCTAAGTAGAAGAGTGACACACACAGAGACATTGCCTCACCAAAGAGTCAGATGTAATCTTAATGGCAAGTAGTTTAGCTGGAGCATGAGGAGGTGTGGAGAGAAATGTCAAAAAATAAATGTGTATGTAAAAAGAGCCAGGTAATAAGGCTGCCTTCCGTATCAAACAATGACATTTGGACCTGATTCTTCAGAAACTCAAGTTGCATGATCACATTTATATAGTGAGTTGCAAACAATAAGAGAGAAAAAAACAAATCAAGGAAGCTAATTATGAAATTACTGCAATAATAAACAAATGAATTGTGGGGAAGTGTTAATTCTGTAGTGATGATAGCCATAAAAATAAATTAATGGCTCTCTCAAAATGTCTAATAATTTTATTTTCCTTTCAGAATTAAATGCACACCGCTTGAACAACACCCATCTCTTTCCAGTGTAACTGACAGAATCTCAAGTCTCAGTCACAATGAAGTAAAAGAAGCACACTCCGAAAGCAAGTCATCTTCTTGGGTGACTGACCTGGAAGGTTCAAGGCTCATGGAGCTCTTGCCATGACTGTGTTCAGAGGTATAACTAAAGTCATCTCTGTACTCCTTAGCTGGTCTCAACTGGATTTTCAGAAAGATGCTTCCAATGTGGATTAGGACACCTGTCAGCAACTCCAGAGCACCCTTAAGCACACATTCCTAGAGAAGACTGCCTTAATACCTGTAGAACAAAAGTTCTAAATGCTCTTGCTTTTCTTACACATTCTTTTCTATGTCTAAGAATGGAGTTAATGTTATTTGTCAAGGCCAGGTCACATAATATACTTTCATACCAGGCAAATGAACCCCCAAGTTTCTCCTACAGTGGAGACCAACATAGGAAATTCCTATGTGTGTTAGTGTGGTCACTGAAAGAAGAGAGAAGCGATTTTCTAGGCTCCATGAGAATTATGAGGTGGCGACTCTCAATTTTCTCCCAGTCCATTTGATCTGGAGAAAGAAAAGATATTAAAGAACGCTGAAAATACGCAAATTATGGTGTCTTTGTTCACTTGATTCGTCCTTCCTTGCTAACATTATCTGGTGAAAAGGAACTCTATAAATAAATGTTTTGCACATATCACCACGTACCCAGTGAGTGTTCATTAAGGAGAATTCCTAAGCTGTTCAGTAGATATCCAGGAGTGCGAAGGCTGAGTCATACTATAAAAGAGGCTTGAAACGAAGGTTGAAAAAAATACAATAACTCAATGCAACTCATCAAGTCATTTCCCCGAAGTGCAGTCATGAAAGCGCAAGGAAGATTAATTGGGGAAAGGAAGAAGCAGTAGGAGTTGGGGTAAAAGACAGCAAGAGAGAATAGAGGGTGCTGAATATGACCAAATACATTACACACATGCATGGAAAATGTCAGAGTGAATGCATTATTGTGTACAGTTAATATACTCTAATAGAAATACTAAAACAAGAGAATGTCATCACGTCTAACAAGATAGGACATAAACAGTGCAAAGAATGCAAAGCTGCGACTGGGAGGAAAGGAAGACAAGTCTTGTTGAAAGTCTTGCTTCAGTTTGTTGAAAAGGAAGTGGTTGGAATCTGGTGCCCATTGCCTTTAGAAGCATAGGTTAATGGATGATGTAGCAGATAAGCTGGAGTCAAAGACTAAATGGACCTTGCCTATACGTGTAGATCATTTTGTTCAACAAAAAGACAGGCTGGACTTTTAACTAAGGTGGTAGCATGGTCAAAGTAGCATTTTTAATGAAGAACTAAACTGAGCATGTTGAAGAAAGTACATAGTGGGAGATAGTCAAAACACTGAGACAGCAGCAAATAAATCTAAGATGTGGGTCCAGAAAGGGGAAGACAATCAGACTTATAAAATGAGTGGAGTTTAACCTCAATTCTCTTAGGAAAAAATTACAGAGTTAAGAAACTAAAGGGCAAGAAGGTACAGTAGGAAACTGCTTTCTGTTACATGACAGGCTTAAATTTACAAGGGTGAAGGCTTAGTTCAGGGTGGATTTCCTTGTTTTTAATGAGTAACTGTATTTTAAGTGTGCTCAATTATAATTTATGGAATACATTAAAGCAACAAACTACTTCCTCATACAATATCAAGTGCCTATTCCTTAATAATCTACTTCAGTTGAAAGTAGAAAAGTGTTCTTCCAGTCATTTATATATAAATAGAGGTGTGAAGTGCCCCTTACAGTATTAAGGAATCAATATAAATATTTAATGCAAAGGAAACAAGAGATGATTTAAGTATGTTAGGATTCAAGTTAGAGAGAATTGCTCTCTCTATCTCTTGCTTCTTTCTAGTTTTCTGTTTCAGAGAAATAAGAATTCTATTTGACACCTAAAAAAATAATAGTTACAGTTGTTAAATGCCCAAACAACATTGCCAGCACGAAGTAGCAGTTAATGTTTACCGCAGAGCTGCCACAATGTACCAGAATAACTTGATGTTTGGGACATAATTATTAAAAGGAGCCTTTTAGACCTCACCTCAAGCCCATGCTTTCATGGACAAAATCCCTAAGAACCCTTAGATCATTAGAACAGCTTAGATCACTGACATTTTTGTTCACTGTGAGATTTTAAATACTTTTTCTTGTGGTACAGGAGTACCCCAGGAATATGTATATGGCAGAAACATTTGCTCCATAGAGACTGATAGTAATGTGATAGTGACTCTGATAATTAATGCACACAGAGACCATTCTTCACTATTTGGGGTCACATGCAACTGTCAGAGAGGACTAAGCAATCACTTTTTTCCTGTAATACACTGAAAACTTCAAACATGGTCCCAGAGAGAAGGCTCAGCAGGCAAGAGCACTGCCTGCTCTTTCAGAGGACCAGGGTTTCATTCCCAGCACCCAGATGTTGTCTGACAAGATGTCTGTAACTCCAGTTCCTGGGGATCCAATGCCTACTTCTGGTCTCTGCAGATATCAGGCATAGATGTGGTACATAGACATATGTTCAGGAAAAAAAGAGCATGCACATAAAAACAGACATATGTGCAGGAAAATACCATACACAAAAATAAAGTGATATTCAAAAATGGCCCTTTCTATCTGGATATACTCCCAATTAGAATCTGGATACAAGAGTGTAGGTCAGACTAAAGGATGCCATCTTCTTTCTTAAAAGAGATGCTCCTCTACTGAACTTCATACCAGTCTGAAAGATGCTTTTACTCCACTAACCTCATCTTAGCCGTGCCCCTGCGTTTCTTCCTAGAGCATTCTGTTGCTGAATATGTCTTCTATCCCTTCCTCCATGAAGATGCATCCATTTTCCCTGTAAGATTGGAGCAGTACTCTGACTTTGGATCTCTTCTGGTACTTTTACCATTATCTTGCAGCAGGCATGAGTATTTAAGTCAGGATAATCTTATGTGTGAACTTCTCATCTACCACATTTGAAAACTGTTGTTTCATGTTTACTTCTTTAGCCCACATGGCACATGGGTTTGCAGAGGTAAATGTTTCAGAACATGTTTTAAATGAATGAGCAGGAAGGGAATAAATGAAAACTGAATATATCTGAAGTGAATCGGCTACCAAGACACGAGCCATGCTCAGGTCTGCACATGCTGTGCACTTCATACTGAAGGTATGAAATGATTGATTGATGGTGAACAGAGCAATTATATATGCATTTGCATATGTTCCTGAGTACTTATCTGTTATTAAATCTGCACAAAATATACCTTAGTTGATAAGCACTGTAACAAATGATCTTCATTGTCAACTTGCTGAGATTTAGAACCATTATGGTAACACACTTCTGAAAATGTCTGTGAGGAAGCTTCTAGATGACATTAGTGGAGGGGAAAAAACCCACCTGAAATACCACTGTCTGTGGGCATGGTCCCTGGCCTGAATGCAGAGGAGAAAGCAAGCGGAGCACCAGCAGTTCATCTCTCTTTCTGACTGTGATGCAACGGAGACACCTCCTCAGGAACCAGAAGCTATGACCGCCATGGCAGGATGTACCTCCTATGAAATACATTAAAATAAACCTTCTTTTCATTAACTTGCTCTCATTAGATATTTTTCTGAAGCAGAAAGTAAAGAAACTAAGAAGGTACATTTAAACATTCTTCTTACTCTCTCTTCTCTCTCTCTCTCTCCCTCTCTCCTCTCTCTCTCTCTCTCTCTCTCTCCTCCTCTCTGTTCTGTGTGTGTGTGTGTGTGTGTGTGTGTGGTGTATCATGACTTTGGGTGTATAAGACTAGTGATAAAGACCCTAGTGAAATGATGGTGACTATAATAGTTGGTGATTATGGGCCAAACTATGTAAAAGTGGTGGTTCCTTGGGTCTAATTATAATTTTTCCCCAGAAATAAAAACTAAATTCAAGGATAAATATCTATTCCATTTATTTTTATATTTATTACTTATCCAAACACACATAGAAATAAGAAAATACCAAAAGAAATAATATACATTAAGAACTTTCAGAGTATTAAGATATTTTAAGATACTTTATTTATTAAGCCTTCAATGATGAAGTAGGTACAATAGAGGTACCATGTACTATCCCCACTTACAAATAAAGAAACTGATTATTTTCAGGTTACATTAATGATGAATAATTTTAAAAATATGAGGAATCACAGGCTAATACACAGCCACTATTCTTATGTATATATATATATATATATATATATATATATATATATATATGCTATTACTTACACATAATACATTCACTCATGAATTTTTAGCAAAGTTCTATATATTAATAACTATTCATTATGAGTAGTGATCTATAGTGTATCCCTAAATGAAAGTGTGAAAACATAGTTGGTCTGAATCTCAGGCACAGTGGCAACACATTTTCTCCATACCAATTATAATAGGTGAAAACTCTTCTCCTGTTAAGTGAGATTAAGCAGCCTAAGGGTTATTATTACTTGCATGTGTCAATTCAGCTGTGTGAGAAAGTGATCTGATATTTGATTGAACAGCATTCAGAATTTGTCTGTGAGGGCCTTTAAGTTTGAGGTCAGTATTTGACTCTGTAGACTAAGTATAAAAGTTTGACACACACTCCTTCACTTCCACAGTGGGGTAAAGCATCATTTGGTCCAGTCTTTTGGTGGTATTAACTTAACAAATATTTGGAGCACCAGAACTCTGACCTTTTAGCCATCTTTGTGATGGAACACTGGCCTCTTGCTTTCAGATCTAGACTTGACCTGGAACTCAGACCATTTTTTCTCCTGCTCTTTTGGCTCCTCACTTAAGTTCTAAAATGTAACTCTACGGTAGATTAATGGCAAATCTTCCGAACTTTGGCTTCATAACTGTGTCAGTCATATTTTTCAATAATATCTTGCATATACTATTAACATATATGTGCATATTCTAGTGGATTTACATCTTTGAAGGACTTTTCCATTGCCTTGCCATAGAAAAGAAACATACTATACCAAGAAAAGTCAACTTCCAAGAAAAAGATGGGGGACTTTGAACATGAAAGTACTCCACACATATCCAGGGACCACAATGAGGCCCCAATGTAACATAATCTATGACAGATAAGATGGTGTAGACATAGATCTTCTATGAGACAGTAAGATACTACAAGACACGCTGAACATGTTTCAGGTCCTTTACTGTTTCTGAAATGAGAGACATGTAATATCACCATCCATAACAGAGAGATAATGTGAGGCGTTGAGAGACAGATGAGGGGAGGGGCAGGGCAGGGACAGAGGGAGAGAAAGGGGAGGAATATCAAATAATCAGAAAAGGCTGTAAAGGTATTTCCAAAACGTACATGCAAATTCTAATTGAGAAAATCAATTGATGAATCTTCTATTCCTTGAAATGAATCTATTTCCAATGAACTAAAAACAGGAGAGAAATCTAAAAACCACTGTAACACAAGTATGTTGTGTTACATAGTGCCAAAGAGATGGATGAAAAAATGGCACCTATAAAATAGGAAAAATAGAGGAGAACACAGCCAACATAAACCAAGAATAGAAAAAAAGTGAAAAGTAGGCAATTCTGGATGATATGATTACTGAAAAATACCCCAAAACATAAAATTCCACCCCAGACTGAAAAAAATTGAAGGGTAGTGACAAAGGTGAGTGTTCCTCCTAAAGACATGGAAATATGGGGAGAGTAATGTTCTTACCATTAAAACAAGGAAAAGAAAAAGATAAAGCACCCAGTGTGACTTTTATTGAATACCCAGAGCTAAGTCTGATGTATAACTGAGTAGCCTGAATGTCAAAATTAGGTGTGACCATCCAAGCAACAGTGAGCATTCTTTACTTGTGACCAAACAGATACAAAAGAGGTGAGGCAATGTAAGCCCAAGTACATATGACCTCAGCCAAAATGCTTTTTTAAAAAAGTGCTAACTACCAAATATAAGTTTGAGAAAGAGAACAGAAATCAAAGAGATGAAAGAATACACTGTCTTCTCTCCAGGCCTCCCAGGGACTTCAATGACGAAAAGTCATAAGCATGGTTGGAGAATGGGGGTTCTTCCCTCACCACTGATACAGGCCTGAAAGGAGGCCAATCACTCATCAATAAGAGCATATTCTCCCTCACCACTGATACAGGCCCGAAAGGAGGCCAATCACTCATCAATAAGAGCATATTCTCCATCTAGACCCTCAGTCTTCTGTATTGAAAATCGTTATCTACCAGATGAGCACTGTTCTACCCTCCCCAGTGCAGCGGAAGAGGAATCTGTGACATGGGTAGAGAGCCTCCTTCCCTACACTCAAGAACTTCCCAGGTCTAAGTCTAAAAGAACCCTTCCTTTTCTCTTTTTGTTATGAAATCCTATGGACCACTTTTTATTAAGACTTCTTAATGCGTTAAAGTGCCTTCTTCCACTAGGTAACTTAAGTTTGATAAACAAAAATATTAATATTTTCTACATGACATTGATTTTATAGCTTGGAAAATTCTCTTCTTCCCTTTTGTCCAACTTTCATTGATGTTCTCTTTAAATTATTAATAATTTTGTTTCCAATGACTTAATGTCCATATAACTCATCAACCAGAATATTTATCTAAGTACATATGCTCTTTCATGCATATGGAAACAAAATATTATTAATTATTTAACACACTTTCTCAGAATGTTTGAAAATAGAAATAACTCTGAACTATCTCAGCCTTGATCATTCTCCAAAGATACCACTTTATCACTGATATAATGACAGACATACTTTTCTCCAAGCTCACCCCAGATTTCACTCTGGGCATCCCTCCAACATAATGGCCACCTCTCACTGGTGTTTTACCCCATGGGGAATAGATGGAAACATCTGGGGCCTTCTATTGCTGAAACTGATACGTTGGTGTCATTATTAAATGGGTTGCAATGTGTGAACTGAAAGATTATTTAACGGCTATGTAAAATACAAGGTGAGAATTCAATGTTGAGGCATACCACAAAGATCTGTAAGTGAAGGCTATGTTTACTCAATAGCTTGTCCAGTGTTAAGGAATTAAGATTACATGCTAGAACTTAAACACTCAGTGCCAAAGAGTGCTGCTTTGAAGAGACATCCAAATACAAGCCAATCAACAACGTAACATAATTAAAAAATATGCTACCCAGTCTTCTACCCTGTGTAAGACAGCAACCTACAGTGTAACTGTCCTCATCTCTTTAACTGTGTGTCACCAGATAATAGAGCTAGTCTCTATCCATACACAATGTTTTAATGTCTTTATTTGACCAGTTAGTTTCTTTCCTTTTCTCAGATTGTTATTTCTGTCATCCCATGTCCTATAAAGTCTTTTGATAATTCTCACCATAGATGATCTAAATATTTTCTGTTCCATATCTCCTCCAATTTTTATATCAACAAAATATCAAGTCTTTTGATAATTCTCACCACAGATGATCTAAATATTTTCTGTTCCATATCTCCTCCAATTTTTATATTAACCAAAATAAAGTTAGGGCTCCGCTTCACTGAAGGCCTTTCCACTCCAGTCGTGGGTATTCATTGCCGATGTTCTTTACTATGCATCATAGAAGGGGCAAACTATCTGAGCTTCTAGTTACTGCCACCATAGAAACCCACCTTGTTTCTTGAATGTTGTATCTTTCCCATTTCCTCAATGCCTCCCTTGCTGAAATCCTGTCTCCATGAGCCTTCTGGTCAGTTTCCCTTTGTTTGAACATTTTGATAAGATGGTCTTCCTTTCCATTACAACCCATAAGAGGAAAACACTCATTTTGGTGGCTAAACCATCAAAATCCTTATAGTACTTACCATTTAAAGTGCTAGGATGGTGATATTTTCTTAAAATTACTAACAAACATATAGTGTTTTGTAGCATTTTTAATCCAAAGATATTCAATTTCTACTTTTCCTTCTCAAATAATGAGACATCTATGGTCAGCCTTGTAAAATGGCTCAGTGCCTAAACAAACCATAGTGCATGCAATAAAGAAGGAACTGTGTAAAGGAAATCATCTATAGAGAAGCATATGGGCTGGAGAGATGGCTCAGAGAGAAGTGGCACCTGCCACCAGCCTGAAGGCCTGAACTTGTTCCCCATAACCCACACAGTGGAAAGAGAAAACTAACTGCCTTGAGTTGTCCTCCAACTTTAGGAATCTTAGCATACCACCTAATAAATGAATTTTTTGACAGAAAGATATGAAGAAACAAAGGGTTATTTAGAATAACAGAATGTATGGGTTATTGAAATCATATGACATGTTCGGAGTTTTCAGTCTTGCAATGTATATGAAAATAAGCAAGTAATTTGGGGGAGGTGAACTAATTAGAACAAAATCTAGTGACACATCTGTATGAAAATAAAACCATGACTTTGTATCCTACTGCAAAACATAATAAAAACCTAAGCCTGCCTGATGTGTGACAACCCCTGTCATTCCCTGCAAGAGGCTGTAGTTGGCAGATCTCTATGATCTAAGGCCAGCCTATGCTACAGAGTAAGTTCTGGCTGAGTGTGATACAGCTCAGCTGACTGAGTGCTTGCTTCCTGTGCACAGAGGCCTGGAGCTATTCTCAACTGGTCGGAAAATGGTGTGTAGTGGAACATGCCTCTAATTGCAGCCCTGGAAAACTATAGTCAAGAGGACCAGAGGTTCAGGTTCATGCTTGGGTACATAGCAGGCTCTAGCACAACCAGAGTTACATTAGACTCTATCTCAAAAAATAATAATAACAATAACCCTTTTGTGTGTACATTCCTCTGCACCTCTGGGAAGCTGTCACCAAGAAGCTAAGAGAAGCAGTCTCTCTGGTCCTTTGGATTCTTATCCTCCCCTCATCTAGTGCTGCCATCTGCTGACCCTTCCACATTTCACATCGCTTCTACCAAGCGAGCTGAGATAGGCTTACTCTTTTCGCTGTTTATTTATTTTTAAATTTGAGGAATTCATCCATGATGACTACACTGTATTCACATCACGAAAGAGATCTCTCAGAGTTCCTGGGTTGAGCTCTCTTAGGTTCACATCCCTTGGGGGCTTATCAGAGACATTTCTGCTATGTGCAGCCACACCAGGTCCATACTCTGGGATTTTAGGTTACCCGTCCTTCTAAAAGCTCTAAACCATGCCAGGTTCAGCCACTTACTGGCTGTGAGCGACCTTTTGGCTCCGCATTTGCTTTAGTCAGTGACTTCTGACTCTTTCTACGCACTAGTAACTCTTCCTCACTGGAAGAAGGCAGCTTGTTAAACTTTCTGGCTGTAACAGAGCAGTTTGGTCCATTTCTAACCAATAAAAGTTTAATGGAGCTTCTAAGCTAAGTCCTGTCTCACAAATGCTCAAAGTACACTGTGTGTGTGTGTCTGTGTGTGCGTGCGTGCACACGCACAGGCACACACACCCCGCCCCCACCACTCCGTGTTATATGACTGTAACATCTCTATTTCCAACCTCAGTTATTTGTAGCTTTGCTGTTTGTTTCCACACACTTTTGGTACAATACAGTACAAAATGACTTATGCAAGGAAACTGCAAATACTATGTATTAGAATCATGAGTTCTAGAGATTTTAGATTTGCTATGCTTTCTGCATTGTTTAAATGGCTAAAGAATATTTTCAAAAACTCAGATGATGTGAACAACATTTTCTCATAGAAATTATTTGCCTTCTCAGTGAGTTCATGATAGACCTTTAAATTTTCTCCTAGAAAATAACTATTATAAAATCAGTCTTGACAAAATTATAATCTTGGCCTCAATGAAGTTTGCAATTCACTGTGCATAGAAAGGACACTGTGGAAACGCTCTTGATTGGGCGTCAGCGTTGCCTGTAGAGCTTTAGAAACGCTCTTGATTGGGCGTCAGCGTTACCTGTATAGCTTTAGAGGAAGAGACTCGTGTACTCCACCCTATCCTGTACTGACTCACATTCTCCTCAACTAAAACTTTCAATGATTCTTCACAAAATGGATATCCATATTGACAATATAAATATTATCTTGATTATTAATAATAGCTAGTATGAATTAAATATTTGCCAAGCAAATTCCAGGGTAATATGCTATTTGATACTTACAATGACTTAACAATGATTGTTAACCAGTTGTGGTTGATGTTAGTTTTCAACAGATAGCTTAGAAAATCTGAGGCAGCTGTGAGGGTTGGAATAAAACTAGTTCTATCAGCTGAGGGATTAGTTTACATTTCTTCTGTGTCATACCAGATAAGGACCTCCTTGTTAACATCTTTTTACAAATACTATTTTAAATGTGCATACAAATCTTCTTCCTGTCTTTGTTTGGCATGTATTTCAAGACGACAACAATAACATATTAGCTCTTTCTTTCCCTAGGGAATTGAGGTTAGGTGGTGTTTTTGCATAGATTATTTGCTAAGAGTGTAAGCATACTATTATGTCATGGCTATGCTTGACACCAGAGACATGGTCCTCACTTGTATAAAGTCCTTTGATGATTATTCTTGGCCAGTGTGTGAGTTAGGATTTTCTTCATTGCCCCTCTTAGGACAGCTTGGTAAAACTATATCTTACCAAGTATGCCATGCTGTTCTGACAGTATTGTCAGACCTGATTCAGCATCTACAGTATCTATAGTATCTACCGTATCTTGAGTTATCAGAGTCGGATTTAAGCAGAAGTCAGCTTTGTCTGGCACTTACAATAATGGAAGAGGATAATAGGAGTCAAGAATTTACACAAGGTTGTAGTCTAAGGATTAAGCATAGAACTCAATACCAATAACAAGAGGTCATGTATAGGCAAATATAAGATAACAAATTAGGACAAGCCTGCAACCCTTCACAGCTAACAGAGGAGAAGCCTTAAGCTGTGGTTACTGATCATGTGATCTCTTCCTGCATTGGGTCAACAATTCTTGGTTTTGCTATTGGTCTCTGATCATTTTAACATGGTGTACATTTTTTTTGACCCTACATTCATCTCCATTATTTTAGATCTTTTCTATTGTAGACATTCTTCAATAGCTGGCCTTATTACAGTATCTTTAATTAGGATTCCCTGATCCGCATCCACCCTTCATTCCCCCAACACAGGTAAGGAAGTAAAAGGCCTTGGCTTTCTGTTTCCTCTTTCGGGTTTTCTTCACTTTTGTTCTTGGTTTACTGTTACTGAATATGTGATAAAATTCCTCATACACCCACAAAAATCTCATTTTATCTAGAGTTTATTCTTTCCACCTGTGAGAGAACCAGTCACTTAAACACAGAGACTCTAACCCTCACCCTGGCCATGTTGCTTTGTTAAGTATATCAAGGGGCTACAGGAAACAAGCCTCTGTGGTTAAAAAGGAGGCAGGAATGATCAGGCTGTGTGTGTTTACTTTCTCTGGTTGTCTTGAGATCTGAATGGAGGCCTGTGTTTTGGGGATGCCTGGTCTCTAGACAGCCAAGCTTTATTGCCATAAGCAAATTGTACACAGAGATTAACGCTAATAGCTACTACGGGAAATAATATTAACTCAGCAATTAAGACAAAAGTTTATATAAACAAAGAAATGGAAAGCTTCTTCTTGGAATCAGAATCATTTTCAGAGGTGATTAGTACCGCCACAGATGCTGAGATGAAAAATAATTCAGGCTACTTTCGTCAGCACATTGTATTTCCCATCGTATGGGGGTATTTTACCACTATCTAAGGTAGAATTATAGAGATGAGATATCCACTAACATAGAGCAATGTTTTGTTTCCACTTAATTTCCATTTAATTCACACTTTTATGTTTCTACTTTTTTACCCTAGGCTAGTCTACACAGGTTAGAAACAAGGCCAACGGGAGTAAGGGCTATTGCTAGACATTTACTCTGCTTAAGTGTCTCCCTAAGACAGCAGCTGCTAGTTCTGTTAGTGATAATAACACATATATAAAACAATGTTTTCTTTTATCAGCTTCCTCTAAAATTTCTTTAAGCACACATCAAAGAAGTTCCTTGTGTCGGCTGTAGAATCGACTGACACAAATTCTGGCTTCTTAATTCTCTGGCCACTGTACAGAAGGAACAGAAAGCCTCCGTTTGCCCCTAGTAAGTCAGGAAAAATATTTCCTGGGTCTGAGTAAGTACAGAACTACAATGAGTTCTATATGAGGCTGTGAAATGATTGTTGACCCTGGGATAGAAAAACGATAGGGAAAATGAGTGTGATCCTCTTTGACTTGTCCATGTGTGCCCAGAACTTAGGGGTTGCTGCTGACTGGAGATTGATTACCAGCTGCTGCTGCATTGAGAATGGTCAGTTTCTAGACTCACAGGATTGGCAGATACTCTCTAGGCTGAGCACTGAGCCATGCCATTCAATCCCACAGTGCTACCTGCCGGCTTACTCACTGTCAATTGATTCTCTCCTATTCCTCACACATGTGCACAGCATTGCGTTTCTTCCCTTAGCTGCTTTCCACGTTAGGGTCTAAGTCTTTGGAGCATGAGCCATACTTACTTGTGTTAGCATCATGGATGGTCAGTCCCACTATGCATGGGTTGGAATAACACTTGAATGTTTTCTTGGAATATAAGCTGCTTGCAGGAAAGTTTTGTGTCAGTATATTTGTAGTCCTCGTTCATAGGGAAATGTCTAATCCCCACTCTACTAATTAAACATGATTAGATGAATCTTGAGGTTGTTGTGCTGAATCTAGACAGTGTTTCATGAATTTTAGATTTATAGTATTGAGAGACTGAAGAGCTCATTAGCACAATAGACCACAAATGCTCCATGAAACTGTTTTATCTTAATTTTTAAAGTAGGAACAGATGTCTATCATTTCATTTTCATAATTAGAAAGACATAAATAAAAATATACTTCTTACAGCCTTTTTTAAAAAAAAAAAAACCTCATTATTTTACTTGTTTCTATAATAACAAAAATGGTTTTTCTATGTCACTGATTTTCAATTATAACGAAAATAGGGATTAATGAAAGGGCATTTTACAAGATTTACCTGAAGCAAATGCTGTAAGATTAAGAACTGAAACATACTAATTTTTTCTATGTTTTTGGTTCATGAAAAGGCCCCTCCTTGAGGCAGGAGAGAATTCATATCTTAACTTGGATGCTGCTCCTCACTATAGCTTTTAGGATTCTGGTAACATGTACTGTCAAAATCTTCCAGTTCAAGTTCTTCCTCCTATTGAGGAATTCAGGAGCATTTTCCAGCAAGTGGAGCGCCATTAATCTTCTTTTACACACCATTTGATCAAGAACTGAAGCCACCTATGGTCAAGAATTGAGTAGATCCAAATATGTCAAAAAAGGTAGCATCCATCCAAGGATCTGGACAGGGAGGAACAAATGACTGTTCAGGTATCATGTTTAAAAATAGGTGAAGTTTCTACTCAAGTCCGTTTTCAGTCTATTTTGTACTACTATACCAGAATACCTAAGATCAATTAATTAGAAAGAACTGGTCTTTGGCTCATGTTTTGAGCTGCAGAAATCTAACAGTGTCTGCTGAGGTCCATCAAGCTGTATTCTCTCAAGGAAACCAGAAGATTGCAAGAGAGAAAGAATGGGAAGGAGCTAAACCCCAGTTGTAGCAAAGTCATGCTTGCAATAATGAATCTACCCTTGTGATGATTACATTCATTTGTCCTTAGGGAGCTCTCATGACCTAATCAGCTCCTATCTCTCTGCTCTGGTGCACTGAAAATCAAGTTTCCATTACATGAACTCTGATGATCCAATGGAAAGGTATGCCTAGGTTGAGAAAGCAAGACCAGATGCCTTGATCCAGATGTTATGTGCTTTTCATTTCACCTCATCCCTGGAACTTTGAAAGCACATATAATACAAATATAAGATGAGGAAATGAGCCACAGGGTCTCACTGTACTCCAAAGTGGTTGTCATTGGTGAATACAAAGGGCTCTGAGATAGAAAACGCATTACCACAGAAAGTAAGTTGATTTTTATATTTAATTAATTTATTTAAAACATTTGAAACAAGGAAATAAGAACTTGAATGAGTAAGGCAGAGCTAGGCTGTGGTCTAATGTGGTCAACTGAGAGTAGTAGTGCTTCCATTATTTCAAAGTGTTTAAGTATGCTATGCTTCAAATATTGTTACATAGTTTTGGAGATACACGACTTTATCCAGTCTACTGCGTGATAGACAGAATAATGGCTTCCCCTTATGCCAACACTGTTATCACCAGAACCTGTGATTATATCACTTTACATGCATACAAAGCATTTTAGATGTGATTCAGCTAATAACTTCAAGAAGGAGTAATTATTCCGGGTTCTCCGGGTGGTTCCAATATAAGAGTCTTTTTGTGAGAAAAAGGATATCTGAAATATTCTACAGAGGCAGATAAAAGTAAAGTGTGGAATAAGTTGGTCTTGGACCAAGAAAATATAGTGGCCTCCAGAAGCAGGTGAGGAGAGCAGACTGTTCCCTAGATTTCTATTTTAGCAACTCATTACAGATGTCTTATTTCTGAAAGCACAAGATAATAAACTTTGTGGTATTTCAAGCAACTATCATTGTGGCAATGTGTTACCGAACTCATAAAAAACTACTTTAGATATGATAGTCCAATTTCAGTCTCAGATGAATATGTAGAAATAGGTTTTGAAGTCCTGGAAGAGCCTAGGAGAAATGCAAATGCAAAAGTGATCACACTGATGCCAGGCCTGAAACCCAAGGTTACAAGTGACTACATGTCAAGAAGATGCATGAGATGTTTGAGAAATGTCTAAGAAGCTGCATAGGATGCATGTGTGAGAAGAGTAAAGGGAACACTAAGCTTTACAATACACTCAAGTTTATAACTCTAAACCAACATCATACAAATATTTCTGAGATAAATAGAAATCACTGGCTATTGGCAAGCATATTTAATTATATAAAATACAATCTAACCACCAAACAAATATTTGATGCCCACCACTTGACTGTTGTCTGACAATCTTCTTTCTTAGTCTCCAGCAACACATTTATATTCCATTCTATCTGCTCTGATGCAGACCCAAGATGAATTTATAAACAGAGAAATATTGCATATTTTGAATTCCACAAGTCAAAAAATCTCAGGCAAAAGAACTCAAAAGCTCCATGACTTTACTTTTAAACAACATGGGTAAATGCTTGTATACAAATCAACATCATGTGTGTCTGGGCTTATTTGCTGTTAACTATAAATTGTAAGTAGAGTAAGCATTATTGTTTCTGCCTTTATTAAAATTCAGTGATTAAAAGTGTATCTTCCAATCCATGTCACCACTGCCCAAACTCAGGGGACTTTATGCAAAAGGATGTAGAAAAATTGTCAAAGTCATAGGTTGGAGAGGAAAGCTGTGAAATGGTGTCCTTTGGATGTGACGTGGTCATTGAGCTCGGAACCTCATTGCAACTGTGGTTACCTACACAAGTCTACAGGATTTTCCTTCAGCTCTCATGAGGGAGGAGCTCACTACACCTCATCCCTCACTGACAGACATTGGGCAATTGATAGGTGCTGCTCTGGGAAGGGCTGTCAATTTCCCCAGTGGTGTGGCCACTGAAAAGTTCTCCATGTTCCAATAAATAATCACCCACTCATGCCCATAACAGGAACCTTAACTAATCTCAGTGAGACAGAAAACCAGACTTCACAGTAAAATGGAGGCTTGGGGGAAGAGGAAGGGCTTCAATGGAAAGGAAAATTAGAGAACGTAATGGGGGTTGAAAATGACCAAAACTCAGTATGCCCATGTATGAAATCACAAAAAAATAAAAAGTCTGAAAGTCCATCTACAAGTCAGTTAATCACTGTTTTCCAGTACCACAACTGTGTTCACCAATGCCTTATAGTGCATCTGGAGTTACATAAGCAGTATGCTGCTTTAGTTTTTGTTTTGTTTTAATCTATGAAACATTGACAATCATGTTCAACACATCACATTGTCTTTAGAAATACTGGATATAGAGTCAAATATATAGCTTTGAGTAGCATTTAATATATCCCGGTACTGAGCAGAAGAAACAGAACAAGAGTGAAGTAATCTCAATCTTCATGAAGTACTTGTTGATGATCTCCTTCTCATCTGGTTACCACATTCATTTGGTAATTTACCAATATGGGTCTCATCAGGAATCCACCAACCAATCTTACTTCCTGTCTGCTCTGGTTTGGAAGTCTGGTTTTTGAAATTTATAAGTTGGTACTGAAAGGGCCTCACAAGGGGGAGTCCCTCACGCTGATCTGGGAATAGGCTTACCACCCAAGGACACACGAGACCATCTCGATGCAATTAGCAAAAAGGTAGTTTTTTTAATAACAAGGGGCCCCTCGGTTCGAATCATATCTCACGCAGGAGACACAGGATTTGACGAAGACCCCAGGAAGTTGGGAACTTTTATAGGTAGGGGGTGGGAAGAGCAGGAAGATTTGGCACGGTTACACATGATTGGATATTTTAAACAACAGCAATTTGCATGGACTAGTTATTTTTGACCATGAATCTTTGGACTCAAGAGTACCAGATGACCCATTACTCATTTTCTTGTTTAGACTTGTATGTCTTTGCGTCCTTGCTTCTTTTTTGTTTTTGGTCACTCTGCCCCTGAAGAGGCTCAAAATTATTATTATTATGGCTAATTTCAACAAGTTGTTAGTGGTCTCTGCTGACCATGAATTCCTTGCTCTGTGTCTCAAGATGTTTTTAATTTTTTACCCTAACAGTACTCCCCAATAAGACTGTGTATGCTTCCAGTCAGATTCTGATCTTATTTCTCAGGAAATTTCTTACCCCCAAATCAATATGGTTACAGAAGTAAATAAGGATTATAAAATGCTGATTGGTTTAATCTGAGCCAATAAGCACACTGCACTAGTCAGGGTTCCTTAGAGAAACAGAACCAAAAGACACGTATATATTATGTATATTCGCTTTTACCTACACGTGTTCAGTCCTTGATACTAAGTGCCCCATCAGTGAGCTGTCTCAGATGCTGGCCGAGAACATGATAGGCACATAGTCCATGCGGACTGTGTTCCTCAGTAGTCCCAATCTGACCCAAAGACTTAGAGGTTTCCTGAAGAGGCTGTGGTGCTCAATCAACAATAGAAGCCTGGAAATGCTGGATCTGAATGCACTGTCAGCAATGGGGTAAATAGGGAAAGTCAAGTTAACAACCTGAAAATACTCTTCTGCCGTGTTCCATTCTACTGAGCTGCTTCTAGAAGGTGTTGCCTTACTTACATGAGAAATGGGTCTTTCCACATTAATTAAGGCAGTCACGACAATGCTTCTTTCTGTTGAGGCCTCCTACTCAGATGACTATAATTTGTAGGAAATTGAATTAAAATTAACCATCATATAAACCTATCTCCTGGATAGTGAATCTATATATTTTTCTTTCTGACTATGTATTAAAACAGTAACTGATCCTGCCTTTTCTGTAACTCTCTATTAAAAAACCCTGTCGGAAGAATAGACAATAGGCTGAGGCTATACCACTACAGATCATTTGTTGTAAGTGATACATGAAGATTTAGATAAACATTGAAATCACAGATTCTAACATTTTTATATTTGTTAATTATATATGATAACACTATAGGCAACCATATTTTAACTATATACACAATAACCAACAAATTAACATGGTTCTCATTAAAGTCTGTTTCATTTCTGTTTGCAGATTTTACAGTTAAAACCTCCCTGTGTTGATGTCTATGGCTTGAATGCTTATCAGAAGAAAAATAAAGTCGAAACTCAAGCACATTGACTTTCTATAAGCAGTCAGTAAACAAAAGCATGAGCTTTTCAGTAATCACACTATAAAACCTTTGAGTTATTGTTTTCCACTGGCATCACTCATGTAAGTAAATTTATAACCATCATAAAGAAAATTAGCAAAAAGTACCTTCATAATTTATGGTCTAATAGCTATTAAAACATGTCATAAAGAGGTTATGTACATGAGAATGTAGATACATGATTTTTCAAAAAACATTGAGGCCAATGCATTTTCAGAATGGAGTTATCAATTACCAATAAGGATATATTTTATTTCATCACCCTACCTGCAAATAGATGGTTTAGGCAGCAGATAAACATGCAGAAATTTGAGGCATAGGAAGAAAACCTGGAAAGTGGCAACCTTTGCATAAACATCTTTATTTGACTTCAGACTGGGAGAAGGCTGTAGTTGCTAAGGGGAGAAACTACATGAGACAGCACGTGGTTGGCTGAGTGACAAACCTCCACATTGCCAGCTATTCAAATAGCAACTTTGAAAACATATTAAAAAGCAACAAAAAGATGTTTTCCTCTTGAAAACCACCTAGACTACACTTTCCTCCTAACAGCAGTAGATGTGCTGCCAACAGGAACGGAATCATTGTCTGTGCTCCTCTGCATACAGCTCTCAGTTGATGTATAAATATTTTGGGATACAAAAGAGAAGAGACTCAAAATTACCAGGGTGTCTTCGCTCCAAGTTATGGTTTCCTTCTACTTTGTTTTGTAGTCTGCCAGGCTTAGCATACTCTTGGCAGGTTCAAGGTAACCTTTCTTGAATTTGTCTCACGGAGATGCTTAATACTTCTAGAAGCCTCTGTTACCTGGCAATATAGATCAAATGATTTTTATTAATGCTCTTAATCAATGAGAGGAACTGACATTTGGAGTGTTGTGTGGTGTGTGTGTGTGGTGTGTGTGTGTATGTAAACAGGCAAAAAAATTCCCTATAATAAAAAGTAAAGATATTTAGAATATGTTGGAGGAGAATCCTGGTTTCTTGGAAAAGGCAAAGTTTTATAATGCACACATTGTCAGTGTTTCATTTGTTTGGCTGAGTCTTGAATGCATTTCTTTTTTGAAGAGACTTGATTTTCATTTTTATAATTATGTGCATATGTGAGAGAGGGGCTCGTGCACATGAATGCCGTGCTCTCAGAGGCAAGAAGAGGCCATCGGATCACCCTGCACCTGGAGCTACAATCAGTCTGCAGTGGGTGCATGGGAAAATAGAACTCCAGTCCTCCACAAGAGCTGCATCTGCCCTTATCCACGGGACCATCTCTCTAGATGCTCAAAAACATTTCTGGGAAATGGCAGGCAGTAAATTACTTTGTGTCTTTGAGAACCATGCACGTTCTATATCGCTGCGGCATTGCTCCTTTCTCTCCACATCTTCATCCTTGCCCTTAACATATTCTCTCTGTACCATAACTCCAACTTCTTCACTATGGGGTGTACAAGAGCAGCAGTAATCTAGAGCTTGCCTATTAGTGTCATTTGCTACTGTTGAATCAGCTCCACCAAATGTTTATGCATTACCATGTCATCACCAAACTCTAGGTCTGCTTGGAATAGATGAATGAAGAGTAACTCATACATCATACACTAGTGCATCCTACGTAGTGTAGCTTCCTACGTAGGGACCCTGACCCGGCTTCAAAAGAGACAATTTACAATGCAATGATTAATAGAAGGCAATCAACCAACTTCATACTGGCATATAGGGGAGTGACAGGTGAATTATTTCTAGGACAAGAGCTGTGAAATGGGTCAGCAAACAAAAGAAAAGGATTGGTGTAACTGAGGAGTCATGACCTTTTGCATGGCTTGAGCACTTAGAAGTGTGAAAAGAGAAAGAGGAAGAGAGTATCAGAGTTATACTGAGCAAGGCTCTACAAGTCCCAAGAAAAAGTCTGACCCCACATTAAAGGCCATGAGAAGGCACTGATATATGTGAATACAGGCCATCAGGTGAACAAGTGGTTCAAAGATCTCTTCGGTTGCAGCAAGGAGACTGAATTAGAATAAATACAATATGTGAGGAGAGTCACCAAAGGCAGTGATATATGGAAAATGACTAACTTTAAACAGTTAAATGCAAAAGAATTGAGGGTGATTCCATTTCCGTATCTGAAAATTGCTACCCCCATGGGTATCTACAAAGCTGACTTAGTGATAGCTCCACCCTTACCTGCCCAGAGGATCTCTTTAGATGATTGAAATATGAGAAGTACTTTAACAACACTTTTCTTAAAGTTTTCATTATTATTATTTAAATTAACATTCCAACGTGCAATAAGTTCAACAAAATGTAGCTTGACTACTGCCCATGGAAGCAAATGGAGACTTGCAAACTATCACTTTTCTTGCCCCCTTGATTGTGAGTCACAGAATCTCCTCAAGAATTGTATCCTTGTTTTGTGTCAACTTGAAATAAACTGGAGTTATCACAGAGAAGGAGCTTCAGTTGAGGAGATGCCTCCATGAGATCCAGTGTAAGACATTTTCTCAATTAGTGATCAAGGGAAGAGGGCCCGTTGTGGGTGGTGCCATCTTTGAGCTGGGTTCTAGAAGAAACTAAGCTGAGCAAGTCAGGGCAAGCAAGCCAGTAAGTAACATCTCCCATGGCCTCTGCATCAGCTCCTGCTTCCTGCCTGTATGAGTTCCAGTCCTGACTTACTTTGGTGATGAAAAGCAATGTGAATATGTAAGCTGAATAAACCTCTCCTCCCCAACTTGCTTCTTTCTTGGTCATGATGTTTGTGCAGGAATAGAAACCCTGACTAAGACATTGGTAATTCCAGACTATTTTCTGTGATAATATTTGGGCCTTCTGTGTCCTCCTTGGATTTACTTCAAAAGTGAAGAAGTGGCAAATAAATTAATAGCTTTAAATACACACCAGAATTTATAGAAAGTTACTTTTCTTTGGTTGGCTTAGTAAGATACCACTGATTGTATAACTTAAGGTCTCAAGGGCATCCTAGAAGGTTCAGTGCAAAGGATGAAGTTTATTTGTTTGGAATAAAATAAAAATAGTTTTATCTGAGAGGTTAAAAGTGGAGAAATGGGTCAAATTATGAAAAGAACTTAGGACAGATATGGGGAAAAACTACTGCATGGAAGAAGGACAGAAACAGCTCACAGACATACATTAAAAATGATATGTATTTTCCATCTAAAAGATTTTACTGTGGCTCACAAGCTGTTTCTTTTCCTGGTTCTGGGTACTTCGGGAGATTGCATGCAGACATGCTACATAAGATACATAAAGGATGGCAGCTGATATTTGTTGTGGAAATTATTCAGGAGTTCAGTTGTGTTAAAAAAGCAGCTTTGGAAGCTGGAGACATGGTGGTGATGATCATGAGTCTCTGAAGTATCTGAATGGGTGAGTTCTCATTTGTGTAGCCTGGAGAGACTAGGTCTCTTAAAGAAAGAGGGTTGGGGTGATGGCTCTGACCACAAGTCTTTGCAAGCAACTGTGAGGACCTGAGTCTGGATTCTCAGCACTTGTGTGATACACTTGACATGACACTACTATCTATAACACCCATGTGAGGAGCCTGAGGTAGGCAGATCCCTGGAGCTTTACAGCCAGCCTATGAGCTAAGTCTGTAAACTCCAGGTTCAGTGAGAGACACTGTCTCAAAAAATAAGGTGGAAAGTGATTAAGGAAGATACTCAATAAAAAATCTGGCCTCCACAAATGAGATCACATATGCATGTGAACCACAGGTAGATGTGTATGCACATACACACACACACACACACACACACACACACACATACAGAGAGGGAGGGGGGATTTAGATGAACAAAAAGTCTCTTAGCTTACATGGATCATCATACACTATCAACAAGCCTTATTTTGGTTAACCAAGTCTGTAAGGTAATGAGCTCTGAAATCTCTTGTTGAAGTTATTTAGTGATAACTGGTTAGAACAACTGAAATATGAGAGTGTCTATCTTCCAGCTTTGCATATTATTCATAATGCATGCCATTACATTTCCAGGCTAACTAATAATTTCCTGTCAGCCAGTGCTTTTTTTTTTCATGAAAATTGTATTTCATCTCTTTTTTGAAACAAAAAGGCAAAAACATCAGAAATATATAGGACGCTGTCCATATGACCACCGTAAAATTACAAGTATAAAGCAATATTGATATGGCTTCTTGGAAGAACATATTAGTTTATCTACTATATTGATGAAGCAGTGAAACATAAAATATTAAAAGCTGATGTAGCATACTGTTATAAAAAGCAGTAAGTTCCGCAGTCCTTTCTTGCACACTAGACCAACAGGCTTCTTTCAGCATAAAGATGAGAACATGAGAATAAAACCCATACTGTTGATAATATGTTCAGAACTAAGTAGCTCTGAGAACTTTAAAAATCTTTAAGTCTTTGTTATCTTAATGGTAAAATGATGAGTTAAATGAGTTTCCTTGCCCCCTTGATTGTGAGTCACAGAATCTCCTCAAGAATTGTATCCTTATTATCCTTTTCTTATCTTTAAATATCTTCACCTGTAATGTAGGGGTTATGTGTTTTATTTATTCTTTGATAATTTTATACATGAAAACAATGTATTTGAATTACAGCAACCCCTGCTCTCCTAGCTACTCCCATACCCTCACCCTACACCACCTCCATCATTCCAAGTTTATTCCAAATTCTTGTCATTTCCTTGTTCTTCCTTCCTCTTCCTCCTCCTCCTCTTCCTCCTCTTCCTCCTCCTCCTCTTCCTCCTCCTCTTCCTCTCCTTTTCTTCCTCCTCCTCTTCACCCTCCTTTTCCTCCTCCTCCTCTTCCTCCTCCTCCTCTTCCTCCTCCTCTTCTTCCTCCTCCACCTTTTCGTCCTCCTTCTCCTTTTCTTCCTCTTCCTCCTCTTCCTCAGTTAGTACCACATACAAACATAGGTGTAGGGCACCATCTACTGAAACATGGGTACTCTATTGTGAGCCACACTGCTAAAGAGAACAGACTGTCCTTTCCCCAGTGGTTAACATTTTGGGGTTGTTTTATGAGTTACAGTGTATTACAGTGTAATGGTGAGAAATGTATTGTGTACTTGCTCTGTCCTCTTTATAACAGTCAGATTTCTATCAATATCACAAATTTATAGAAATGTGGATGGTATTACTTACTAACTCATGTAACACATTGAATATCAGTATTTCCTGATCTAGGTGTATTCCATCAAACTTGTACTTCGGTATAATATTTTCAAAATATCCCCAAGACAGTCTTTCTAAACACTGTTTCTAAACCTTCCTAGTTCTGGGGCTCCTTAGTATAATTTCTTGTGTTGTAGTGACTTCCAACCATAAAATTATTTTTCTTGCTACTTCATAACTGTAATTTCACTATGGTTGTGTAAACATCTGATATGCAGATGGTCTTAGACAAAGCCCTGTGAAAGGGTCATTCAATTCCCAAAGGTAGAGAGCCAGTGCTCCAGTCCATCTCACAAGACACAGAATCTATTGGTGTTAGTATGTGACCTCTATGAGCCTGTTTGTTGGCATGGAGATCTATAAAAATCAGAGTTATTTGTTTTGACATTATCTGCAGACAATGATAACAGAAGCTACTATAAACACAATTAAAGTGCTTTCCCCTTCTGTGCTGAAATTTGTCTTCTACCCTGTCAGTTAAACCAATACTTGATGCCTAGATACATACCATACATTCCTCCCAGTAGATAAATAAAAAGAATTTTGGAAAAAATAAACATAATGAATATGTGACTAATATTCATACGATAGGAGGTGGTTTCATTCCCTTTCTACATAACCAGGGTAGTCAAAGCTAGAAATGCAATACATTGTAAGAAAACAGGTACAAACCCTACAGCTGAAAATACAAAAGAGTCTTTGAGACATATCCATTCTCTTTAAGGAAAATCTGAGTAGCACACATACAGCATACATGATTCACTTTGAAATGTCGAACTACCTTTGTTAAAAAATATTTTTTATATCTTATGCATAAAAATATATCAGTGGCTGTAACTAAATAAAAGGTTTAGAACTCAATGCTTTCTTTCATCCTTTATCTCTGTCAGGAAAGGATGGAGTAGATGTATCTTTGGGAAGAAGAGGCACGTCAAGGGAAAGAAGCAATCATGGCTGAGGAAGAGAGTCTGCGCAGCTGCTTAAAGGAACATGAGGATTACCCCTCAAACAGCCTTTCAGTTCTTTAGTGAATGATTTCTCTCAGTTTTTCTCCATCCTCCCTCCTCTTCTTCCTCCTCTCCACTCCTCCTCTCCATCTCCTTGCCTTTTTTTTTTGAATTCAACAGTGAAAAAGTTGGGGCCATGTTCCTTCGGTGCCTCTACAAAACAGCAATCAATGCACATGTAGCAAAGAGCACAGAGACAAATGCTTTGGAGATAGTTTCAGGGAACAGCATGTGATTTATTGCAATGAGCAACCACTTATATGTAGACTGTGATTGGTTAACGCATTGCATCATATTGAATGGCAAGCACTCATGCCACCAGGGTCTCCATGCAAAAGGAGCACAATAAAAGAGACATAGAGAATTTAGACTTGTCTGCAGGCCAGCTACTGGTGACTCTATGCTACTCATGCTATAATCAGTGTTTTAACTACAGAACATGATGTTCCAAATTTACTTATAAGTACAGGTGTTAGCTAGCCATAGGTCATGCTTACACCGACATTCTCTTACAATTTCAAAATTGCAAAATGGTTGATTTTGTCAGTCATTAATATCCTATAAAAGAAAATGAGGTCAATTTATTCAGATTTCTTGTGATAGTAGTTCTTGGTAAGTAGTTACGATAGGAACATATTGGTTATTTTTTTGTATAGTTTATTAAAACTTCTTTAAATCCTTGGTCTGCCCTTTGTCACCTATATCCCAGAAAAGTGACCACCTTTGTTGGTATTAACCAGTTCCCTTGTCCAATAACTTTGGTTTAAATTCATACAAAAAGAAGAAATTAAAATTTTGGTTAAGATGAAGGTATATCATGTGCTTAATTCTTCTTGTAGAAAATACAATGTATTAGAAAATTATATAAAATGGGTTTTAGCATGAGGAAAGTGATATTTGTGTGAAAATAAACAAAAGTCTTAACTCTCCAAGCTACTGCTTTAGTAGTTTCCGAGCCACAGAGCAGGGTCTGGGATCTGCTGATATGATGAGGTGGAGGAGAGGAGAAGACTGGTAAGAAAAGTAGGATCTAATTTGGCTAGAACAAAGAAGTAATTTCAGTCAGGAATCTAAATATTAGGTTAGAACAAAGAAGTAATTTCAGACAGGAATCTAAATTTTAGGCTAGAACAAGGAAGTAGGCTTCAGACATGAAAATGACCTTGGGCTAGGACAGGGAAGTTACTTTGGTCGTCCTGATAATCCTTTAGAAACAGTGATCACAGGAGTGTTCATGTAACTGGGTTTAATGTCTTGCTTTTTCTTTGACTATTTGTGTTTATTGTCTTGCTTGTTTCTTGACTATTTGCATCTATTATATTGCTAGGTCCTCAACCTAGAGCTGACCTTAATACATGATGTAATCAAAATGGTATAAAAGCATAAAGGAGGAGGGGGGTATGGGATAGGGGGGTTCTAGAGAGGGGAAATGGGAACATTTGTATTGTAAATAAATAAAATATCCAATAAAAAAAGAAAGTGACCTGGGGTTGTGGAGTGGGTGTCAATGGACTTATAGAAAAGAGCAGTCACCAGGGCTAAGGGACATGAGTACCAGACTATGATCCCACACAGAACAATGCCTCATTACTCATGAATCATTTAATAAAGTAATCACAGTGCTATGTTTTTCAAAAGTTAAATAAAAACATATTAAATAAGGGGTCTTCTGGTCTCACTAATGATGCTTAAAAGCAAAGACAGAACTATATCCTAATTATTTACCTTCCTTCCCATATGGACTAAAAGTAAAAACTTGGGACTATATATATGTAAATACAAGAATATTGACCCCAGCTTGATGACTCAGCCTGTTGTAACAAAATTTGGGAGGCTAAGGTAAGAGATTAGTAAATTCAAACAGAGTCTTGATTAGAAAGGAAAATCCTGACTTAGAACAACACACACAACAATGAAATACTGCAAGATTATCCAGTATGCAGCAAAATATTCTTCACATTAGTCAAGCATTCAAAAGCAGAAAAATACATGAGAAAGGAAGAATAATTATACAATAGAAACAGACATTTAAAAAGCATGGTGCTGTAATTTATGTATAAAAACTAAACTAAATCTATTATGATTATGGTTTATATTTTTCAAAATATTGAAAACTTGTCAGAAGGTAGAACAAATTGCAGCAGATAAGGAATAGACACTCATACACATGTACAACACATACATGCATTCCACACATAAGTGTACACACATTCCTATCCCTTTAGATCCTGTTAAGTATTTGGTTTCAGACCTCTAGACAAGAGGCTGAAGTGTATATTTCACATACCAAAGCAGACCTGGCCTCCAGGTTCTCCCAGAATCCCCTCAGTCCTTATCTGGCATACCCTACCTGCAACGCTGAACTTTCCAGCCCAGGTGGGCCTAGATGCCCTTCCCACATTGGCTATTCCCTATATAATCCAGATCTCCTCTCTCTCTCTCTCTCTCTCTCTCTCTCTCTCTCTCTCTCTCTCTCCCTCCTTCCCTCCCTCCCTCTCGCCTTCCCCCCTCTCTCTGCACTCTTTTTATTTCCCCCTCTATCTCCCTTCCCATGACAACTCACCTGCGGTGTGTTGTGTGTGTGTGTGTGTGTGGTGTGTGTGTGGTGTGTGTGGCTTGAATTGGCTCATTTCACTGGTCAAGGACTTACTTATCAGATGGTGTGAAACCAAGAGAAGTTGAGTCCCCAACCAGTGACCCTGATCTTTCCTAGCCATGTGGGGACCGCTTCTTTCCCCATCCTTTGTCATTGGAAACATCATTTCTTTGAATTCCATGAGTCTGGTGACTGCACCCATGTATTTCATGATGAATAGTTAGATATCATACAATGTAAAATTTGAAGTTTAAGTAAAGTCTGAGCATATGAAAGCTTCTAAGTTCTTGAGAGTCTAGGAAGGTGTTTTGAGGTTGGTAAATGTTGATAGGAAAGTGAGTTAAGGTACATGGGAGGAAAAAAATGCTTCACATTTCTTCCCTTCAATAGGCTACTGCTGTAAACTTTCAAAGATTTTTGTAAGCTTCAGGGAATCCACCCAAATCCACCTCCCACAGGAAAAAATGGATTCCAGAGAACTACTGTCAATCAACAGCTTTTCCCCACCCTACCTGACTATTCCTGAGGGTGTAATCTATTACTCCTTCACTAGTCTTGAGATCTCTACTCCTCCACCAACTACCAACTACCAAGACCATGTGCCTAAAAGTTTCAAATATATGACCAAGAAAAAAAGTATATCTCCCTAAATTCCTTAACTTTGTCTTCTGCCATATATATATGTATATGTATATATATATATATATATATATATATATTATATATATTATATTATACACACACACACACACACACACACACACACCACACACATACTGGCATCCTGAGAAATCCAGGTATTTCCTTAGAACCTACATACAGGGCAGGTCCAAAGCAGTTATCCACAGGTGCTCTGGTCTAGCCTCAGACTGCTTCAACTGGGCCTGCAGACTCCCACCCTAGATGCTCTCACAACTTGGACAGCAGAGAAACAATCAGTTCTTTCCAGACTTGGCTGATATTTCAGCTTTTTGCCCACCCTTTGTAACGATAGCCCAATGCCATCAAGAAGTACTGAGATGATTACATTGCCCCCTATTAATTTATTATCCACAAAAATTTCTTTGAAAAATCATGTAAATGTTGGCAATACAGACCAGCTGTGTCTTATACTTCCATGTTATAAATTCAAATGATACCAATGGTTTAGAGATGTGTTTCTAAGGCATTTTCTACTTGTGACTCTTTTACTCCTGAGAAAATTATAAGTGGCCTTGGTTATATGACTGGGGAAAGTAAACATTCCAGATAATAAATTAGTGAAAAAATAATAAAGAAACAAAGGAATTTATATTTAAATAATGCTTTGATATGTGGGTATGCATTGATTTACCATTTATTAACAATAAAAGCAAGTTCATACTAATGAGACAGTGTGTTGATTTTTACTTAAACAATTAAATCTTTTAAAAATCATATCATTTTAAATCTCCATACATTGTCTACATTGTGTTTTGAGCAAAGGCCACCATCTTTGTTCCTCTAGGATCCATTTTATCACCCATGCACTTCCCACTTCCTGCTTTGTTCTAGAAAATTTTACTTCCATTTCTATTTAATATGTAGAAGCATGATTATGAATGTTTATAAACACTAGGAACAAATAAGAGAAAAGGTATCAATTTGTAATTCTTTTGGAACTGACTTTATATGTTCAATATGGAGAGTAGGGAGCAGAGGAAAAGATCTTTTACTCTGACCTTTGGATGTGTTCTTGTTTTAAAAGATAACACATTCTTCCTTTTTCTTTCCAGTTCCTCACTACACTAAGGCATTGTGCTTTTATTTATGCCAGAATGAATATGCTAATTCATTCATTTGCATCATTTATGACATTCTTCCAGAATGAGCAAAATAACTTTATGTTAGATTAAACACAAGGTGCATGGCTTAAGAGTAATCTTCAAGCACCTTGTTGTGTTACATTGTAGCTGTACTGATGACCTGACCTATGGTATGCAAAGAATGAAAAAGAGAAGTCCTGAAGATGCTGAGGAGTTTAAAAGTTGTGTTTGACTCAACTGACAAATATATTAATAGTTCATTTGAACAATTTTTCTGCAATAAATGTGCTAATTACTGTGATGTATTTTTTTCCTTTTTCACTGAGGCTTTACCTTGCCTCTCATTACATCACTGTAAGGATTTGACCTGAGCCAACAAAACACAATTATAAAATGTATATGTGCATGCATTTTATACTGCTGTAACTATTTAGATTAGAAATTATTTTTATGTTGCCTTGTAACAATTATTTTATACTTAGAAAAACCCATTGATTCCAGTATTTATTCTTTTGTGCTTTTGAAAAAATACTTCCTGGTATGTAATAAGAGATATCAGCCTTCATGCTGTCATATTCTCCTTCTCTCCCTCGCTCTCTTTCTATGTTTGCATATGTGTGGAGGATATATACATATGTGCATATGAGAGTCTATAATGTGCAAAATAGTCCATTAATGAATCTACAGCTGAGAGAGTAAATAATACAATCGGTACTATCTGTGCAAAAAAAAAAAAAATGTGCACAGCTAAGATAGCAGGGCTCATTGAAACGAAGAAACAAAATAGAGGCTATTGGTATCAGCAATACTGCAGGAACTACTATGATTCCCAGAAGCAGTGACTTCTTTGAGAACTGAGGTTACAAATGCCCATTTGTGTAGCAGGATAATTATTCTGCCGCATTGTATTCGCAGTGGAGCTTGGTGATTAGGCAGTAGAAGAGGAGGTGGAGCTGGGAGAGAAGAAGAGAAAGGGAGGGAAGAGAAAAGAAAGAAAGAAAAAGAAAGAAAGAAAGAAAGAAAGGAAGGAAGGAAGGAAGGAAGGAAGGAAGGAAGGAAGGAAGGAAGGAAGAGGAAGAGAAGAAGAAGGCTAGCAGCCATGGAGACCCACAGATAAGTCAAAAGCTGTCTTGGGTAGCAACTTCTATCAAAAGGTTATATATTGGGTAACAATTCTAATTGTGTGGGCATCTTGTTGATTGAACATTTCTAAATATATAAATCCTTTAGATAATCGTTAAGCTTTAAGAGTCTTATTTCTACCGGGTACTGTGAGGATGGCAGATATTGTCTGGGGTTCCCTGAGCTTTATGGATGCAGCGTGAGGAATTGGCAGAGCCAGCCCCCACGCTGGTGTCTCATGGGTGCCAGGGCCTGCACATCTAGCTAGCCGGAGCCCCGTCAGAGCCGAGGAGCAGCAGGAACATGGTGGCTGCCCAGGAACAATCCAGACAGGGTGCTGTTTTCTAAATATCACCCCTACACATTTGTACTTGAGAGTCCCAATGAAAGAAGCATAATCCCACATCCCTCATCTACCTGAGAAGTGACTGTTATTGAGCTTATTCAACAAAGAGGCTACTAATTTTCAAATATAAGCTTGTCCCAAGAATTCTTACCCAACTGAACCATGGCTTTACTAGACTCACCTGTCTCAAAAACTAGAGTCGTTCCTATAGCAAGTTATTATATTCCAATCTGTTCAAGTCATCACTGGGCACATCTACTCAATCATCAGTTCATCCATATCAATAGCAAGACCTTGCTCGGATATAAGATGCCCAGATACCTTTCATGTTGTATACATCTGTGTGTTCATTCTCTCATCCCTGGGTGCTAATGAATAGCCAGTGCTTGCACATTGTTAAAAGTTTGATGGCAGACATGCCTGTGCTTTGGCACAAATGCCATCACTTACTAGATCCCAAACTATGTTCTTCCATCGATTCCCATTTGTCAGCCTCTGCTCTACAACCACCGCCACAAGCCCCACACGGTAGGCTCAATTCCTAAAGGTACTCCTTTAGGACAACTACTGGAGGGGAGGAAGAAACAGCAGCAAATCATAATAGCCATCCTACCAAAGACTGTAGGAAACCTATAACAGTCACAAGGTATATTAACAAAGCATCCCTCAATCTAGTAACATAAATATTTGCTGTTAGAACTACACAATCACTGTAAAACAACATCATTTTTAATTCCAGAACTCCTGTACCCTCACTGATGCTAGAAAAATCCCCTCATATTGCTCACATGAAAAGATGTTTCTACAGAGAATGTAACCTATAAAGTCTGAAAGAAGTGACTTTTATACAGCATGTGTAAGTATTGATGTAAGGCAGTGAGAAACACAAAAGCCAAGGGGTACATATACCACCCAAAGAATAAGATAGTTTTTTTATTCACCTCGAAAAATGAAAACATAAAAACTACCTAACAAATAACTAAAATATGTCCTAAGGGAAATTCATAAACTTGGAGAAAACACAATCATATTTCTAAGGTATTTGCAGTCACATATATGGATTGCAGCTCCTTACACTCTATTGTACTATTTCAGATGAAAACAGACCACGTATACAATGGAGATCCTGTAAGATTATCACAGGGAGTGTGGTGAGCTGAAAGGAGAGTTGACAACCACTGCCCACCTCAGAGCTGGTGGCTTTGTCCTCACTCATGTGGGACCCTGCCCTCACCCACTTCTGCAGGTTTCAACACTAACTTGCACTATGTATTCAAAACAAAGAGTAGTGAATTTTGATGAGACATGGAACAAGCTGCTAACTACAATCAAAGCTGTGTTATGTTGGATATGTAGAAAGAGTAACATGGAATGACCACTTCTCAGATATCTGTGATGTATGTGTGGCGTATGGTGAAACCACTTAGAGAAAAGCTTTATGTAGAAACATTTTTTTTTTTTTTTGGAAAATCACTTTAGATGTACAA